>OX377619.1:117635835-118235835 GCA_947397865.1 Polietes domitor | reverse complement strand
CATAGTATCCCCACCAAATACAGACGAATGCGGTGAACTTTCTAAGGTACCAACAGTATTCTCTAAATCAATCAAATCTTCAGAAGTCTCATTGCCATCTGATTTGTTTTTATTTTCCTTGTCCGGCCCAATGTTTGTTTTCGATATATCGGCTTCAGAGATTTCAACGCGTGGTGGAGTATATGACATTTGCGATGACAATAATTTGTTCCTTGACTTATCTATGGCCAACATTAACAATTCATCTACATCGATTTCTACCTCTTCATTGCGCTGATCTGACAAATCTGTATGTGCACTAGTTACGGTTGATTCATGGGCAGTGTCATACGCACTTGATATATCACTTAGCAGACCTTTTGTTGATGCCGTTTGAAAGCTCACTTGCGATGATATATCTGAATTTGTTGTCTCATCAGCAGCTTCTTCTATGATAGTTGAGGGCCGCATCAGACCAACCATTTTAATTGGCGATGTTCGAAAACCAGCGTCAGCAGCAATGGTGTTTTCCCACAACCGAGATGGAGCTTCCACATCATCCAATAAAGTACAATCGCCAAATTTTGCCGATAATGGGTCTCTGCTCTCAAATTCTTCATTAATTTATAAAGCGAGCATATTTATTAATATATATATCAGTTAAGATAAGGTGAATAATGTATCTTACCAATTTTAGCGCAGTTTCCATCTGTACTCCGCTTTTTAGCATCAGCCAATACTTGATCCTTATTATCACTATGTAAATATTGGAACAGTGTACTGTTGGGATCTGAAGCAGTTTTATCGCACATTCTCTCCAAGGCTTCGAAACTTTCATCATCCGCTCTTCGCCATGGAGAATCGATGTATTTTTGTTTGCCTTCTTCTTGGTTTAAGTATCGAAACAACGTACTATCGGGGTCCGAGACCGTCTTTTCGCACATTCTCTCCAAAGCTTCAAAACTTTCATCGGAAACTTTTTCCAAAATGGTAAAATTCTGTTCAGACCTTCCATTTAATGTGTCATCACAATGCGGCGCTGAATGACTCATCTTGTCTTTGATACCTACTCCAGATGTTCCTTTCTGATTTCCAGAGCAACGTTCCTTTTCTATATCTGCCTGTTTCTTTCTGTCTTTCAACAGTTTTTGCAAATCTTTGCCAATATCTAAACTGTAACGAGCCGTTTCACTTGTAGTCGTAGGTTTCTTCAAAGTCGGTTTTCTATTTAATTTAAAATAATTATTAATAACTAATAATAAAATCATTGTGTTTTCTACTAATTTCTATAAAAATACAAAAATATCAAATAATTTGGAATACGTGTCTTAGTTTATACATGCGAAATTACATTTAGATAATAATAATTGCGGATATTGTGTATTTTTTTAACCCGAAGGGCTTTTATATTACGAAAAAAAAACTAAACAAAAATTATTACTGCTAATATACAGTACAGTGGATTCAAAATAAAAGTTCTCGATGTTGCCGACTAAAATGAAAGATTCTCCCAAAGTATTTCGCTTTTATCATTTACCTCTATAAATCAGTTTTTCCTTTAAAAGAATTCACGATAAGATAAGATAAAAAAATAGAAGATAAAATCTGGCCCGAGCCTTGTCATACGACCCAGTACTCAGTTCAGATTTATATGATTTTAGTGCAATATTTCATACATTTTTTATAAAATCCGCAATAACTTCAAAATTTCTTTACCCATTATGGACCGCAATTCTTTTCAAACTTTTGGTCCTTAGTTTGTTAAATGTGAAGTAAAAACTGATTTTTTGTTGAAAAAAAAATCTGACATTTTGGTCTATCAATGTAAATTGAGCGAAAACCGTTTCCTCCAAAGAACGAGACTATATATGAAGTGAAATTACAGATTACTAATAGAAAAACTGAATCAGTTTTTTACTTCGTGGTCGTTTGTCCTCTTTACAGGACTTTTAATTTCCAAAAGATATAGATATTTTAATAATTTAGTTTCGTATTTTTGCGTGTCATACAACGGCGATAAGGGTATCAAATGAAGGATAAGAATATCTGTTAAAAATATTTCAAATTGCATGCTTCTAGCTATTTTAGTTTAGATTTAAAAATCCTTTCAATTTGTCACCATAAAAAGTTTATTTAATAAATTATTCATATTTTATTTTTTTTTTGGGGGAAAAACTGAAATGTTTGGATCTGAAGAATTCCCTGATCCCTATGTGGCGAAACTGTTATTTACTTCTCTCGTTAGGCCTATTTCTGTAGTATGGATTTTAAAGTGTGATACATCGATGTTTTTGTCTCGACGAGGCCGATTTTTTTTCTTTGAAGTCATTGAGCTCAAGCATGATTCATGATTTTATGCGAGCTTTAATTTTCTGATATTAGAGTGGTACATTAGGGTAGTAGCAACTGAGATATGATGGGTAAGTACCAGAAGGGGGTGCTTGAGCTCAATGACTTGAAAGACAAAAAAATCGGCCTCGTCGAGACAAAAACATCGATGTATCACACTTTAAAATCCGTTTATAAATGCAGATGTTATATAGAAAAATGTAAAAGCGCGACCCCTACGTTCGGCATAAAAAAATAAAAATTTTTTTTTTGAAACTACCTTTCAATAATACTTCATATTCGAAGGTGTACGGCGAACTTTTTTTTTACTTGTAACCTGGTACGCTCTAGTGTACATTTGTTACCAGTCTTGATGTCACATTAGCAAATAACTCATTCTCGGAGAACCCTTATATCTAATTTCAATAACTAAAGCAGGCGACCAAAATATAATACAATAAAGGCAAATCGACTGAATCTGCGCTTCGTGAACTAGTGAGCACCACCAAATCACCCTTTATTATTCAGTCTGCTGTGAGAGTTTTTAATAAACAAGTCGAAAAAGTGTCCACCACGGGAAACGTTTCTTTTAAGGAAAATTCTTTTACTTTTGTCAATTGTGAATTGCGAACGCAGTGACGTTTCAATTTTGTATAGATTCAAATCGAGTGCTCCAAGTGTGGTATTAAATAAAGCAAAATGTTGGTGAACGAAGCGCGTTTAATGTTGAATCGTTTTGGTGCTTTGGCCGCACGTCAGCAGTTGCGTACCCTCACCTCGGGCAGCCAACAGAATAATCAGCAGGCTAAGTCAAAGGAAGCTCCTGAACAACAAATCAAAAGCTTTGTTGTTGTAACAGCTGTTTATGTATTCGTATTTGTGTTGAGATGTCCGTTTATTCGTCTTCTTGTAGATCTGCTACGTCTGTCTCCAGGTTTAGGAAGATGGCCACCTGCTTTGGGTGTGTCCAAAGTGACCTGGGAGATGTGTAGCGTATCGTGAGGTCCCTGGTTACATGAGGGGCAGATGTTCTGCACGTTGCCATCAATTTGTGCCCAGTACGAATTGAGGCGGCTACACCATGCTGATCTCCGCTGTGCCAGCGCCGATCTTGTTCATCGCGGCAGTTCCTCTTCTTCCGATGATATGTCTGGGGGATGGTCTCCGAGAACGATATTCACGGCGTAGTTGTTGACTGCTGCTGCGACTACATCTCGATGAATATCATTCAAACCTGCCTCATACGCGCGCTGATCTAGAGGTTCTCTCTTGTACCTCTGGACCTCTCTCTCTATATCCTGGAGGTCTTTCCTTACCTGTCTGGGCGAAGGTTGCAGTGCCATAAGATGATGGTTGGGATGGCTACTGCGATAACATCCAAACAGGTAGACAACATAAAATTGTGTATAGGTACGGAAATGACCTTTGACTCCTCATGTAGATGGTGATATTGATGACATGAGGAGAGGCAGACTTTGGCAAGTCTGGATGTTTTTCCACTGCGTATAACTCACGTCCACTGACCACACTGGCGCCGCATATTTTGCCACGGAGCGGCCTTTCACTTTATATGTAGTTAATAAGGTTTCCTTCTCTGTTCCCCAAATACTGCCGGCAAGCGACTTGAGGACATTATTTCTACTTCGCTTTTTGTCGCAGATAGCAGTGGCATGTGCAGAGGATTTACATAGACTATCGAATGTGACCCCTAGAATCTTGGGGTAATTAACGGTCGGGATTGTCGTGTCTTCGACTCTCACATTCAATGTCCTCCTGACCTCTGCAGACCATGTGGTAAACAGTGTGGCTGACGATTTTGAGGCGGATATTTTCATATTCCTCGCAGTGAAAAAACTGGTAAGATCGATGATATAACTATTCAGCCTTTCTGAAATGTCATCCGTAGTTGGGCCGGATGCTAGAATCGTGCAATCATCGGCGTATGTCACGATTTCGTTGCCGTCAGGGGTTGTGGAATACCAGAAAGGTAGAGGTTAAACAGTGCCGGAGATATCACCCCACCCTTGGGAACTCACTGTTTAACTCTACGGGGTTTTGACTTCCGGTTTCTGAATTCCACGTATGACTGGCGTCCACATATATAGTTGATGATCCAACGTTTGGTGCTGACCGGGAGGGACGTGTTGGCGATGTCCTCAAATAGTGTGGCATGGCTGACCGTGTCGAAAGCCTTCGAGAGGTCAAGAGCCACGATGACCGTCCTATCGCATGGATTTCGCATGTGAAGTCCTCGGTGTATATGTGAGGATATAGCGTGTAGAGCAGTCGCTGTACTGTATTGCTTACGGAATCCATGTTGATGTGTTGCAGTTGGGAAATTTCCAATAAGGCTCGGGAGGAGAAGTGCCTCAAGTGTATTCGCTACTGGTGAGAGAAGAGAGATCGGCCTGTACGACTCCCTTACTTGCATCCTTGCCTGGCTTCAATAGCGGTATCACTCTGCCCATTTTCCAGGCTTCGGGGTTCTTATAGGTATTTATAGGCCATCGACAGGTTGAGGACTTTTGTCAGGTACTCGACTCCAGGTTCATCCAACTGTTTCAGCATCAACATAGAGATTCGGTCTAGTCTAGCGCTACGGATGACTTGTGCAACTTCGCCAACGGTAAACTCTGGTGGTGCCTCCTCGACTCGGACACCATGTATATGGCGCATGGTCCTCCTTTTCGTCAGGGTGCTCAATAAACTGCCGGTTAAAATAACTCGCGCACCTCTTAGGATCATTTAGCGTCCTGTCACCAAAAGTGAAAGCGATCTAATAATCTCGCTTAGTAGGATTTGAAAGTAATTTAACCGTTGCCCACAATATACCTACTCCGGAACTTAAGTTGCACTGCTTCAGATAATCTAACCATTTATTCCGCTTGTATTCGCTGACTAATCTGTTAATTTCGAAATTCAGTTCCCTGATTCTGGTATCTCCAGGATTAGCCCTGCGAATGACGTCACGATCATCTGCGAGTCCCGCTGCCTCGGCTGGGAAGTTTGGTCTTACGTTGGGTATTCGATCAGCAGGAGTATGGCGAGCAGCCGCTGCATTGATGATGTCCCGGAAGTTCTTCTCTGCTACCCATACATCGAATGGAATGGGAAGAACACTAAAGCGGCGATTGGTGAAATCTCTGAACCCGTTCCAGTCCGCTTTCCTCTGATTGAGAAAAGTTCGGCGATCAGAGACAGATCGCCAAGTAATGTCATTTATCAGACCAGGCGATGCGATGCTTATATCTGGCGAG
Source organism: Polietes domitor (assembly GCA_947397865.1). Taxonomy (NCBI): domain Eukaryota; kingdom Metazoa; phylum Arthropoda; class Insecta; order Diptera; family Muscidae; genus Polietes; species Polietes domitor. Next base: position 118,230,271 of record OX377619.1, on the reverse strand, counting down.
CTGTGGCAATCACCCATAATCCGTGTGGGGGCATCCTCATTCAGTGTGCAAAACGTGGAGTTGTCAATCTGTTCCGCCAAAGCTCTGCCCCTGGAGTCGTCACCATAGCTCATGATGCGCATTAAAGTCTCCCAGAACAACCCGATTATCACCCTGTAGCTGATATTGCGGGGCACAGCTGGCGACCGGCGGAATGTACACGTTATACAGCTCTATATCGGCAGTCCCAGACATTACTGCTACCCCCATACATTCAATGAATGGGTCTCTAGACCACCTCGTGTGCGGTCCTTGCGTAGCACATTGTATCCATTCGTTTCCTGGACCGCACCGATCATGATGTTGTTTCTCATAAAACTAGTTATTTCATTTATCTTACCTCGGAGACCATTGCAACAGTAAGGATACACTATCCGGAATTGCAACAGCGATGCGTGGTGTTAACTGCTGTGCTGGAACTTGCTGTGGGAGATTGCGGGGGTGTACCATACACCGATGACGACGATAGCGATGAGCTGGATTATGCTGCAGCGTAGTCGTTGCAATACTCCTTGATATGACCGAGGCCAGTTCAATTCCGGAAATGCACCCACTCCAGACATCTATTGCACCTTACTGATGTTGAACGGTGGTGAATGCGGATCTGGCATACCGAGCAGATCCAATGTCCGGGATTTTGTTCGGGATACGGAGCAAACACTCCGGGTAATGCTCCCGCGTTGAAAAAACGGACAAACACGATACATATATAGCTGAGGTGGCAGCCCTTGGTCGAAGACATCCATCTCCGAGTCAATCCGGAACATAGAACCGGCCGCCGTGGGATCGAATCAAAATCTTTCAAATCTATCGCTGGAATCCTGGCAATGCTGGCGGGAAACCCTACATGCAAACCTATCAGGTTAATTTGCGTGAATGTGGTTTCATGGTTTTGGATGCCTTGGTTAAGATCAAGAATGAAATGGATCCCACATTGACTTTCCGCCGTTCGTGCCGTGAAGGTATCTGCGGGTCGTTTGCACTGAATGTTGCTGGTATCAATTCATTGGCTTGCATTAGCAAAATCGATACCAATACCTCGAAAACCTTGAAAGTGTATCCTTTGCCTCATATGTATGTCGTGCGTGACTTGGTGCCCGACATTAACCATTTCTACGAACAATACATTCAACCATAGTTGCAGCGCAAAAACGTGACTGGTGAAAAGAAGGGCAAAACTCAATATTTGTAATCCGTTGAGTATCGTTCAAAATTGGAAGGTTTGTACGAATGCATCTTGTGCGCTTGCTGTTCTACCTCGTGTCCATCATACTGGTGGACATACCTGTCCTTATGCAGGCCTACAGTTGAAACATTGATTCCCGCGACTAAAGCACCATCGAACGTTTGGACAAGCTCAAGGATTCCTTCAGTGTGTACCGTTGCCACACCATCATGAATTGCACACGCACTTGCCCCAAGGGCTTGAATCCTGACCGTGCTATTGCCGAGATCAAGAAATTATTGTCTGGCTTGGTAAAGAAACCAGAGCGCAAGTTAGATACTGCTGCTTTGCATAAGTAAACGGATGCGGAGGAGGAAATAGAGAATAGTCCTAGTCCATAGAACTTTTATTTCGCTTCACAAGTCCCAGTTTCCTGATATTCTCTTTGTACTTCTTTAATCGAAAACCAAAATGGCATTTCTACTATAATACCCTGCAGACTTCTTCTTTAAGATCAGCATTCAGATTTCTTTTGTTTTCATTCGAAAACAAACAACGTTTTCGAAAAACGTCTTAACGTCTTGCTCTCCAGTCCTTCCAGCTTCCTCTCCACTCTACTTTAGTTTATTTTTGTGTTTGTTTTTATTTTATTTTCTATTTATTTTGTTGTTAACTTCAATTTTACGATTTTGATTATATATACACACAATAAAGTATGTATTTAATTAAAAACAACAGCACTTTTAGTGCGAAAGTTTGTAATAAAAAATTACAGTCTGGTGCGATAATAACAGCGTTGTCCAATCTTGGAGTAAATCAAAGGGATTTTAAATCTGATCCACTGCTTGCTGAAGTTTCCTTTAACCCTACTAAAATTGTTAAGAAATAGTGGGCTTGGTGTAAATCAATCCAATACTGAGATAGTTCTCTTTACGAAAAGTACAATATAACTCACATAAACCCTCCTCTCCAACAATAAACGGCTCAAAGCTGTTTTTTTTCATACAGTGCGAAGTATGATTTGGGTGAGGCGTCAATGGTCACCGAGAGAGGACCATGCTTCAGCAAAGCAATTTTAAAGACCTCTGGCGGGAAAGATATTTGATGGAATTCGATTCCACATACGAGTTTCACGGACAAATTACAACTTCATTTTATAATGTGTAGTGCGGTCAGTTGTCCAAACGACAACAAATGGGTGCGAGATCCCTGAAAGTCGCGTATTTCTTCTGAACACTCTCACGTCCGAGATGAGATCACCAATATCCGAAGAACAAACACCATAAAGAGCACAGAGAAAATGCAAATTTGTCGGTAGTTAGCAGGGTTATTAGCCTCACCTTTTGACCGTCTAGGTGAGGCTAAAACGGCCAAAAGGAGAAGAAATAAATTTGGCACGATGACGTTGTTCTTACTGAAACTAATGATGAGACAGTACAATGATCCGATTTGCCAAGAAGTGCAAGAGCATTAACTTCATACTTTTTTTATCGAACGGTTCCAACGCATCTCACTCCCGCCCCTTCCGACCGAGAGGGCCTCGTCCCCATAATGTAGGTACACCAACGCCTTTAAAAGCCTTCTTTTTTCTCTTGCTGTGTTTTTTAATTTACTTCTACGAATGGGGTTGTTTGTAAACGTTTCAAATATTGGAAGTCATTGTAATTCGAAGTAATGCACAATTGTACATTATTTGTAGGATAAAAAGAAAAACTGACGTTAGCTAGCTTCAAAAAAGCTTTTTTCTAGCTGCTTCATTAGAAAACACGACAGCTTTCGATTGCCAATAGCTTTATACAGCTCATGTTGAATTTTATCTTCTTTAAAATATTTTATAAATAAATAGAAAATACATCAAATTTTGATCATGTGAATCTTATTTGCGGTGTCATTGAATCTTCTTAGCAATAAACAAGTAAAAACGGCGTTAAGTTCGGCCGGGCCGAACTTTATATACCCTCCACCATGGATTGCATTCCACAGAGGTTGTCGGTTTTTCGTAGAAGTGCAGTAATATTACAGGAAAATATAAATTTTGTAATATAGCGAAACTAAAACAAATACATTATATTATATTAATTAATTAATTATATAAATAAATATAATATTTTTATTATATCAAACCATTATCTATTTCAAATCAAATAATAAATATTCTTATATTTATATTTTCAAAAAACTTAAATACCATAAATCTTGGAAGATAGTGGGTGCTACAGTTTGTTGTACTTCCATTCTATTTTAATTCCAAAAGTACAAATTTTGAAACTCCATTATCAGACGTATATGTGCAAAGTGCAAAATAACCTAACTTCATGATTCAACCAATTTTTGCCGTAAAAGAAAAAGTACGAATTTAGAAAAAAATTTATTTTGCGTGTCTATGCAGTCAGAGAAATGTATACACCGAATTCCATGATTCCAGCTGCGCCCATTTGGTTGGTACCATTTTTACCCCCTTGACATTTCTACGCAATTAGAATTTCATCATTCTAGCTGTAGTCGTTTAGTTGGTACTTTTTTTACCCCCCTGTACCATTGCATCCCTTGAAAGTACAAATTTCGAAAAATCCGTTTATTTTTCGTGTCTACGCAGTCAGAGGAATGTATACTCCGAATTGCATGACTCTAGCTGCGGTCATTTGGTTGGTACTATTTGTATCCCCCTTTTCCATTTTAACCCCAAAAAGTACGAATTTCGAAAAATTCGTCTATTTTCCGTGTCTACGCAGTCAGAGGAATGTATACTCCGAATTTCATGACTCTAGCTGCGGTCATTTGATTGGTACTATTTTCATCCCATTTTTTTCTTTTTAACCCCAAAAAGTACGAATTTCGAAAAATCTGCTTATATTAAGTGTCTACGCAATCAGAGGAATGTATACACCGAATTTCATTATTCCAGGTGTAGCCGTTTGGTTGGTACCATTTTTATCCCTCCGTACTCATTGTATCCCGTGAAAGTACGAATTTGGAAAAAAAACCTTTTATTTTTCATGTCTACGTAGTCAAAGGAATGTATACTCCGAATTTCATGACTCTAACTGCGGTCATTTGGTTGGTACTATTTTTATCCCCTTTTTCTATTTTGACCCCAAAAAGTACGAATTTCGAAAAATCAGTTTATTTTCCGTGTCTACACAGTCAGAGGAATGTATACTCCGAATTTCATGACTCTAGCTACGGTCATTTGATTGGTACTATTTTTATCCCCTTTTTCCAGTTTAACCCCAAAAAGTACGAATTTTTAAAAAACCGTGTATTTTACTTGTCTATACAATCAGAGGAATGTATACACCGAATTTCATTATTCTAGGTACAGCCGTTTTGTTGGTACCATTTTTATCCCTCTATTCCCATTTTACCCCTTAAAAGTACGAATTTGGAAAAAATTCTTTTATATTATGTATCTACTCAATTAGAGGAATGTGCACACCGAATTTCGTGTTTCTAGCTGTTGTCGTTTAATATGTACCATTTTTATCCCTTTTTTGCCCCATTTTTCCCCCTACAAATAAGAATCACTTTATGGTACACGTTTTTGCTGTAGGGGGAATGCGCATACCAAATATCAAGCAAATATAAACAGACATATTCAAAAAACATGCTTAAATACGCTAAAATATTAGGGATTATTATGGGTATTTTTAGTCCTTGTGAGGGAAAAATTTTTCCCTTTGGGCCGATTTCGCCCCATTTCAATCCCAACCGATCTACGACTATAAGACGCATTTATTGAAAATTTGAACGTTCAAGCTCCTTTCGTTTAGATGCTAGCGTGCTTTCAACAGACGGACAGACGGACGGACGGACGGACATGGCTAGATCGTCTTAGAATTTTATGACGATCAAGAATATATATACTTTATAGGGTCTCAGGTCGATATTTCAAGGTGTTACAAACGGAATGACAAAGTTAGTATACCCCCATCCTGGAGGTGGAGGGTATAAAAAGTAAGAAGTCTAAAGTCGGGCGGGAACATTTTTTCGAGATTTGTCCCAAACTAACCGGTTCATTTATGCAAAACCTGAACAGATACTTGTTCTTTCAAACAAGTTGAAAAATCTATTGCACCATAGGTGGTTTTTAAATAGAACAAAGCCACCTGAGGAAGTCTTTCACAGGGTGAGAATCATGATAGTGGTAGTGTGCAGACAAAGTAATAAATGTCACCATGCCATATGTAAAAAAAAAAATAGATATTCTCCTACCCTAGTTCAAATCCGAATGGTGCTTGCGTGACCATATGGTCACACACAAAAGACGTTCACCAAAACTTCTGGTGTGGACCACTGATAACGTGAAAGATTTATCTCAAAAAATTCGAGAAAATAATTACAGCACTATTCGGGTTAAGAGAAAAATTGAAGTCAAGCACGAAAAAACTATGTGTTCAAGACAACTTCAAAATTTTGTAACTGTCCAAAGGTGCTTCATCCTTCTCCCCAAACCCAGACATGAACCTCATCGAAAATTTGTGGGGTGAATTGGACCGCCATATTCGCCGCCACCAAGTAAACTTCACATTTCATTTCATTTATTTCTTCACGACTTGTAATTCTAAGTCTATTGGCCGATATAATATAAATTAAAGAATGCATAGTAAAAATTATTTCTAACAGTGTTAAAACAACTACTCAACAAAATGTAGTATGATAATAAGAACTTAAAAACAAAATAAATAATTAATTATAGAAAAAAGACCTAAGATGTAGCAATAGAACAGTGGTAATTTCAATTATAAAAATAAAAAGATCACATTTATAACCGGTATATGTATGTTTTACACAACCAAATAAATTACAATGAATGTGTCAATAAGAATATACGTTTCAGCGTCTTGCGAACTTCCTTACTTGATTTCTTTCTGGTCTCAAATTCGAAATATGTTGTACTCTCGGATCAAATTTGTTGTCCTAATATTTCAAAACATGCTCTCATTTTTGCTTCCTTGGAAATACCGGTTCGGCACCGTAACGTAGAGTTCTACGAATTCTATGATTACAATGCTATGAGTCAAGAAGCAATCTATGAGAGGGTTTGTAGTTTTGATTTTTCAAATTTGTTTATCTCGTCTGATGTGAACGAACAATAAAATATTCTTATGGCTGGTTTAAATCATATCCACTCTTCTTTTCCTCTGAAAAGAAGAAAAGTTCGAGCGGACCGTAATGATTGGTTTAAATCTAGTCATATTGCCTATCATCTTTCGCTTAGAGATTTGGCGTATAAGGCTTATCTTGATGAGAAAAATGATGGCAATTGGAAGATTTTTTGTAAAGCACGAAATCGTGCTAAATCTATAGTGAGAAAGACGAAGAGGGAGGCCCATGGGTCTTTATTTGTTGATGGAGAATCCCCCAAATCAATATGGAATCGCGTTAGAAATAACGGTTTGCTTAATAATGATTCTGATGATTTAAGAGTCTTTTCTAATGTCGGGCTGGATGAACTGAATGCAAAATTTATTGATAATCAGCTCCCTCTGCCTGATGATGTTGATGGGATGTATGCTGATGTGCCATTTCTCCTTCTGAGTTATATATTGCATTTAATCGTATTACTTCTAATGTTGCCGGTGAAGATGGCTTCCCGTTAAATTTTTTAAAGTAGTGTTTCCTCTTATTTCGTCGTTTTTTTTTTGTATTTGGTGAATTCCATCATCACTACTTCCACTTTCCCACTTCAATGGAAAATTTCTAAGATAATTTCTATTAAGAAAAAATCTAATTCTCTGGACAAATTCAGACCTATATCGCTTCTGCCTATTCTGTCCAAAGTAGTTGAGCATATTTTGAAAGCTCAACTTTTGACTTATATTGAGAGTAGATCGCTACTTAGTGATTGTCAGTGTGGTTTTCGCGACAACAGAAGTACGTCGATGCTCATTCTTGGCCTTACCGCCACGATTAGGGAAAATTTAAATAATCAACGTCTCTGTGTGCTCCTTTTTCTTCTTTACGTTATTTTTGAATGATCTTTTTGTTAGTCTTGGTCCATGGTGTGTCCCTTATTCGTATGCTGATGATGTGCAAATCTTATTTAAAGGGGAGCATCAGTTCACTGATGTTTTGGAGGCTAATATTGATTACGTGCTACAGTTGCTTTCTAGTTGTGTTGTTTCTAATAGATTTTCTATTAATGCAACTAAAACACGCATCAACGCATCCTGTTGATATATGTACAATACAGTACAATAACGTGTGCATTGATTTTGTCGGTAGTAGTAAGTGTAGTTATTGATAACAAATTGTGTTTTGAACAGCATATTGACGGTGTCATTGCTCGCGTGAATTCGACGCTATAATTGTCGACTGTATAATTGTGACCTAAGCTTACCTCGCCATATTAAAGAGAATTTAGTCCATGCTTTGATTATGCCCAATATCCTTTATTGTATAGAGGTTTATGCTGGCAGTTTAAAGCGCAATACTGATAAGGTGTGTGTGGCTTTAAATAGTGCAATGCGATACTTGTACCATACGAATCGTTTTGCTCACATGACACCTTACGTAGAAAAATTTTTGGGTTGTTCTTTTGACAAATTTATTAATCTACGTTCTCTAATAATGTTCTATAAGGTTTACAAAAATCGTTGTCCAATATTTCTGGCTAGAGCATTTACTTTAACGCACTCATGTCATGTGCGACCTGGCGCAATAAGATCCTTCAACACTTACAGTCAACTACATAGATTTTATTAGGAGTAGTAATAGAAATATTGTAATATACAATAATATTAATACAGGTTTTTGTGCAGTGTTTTTGTCTCTTTTTACTTTAAAATTTTATAATATAAAATTCGAGTACTCATTCTTAAAACTACTTCTTCTATTATTATTATTTTGGAAATATGTCCAATGCAGCATTTCGTTAAAGACCTTCGTCTGTTTTTTTATTATTATTGTCCGGCGATTCATTGGGAACTTAGAAATTCTAATTGTATGCTCTTTTATTATTTATTTAATTATCTATTTTTGTTCAATTACTTATTTTTATTTAGTTGCTTATTTTAATTTATTTATGAAAATGTTCAGTTTAAAATCATATTTAATATTTTATTATTTTTTAAATTCTATTTGTTTGTAGTTTGGATCATGATTACTTGTAGTTAATTGTTTAAGACTTAATAAATGTAATTTCTTGAAGAATATTGTAATTCAATTATAATTGGCCACTTGGCTTGGAATTACAAAGAAATAAATGAAATGAAATTGAAATGAAGTAGGTGCGCTATAAAAAATTGCAATGAATTTTTATTGGAGATAGCGAAGAAGCCTATTTGAATGAGTGGTAATGGACACATTATAAACTTTCAATTCACTAGGCATTGTATTATATAACCTAGCTACTCTAACCAGGAATGATCGATCCATTAAGTGAAACACCCTAGGTATAACTAATTGCTTTCTACGAGATGAGTGGCAAAATTGAAATGCAATATAGTATACTTGGCAAAATTAAACTATGTACAAACCGAACTCTTACAAATAGGGGCAGTGATAAAACGGTATTATATAGACTTCTGAGGGAAAATTTAATTCTGGACACTACAATATTAACATGATGACCAAAAGAGAGTTTGTCATCAATCTGAACGCCTAGACAGTGCATATCACTCACAAAATCAACATTAGACCCATCTTGGCACTCAATGTGTTAAGCAAAGTGCGCTACAATTGGTCTCTATGAAAGGATTTTCCTATTTCAACAGGACAATGACCCAAAACACACTTGGTATTTAGTCAAAGAATGGCTTCTGTACAATTGCAAACGTTCACATACTCCCCCATAATCTCCCGACCTTAACCGCTAACATTGTTATTTAATACTTCATTGAGATTTGGATATTTCCCTTTGGCTTGGAGGAGTTCATTCATTGACCCCCTAAGTCTGGCAGTCTAATTGACGTGTCTAACTATAGAGGGATAGCTAAGTTGAGTGCTATTCCGAAGCTATTTGAGAAATTGGTTACTGAGGTGGTATCTCACAGGGTTTCTTCTATATTGATCCATACTAACATGGATTTCGTAAGGGCTTTTCTACTGTTACAAATTTGATTCAGTTTACTACTCACGTTATTGATGAATTTGTTCAGTGTAATCAGACTGATGTCATCTATACGGATTTTAGTAAAGCATTTGATAAAGTGACCCATGAACTTTTGGTATATAAATTAGATCGCATTGGTTTTAGCTCTGTCTTCTTGAAGTGGATATCTTCGTATCTTTCGAATCGCGTATCTTATTCTAAAGGAATTCTGATTCCATCGGGAGTCCCTCAGGGTAGTCATCTAGGGCCTGTTTTATTCTTATTAGTCATAAATGACCTTTCAGAGTCTATTATTAACTATAAACTGCTAATGTATGCAGATGATGTAAAAATATTTTTTTCTCATGATTGGCCAGAATTTCCTCATCTATTGCAGAAAGAATTGGATAGTTTTGAACGCTGGTGTGACATAAATTGCATGGAACTGAATCTAAGGAAATGCAAACATATGCCTTTCTTTAGATCCTCGGGTTCGATCTTCGATTTGTCAGGTATAATATTAGAGGAGCTGAGTTATTGGTAGTTGATTCTTTCGTAGACTTGGTATTCTAATGGATTCCAAACTGAATTTCAACAATCATATTATTACTATGGTTAACAAAGCATATGGTGTTCTTGGTTTCATTAAGCGATGGGCTAAGAAGTTCTCTGATCTGGTTTTGTAGTGTGGGATCCTCAGTATGGTATATATATTGATAGAATTGAGTCAGTTCAGAAACAATTTTTGATATTTTCATTAAGACACTTACATTGGAATAGTGATTTTGTTCTTCCCTCTTATACTAGTAGATTGAAGTTGATCGACTTGCCATCCTTAAAAAGCAGACGTGTTATGTTAATCACCGTGATGGTTTAAGGTTATAAATGGTGATTTCTCTTCTTACTATATTATTTCTAGGATTAAGTTTAACGTGCCATTTAGACCTTCTAGATACTATCAATTCCTTCATATTGATTTTCAGCGTACGAATTATGCTTCCGAAGTGCCCATTCGTAGAATGTGTATTGATTTCAATTCATTGTGTCACATCATAGATTTCGGATTAGGAATCGATATAATAAAGTCCAGGATTTTCTCCTGCTTGGATGTTTTGTTTGTTATGATATATTTACTATAATATTTTTAGTTACTAACTTTAAGAATAAACATTATTTGCATGTGATACTAAAATTTTTGTTATACCGGCTGTTGATATTCGATCTGTAGCCGGTGTCCACCCTTTACTGCTTAGCCGCCATGGTTCGGACTGTGGTGTGTACGTTGTCCCTACGTTATGGGGACGTGACCCTCTCGGTCGGAAGGGGCGGGAGTGAGAGGCATTGGGACCGTTCGAAAAAAAAAATAAAAAAACTAAAGGTCCAAAAAGACCAAGCGATCTAAGGAATCCCTAAAGAGAGCATTGTGGTTTCAGTGGCTTAAACTAACAGAATATGACTACTCCAAAAACAAGAAAGGAACAGAAAAAGTCGATCAGCATTTTTGTTCTAAAGAGTTTAAGTATTACATTTTAATAAAATATTGTCAGGATTTAGTACAAAATTATAAACAATTTTACATTGAAACGGACGCTTCAAAAAACAGAAGTACTTTCGAAGCTCTTATAGAAATATACAAAGTTCAGTGATATTTTGAGAACTTTGTTCATTAGGGCGGGTTGATTTGTATGGATGAAAAAAATTAAAAATCGTGTAGCAAAAACGTAATCTACATTAAATTTTAAGAAAATTCTCAGAAGAAACAATGGGTCTAAAATCAAACCCTAATCCGCGCCTCTCGCTTGAACATTTTTACTTGGGTGAATATTTTTTTAATGAAAAAAATTTAGTGTAGAAAAATATAAAGTGCAAAAGAACTACCTTACTAAACAATTTTATTCAGAAAATTCGATTTCTTTTTGGAAAAGTCTATTTTTTTAACATTAATTTTTTGCCAAGGCGGGTATATACATTTTCAAGTCGAGATTCGCGGATAAGGTTTTCATTTTTCTTAGAATTTTATGTAGTTTACGTTTTTGCTATACGATTTTAAAAATAAAAATCAACCCGCCCTATTGTTCATCCATATATACATGTTAATGAATGTGAGAGGATATATATTGTTCGCAGATTTATGAAATATTAGAATTATATTAGATTTTTTAATTAGGTACAGCAGGAATACGGACACTACAAATATTTACACGTGTAGTGAAAAATGTAAGGTAATTTTCGTTATAACACTACAACTTTTATTGAAAATAAAAGAGAACAAGTTAACTTCAAGTTTCACGATGGTCTGATGCCCATATTGAGCCGTAAATCATTCATCTATAGTACAATTGGAACATGTCGATTTATATTTTGATATAGTCTATACAAAAATATCTCACTCGATTTGAGGTTTGTGGTTTTACGTTATTAATTTTGAAATGAGAAACATTCTGTTAGGTGATTACAATTTTCAGGAATTCTGGTCGCACCGATATATGTGCATGATCCAGTTTCACTTATCACATATAGTCACTAAATAAGTCACGACTAGACCTAGTTATAAGTGATCATACGCCTTTAAAATGGGTCGACAACGAGGACAAAATTCTGTAGATTCGTGAGCTTATAATAAACCACGATCAATGTTGAAAGAGACATAAGGAAGATTATGGAACTGGTCTGCAGTCCATAACATAATTAAAAACTACAAAGAGTTTCAAAATATTGAGAACGGAGAAAGAGACGCAACTAAAATATTTTCTGAAGAAGGTGAGTGATACATAGTAATTGAGATCAAAAGTAAGTTTAACCAGATCGGCTTTAGAACTCAGCCTTGTGGATGATTGGTATTTTTTCCAATGCATCGACCGCAAACATAAAGCTTACAACGTGTTGGCCTGGCTTTTATATAGATGAAATGCCACCCAGAGCCAGGTTTAAAGGACACACCCGCCCCTTTCGACCGAGAGGGCCACGAACCCATAACGTAGGGACAGCGTACACACCACAGTCCGAACCATGGCGGCTAAGCAGTAGAGGGTGGACACCGGGTACAGACCCCTTTTATTTGAGTAACGTCCACAAAATGACTATCACCTTTGAAAAGCAGCTGAATATCATCAGTAAATGCGAATGGGATACACCATCCATACAAATAAGGCAAAAAGGTCATTAAGAAACAGTATAAAAAGAAACGACCCAGTACTGAGCCTTGTGGAACCACACTCTTACCCCACCCTACTAGTTCTTCCTCCAACACAGGCAAGTTGACTCCGTCCTAAAAGATACGAACTCAACAGTGTACTTGTGCTACTAGAAAAGTTGTACAAGTGTTACAACTTATTTAACAAAATGCAATAGTCTACCCTATCAAAAGCCTTTTCAAGGTCTAATGACACCAAAATACAAAACTTACTATTGCCAAAATTGGCACGAAAATTGTCCGTTAAACCCAATAAAAGCGAAGTTGTACTTCTATTACATCTAAAACCACATTGAGCATCATACAGCATATTATAAATCTCCAAGTAACTTGACATTTGCATTTTCATAATGTGTTCCACAACCTTGGAGAAAATTGGCAATATCGAAATTGGGCGAAACTTATTGCTTGCATGTCTTCCATTTTTTTAACTGGAACTATTTTTGAAGTTTTCCAACCAGCTGGAAAACCCGATGTGGAAAGAATGGTGTTAGTAATATGCAAAAAGTGAATGGAATTTCAAAGTAAATTCATCTAAGCCAGCAGCAACGTTTTATTTAAAACACCAATATCACATTGAAAAGAAAACCCGTCGTGCCTATATTGCAAGCTGCTCAAATCACTATTACTACAAGGAGCATTGAGATGATTGTCCACAAACGCTGCATTCATGTCATCTATAGTCTACATCTACATCTAATAGCAGCGCACCATAGCTTAGCATACATTTTCATATATTTATTTGTGTGGTCATTTGATATTGCTACTACTGCATTAAATGCTGTGTAATGAGGTTACAAACACAAAATAATTGCTTATTTGGTGATATGATTTTAATTTTTTTTCGAACGGTCCCAACGCCTCTCACACCCGCCCCTTCCGACCGATAGGGCCACGTCTAATTGGTCTAATTGTTTTAGAAATTTCACATTTTTTTGGACTAATCGACATTTTGGACCGGTCAAAATAATAACAGTGTTCAAAAAATCTCACGAAAAAGGAATTTTATCTCAATTTTTCAATTCGATTTGATGTTATAATAAGATATTATGAAATGTACACTATTTCTGAAATGTTATTGTTTTATTTTTCTTCATAAGTAGGGCGAGGAGAGCATATAAAAAGTTTGAAATCTGAGGATAAATCATATAGTGAAGTTCGATTTTTTTCCAGTGTTTCATTAAAATGATCAGAAATTCGATATTATAAGAAGAAAAATCAAAAACACGTCAAAAAAAATCAATTTATATCACCTGCAACCACTCACCGAATAGTAACGTCTAGTAAAAAACCCACTTACGCTCTCCACCGAAATAAAAAACAATGTGTGTCCATCTTTGAGAGTTTAAAATGTTCGTAGAATACTAAGAAAACATAATCTGTAAGCCAGAAGTCCGAGAAAGTCCACTTAAAAATAAAATGGCATGACAGCAAAAAATTGCAATTCGCAAAAACACACCTGCAGTAGCGAACCAAAAAGTGGGTGCACGTTTTATGGTCAATTTAATCAAAAATTGTTTTATATGGTGGGACAGCCCCTCGACAGTTTATTAGCGCTGCTATTTTTTTGACTGGTCCCATTTTTGACATATGTAAATGGTTCTTAAACTTAAAGTCTTAAACTCAAAGTTACAAAAACTTAATTTTTTATTTAAAACCATATTAATAATGATACAATACCACATTTCAATCACCGTAAAAACTTTTAGGATTTTCGAAGTAAAACTGATATTTTTCGTTGTCGACATTTTTTATCTCGTCGCTGCTATTTTTTGGCCGCAGCTGTACATCCAAATCACAGTCATGCGATTTAGTTACAGATAAACTATTAGCCCTAAACAACTTCAACAAATCTTTACTGCTACTATTATCATCAAACATCGAAGAATGTGAATCAATTTGTAGTGCACTTGTCATCCATATACGCCTTAAAAGTCAAATCACGTAAGGAAATGTAGAATTCAATTTGAGGCCAGTTAAACCAATTCACGACACGATTACGAACCATTGTTCTCCTCTGTGGGAAAATTGAATGTATAGATGCAATGCAGCACTCGAAGCATCATAATCAGTACACTCATAGAATTGTTCTATGCAGCTAACAGTAAACTCAATGGACAAGAAAATGACATGACAAGAAAGACATGTTCTGATATGCCGGGACAGATAAACTAGTTGGACAAACATTTAATCGACTACATGCTGCTCGAATATTCATAGAAGACGCCATATCAAAGAGATTGTGATTAAAATCTCCCATTTCCGAGTATTGGACCAACAAATCAGATATATCCTCTTCAAAAGTTTTTATACCTCAATGCCTATCTTACTCCTGCTGCTTCGAAGCTAGTGTATGCTTGTCGATTACGGGATCGCAAATTTAAGTATGTGTTAATAAATGGTGATACGCCTAAAGTTCGGCTAACATTAGCGAATGGAATGGTAAAAATACTAAATACTCAAGAATGTGAAGACATTTTCGGAAGTTTCGACTTAAGGAATGTGGATAGCGGTATTGTTCCGAGTGCAGTTGGTGTTTTACTACTACTACCAGCTATTCTTGCAATTGGTTCCCTATATTGACTATCGCTTTGGGCAATCCATTTATCAAAATGTCTGCTCCATTTAGTCTTCTTTGCTGGACACAATTCTGACGCTCGATATTCTCCATCTTTTCCGTAACAGCCTTATCAACAATGGCTAACTTCTGCTGACAGGCCTGAACACCTTTCGAATGCAGTCCAAAAACTCAATGAGGAAATGATTGAAATTCTTCATATTTGTCGCATTTGTGTGAAATAAATAACTTGTATTTCAGACAAAATATTATTTCTGTTAAATCTCATATGAGAATACTTGGTCTTATTTTTTCGAAAAACCTTTTATGGGATGAACATCCCATGTTCAAATGAACAAATGCTTCAAGGTTTTACTGGCAGCTAAAATCTCTGACTATGATCCCAAACTCACTCTTTTCACTGACGGCTCATTTGATGGAATAAGGACTTCTTTCTCGGTAATCAAACAAACAGCAAGTCAAAACCACGAAGCTATTTCTGAATCTTTTCAGCAGAACTCAGAGCAATAGAGATCATATGTTAAATCTCATATGAGAATACTTGGTCTTATTTTTTCGAAAAACCTTTTATGGGATGAACATCCCATGTTCAAATGAACAAATGCTTCAAGGTTTTACTGGCAGCTAAAATCTCTGACTATGATCCCAAACTCACTCTTTTCACTGACGGCTCATTTGATGGAATAAGGACTTCTTTCTCGGCAAGTCAAAACCACGAAGCTATTTCTGAATCTTTTCAGCAGAACTCAGAGCAATAGATTATGCTATTTGTTTTGCTTCCAACGACGAGGCATAACGTTAATTTGCACTAATAGCCGCAGTACTACAAAAACCTTTCAAGAAAACAAGTAGGGAATATATGACAACATGCTTAAATTACCCGAATCGGCTGATGATATTATTATATTATGGATTCCTTCGCACACTGGATTACTTGGCAACGAACGTGTCGATGAACTGGCTAGAAGGGACCAGAGACTTAATCTTCCTTCTGATACGCCCTGTTTCCCATACAGTGGAGCCAATCCAGCACTTTTCTCAGGCAAATCAATCCGTCAATTCTCAGACCAAATTACAATCCCCGCTTAAGCAGGGCAGACTGTATACTATTGGCACGGCTTAGAGTCAACAAGGCGATTTTTAATACTAGACACTAATTCCCTAATTCTATGCAACTTTTGCAATTCCATTTTGTCAGTTCAACACATCTTTGCAGAGTGCTCACATTCTAAGATTAATAAACCCATCATAGAAGTACTTGACTGCTCCCAAATTGCTATGTTACCTAAAATTCGTCAATCGCTTATTTCTCACAATACAAAGGATATTTCGTCCAGAGCATTTACACAGAATCACCTTTCGTTCAGATTACTTATACTATTACTAATTCTCTTTAATTGTTATTTTTAAAATTTATTTTAAATTATTGTATTTTAGTTTTTTCGTTTGCATTTTTTTGGTCTGTAATCAATATTTGATTTGAATTTTTTTTTTGACCGGAATTTTTTGCTAAAATATTACGTACGATAAGATGACCGTTAAACGTTGTTTTTGTTCGGTTCTTATGCTGCATTTTAGTTTTATGCAATCTAAAGTACAAATAATACGAAAAGTGATTGGACATTAATTTAGCACAAATTTAAAAAGCTTTAATCAAACCGGAAAAAAACTGAACTAACCAATACATTTTATTATAAACTTAATATTTGGTTGGAAAATCACTATTTTGAGTAATAGCTGTACATCTTCTGGACGGAGAGTATGTCTAGAGACATAAAAGACTCCATTGGAGTAGCATATCAGGAATTTTGAGTTTCATTCAAATTTTTTTTCGGGCAAATTTTTGGGTTTTATTGCTATAATATGTTGTTAAAGTCCATGACATAGATTCTCAATAGGATTGAGATCCGGTGACTGTGCTGCACCATTTTTAAAAATCTATTCTGTTCAGCCCCAAACAGCTGTTCAGTGGCGTTAAGTGTGTTTTGGTCGGTTGTCGTGCATAAAACGCCACTTAATTGGCATGTTTTTATCTGAATATGTTATCATAGTATCAACAAGTAGATTTTTGTAAATATACTGATCCATTAGTGCATCGATTTTGTGTATCGGACCAACGCCGTGTCCAGAAAACGCAGTATACACAATCAGATTTTCGCCAACAAGCTTTACCGTCTCAGATTTGTACTTTGGGTTGTGCTGCATGTTTGGAGGGCACAATTCGTATTGTTTCCTATTACATCCGCACCGACAAATGTTCGATTCGCCAATCCAGGCGATATTTTCCCAAAAAACTTGGATTTCTCTAAATGATCCTGAGCAGATAAATATCAATCAGAGATAAATCTGACAGTAAGCCATATTTTGATACGTCTGGCTTATGCATGAACAATGCATCCAAGTAAATTTTTTCATTGGTTCATCTTCTTATGGTTCTCTGAATCACAGTTGAGCTTTTAAATGGATCTGATACGCAGGTTCATAAGTTAAAAAATCCGATTTATTGCTTGTTTTTCTCGGCATAGGACATTTTGCAATATTTTTGAAGCTCCCATAAGTGCCAATATGGCTTAGTATATTGCACACAATCTGTCTGGATCAATTTATAATGTTTGCAATATCCCCAGCGGTACTTCCAATGTCGTTCAATTGCATAATAACCTGACGCTGCGCCTCAATGCACTATTTTCCTTTAGCAATGTCTAATTATAAATTTTGTTAAATAATAACTTCCATTTGAGTAAAAATGACCGAAACATACCAGTCACCGATTCCCAGGGCGTAATTGGTAACGCTATGTTTAATCATTTAAGTGTAAATCCTTTAATATTAAATTATCAACTTCGCATATGCATTTACCAGTTGATATAAGTACCCGAATTTCAGTGGTGCGACGCATACAGACATTGATAAGATAGCCCACCAAAATCTAAACAAGATTGTGTGACCGGATGCTGTTGCTCTTTGGCTTTTTTTCATATGAAATCTATAACTTTACCTAATAACTCGCATTGTCGTTACCGTCATAGACTAAAAGCAATTTTTGTCTAGAAATTGCCTTTGCTTTATTATCGTTAGAGCAAAAAAATATTGTGACCGAAATAATTCATTTTCAAATACAGTTTCCGAAATAATTCGTTTTAAATACCGTTATCGTTACCGAAATAGATATGTTCATATACCGTTAACATTATCGTAGCGTTATTCGTTTCGGTATCCAACCTTGCCTTAAAAATAATGTAATGTAATATTTACAGTTCAATGGCGTCAAAATATATACAAATTTAATCTTTGTTCTCTCCAGATATTTATTTTATTATATTATTTATTTATTTGCATTCAAAAAATAACCTAGCCAAATAGGCCGTATTATTTCTATAGTTGCATTACGCATTAAAGGTTTTTCTAAATATATTATTTATATTTAATAATATTGTATATGACGTTGTATTTATAATTAATGGTTTGTTATGTACATATTATTTTTAATTAATGGAGTATGTTTGATTTGATTATCATGTGTAATATAGCAACAATTGGCCTTAATGGCTTCCTTATATTACTAATTTCATTATTTTTTAGCAAAGAAAGAAACATTTTCTGAAGCATATTTGATTCGATTTATTTATCTCAACTTGTTATTCTAAGCCATCGGAACAATTAAAAACAAATTAAAAAACAGAAACAAAGTATATTTTATGTTGCCTCAATTTCGTCAAAATATTCCGTGAAACATGTTAAATTACGGCTATTTTTCTTTAAGCCATGATAATAAAAACGGTTAAAAAGAGACAATTTTTTACTCAAAATAAAAAATATATTTTTTCACATTGTCGCCGACCACAATATAATTATATACAGTTGCGGTCAAAATAATAGCAGCGCGCCACAGTTTACAATTATTTTTGTTATATTTTTTTGTGTGATAATTTTTATTGCTTCTACTGCATTAGTGCTGTGTTATGAGAGTACAGACCCAAAATACTTGTTAATTTGGTGATATGGTATGATATTACTTTTTTTTTTGATTATTCGACATTTTGGAGCGGTCAAAATAATAGCAGTTTCAAAAAATCTCAAGAAAAAATTTTCCTCAATTTTACTAAATGATTTTATGATATAAATTTAAATTGAATCCATGTAGTAGTACGTACAATATGCAAATACTCTTCTTAACACATTGAGTGCCAAGCGGCTTTGACGCAAACCTTCCCAGGAGACCAAACATTTTTTGGGCTCTAAGTAGGGTTTGGGGTTTCGCGGACTTTTTTCATTTCCCGGGAAAACGGGAATGAAAATTTTCATTCCCGGGAATCCCGGGTAATTTATTTATAGGTATGTCCAATATGGTTTTAAATATCAACATTTAATAACTGGTGTGTTTTTTTTCAATACTGTCATATTACAAATTAAAAACGAATGTTATTGTCAAAATATTTTACAAATTTTTTTCTTTTCAAGATTATATTCGGAACATAAAAATTTATATTGAGAAATGTAATTTCATATTAGGAACATATAAATTCATAATGGGTAATGTAAATTTATAATAGGAACATGTTAATTCATAATGAGAAATATAAATTCATAATGAGAATTATTAATTTATATTGAGAATAATTAATTAATAATAGGAACATACCATTTCATAATGAAATATACAAGTTTGTAATCATAAAATCCAAATTCATAACCAGAAAATACGTTTTCATATTCAGAGAATATGAATTTATAATGAGAAAATATAAAATCATATTGAGAGAATGTAAATTTATAATGAGAACATTGATAAATAATGTGTTTCTACGAAAATATCCATAGAAAAACGTACATACATAGCTTCGATTATAAATTTTACAGTTCCTGATTATGAATTTATATTTTATGAATATATATTCCTGAATAAGAATTTATATTTTCTCATTATCAATTTGTATTTTCTCATTTTGTATTTATAAAGGGTGTTTTTTATTGGGGTATAGAACTTTAAGTTGGCATCACTTTTTTAACTGGCGGCCATTTTGTCAGCTGTCAAGTGATTAATATTTAGTTTGGTTTGCCATTTCATCATGAACAGGTTGACAAAAGAACAACGCTTGCAAATCGTGCAAATTTATTTCGAAAGTAATGGTTCAGTTCGCGAAGTTCACCATTTTATGGTCGTCATAATCGTCCATCAGAGCAATTAATTCGGTTAACCATGGATCGTTTACTTTACATACGTTTACTCTATGTGATAATACGCATCCGCAGAGACGTCGAACAGTGCGCACCGAAGAAATAATTGCCGCTGTAGAGCAAAGTGTTGAAGAGGACCCGAATGAATCGATTCGCCACCGTGTACAGCAATTGGAGCTGCACAGCAATTGGAGAAAGTGGTTGAAAATTGGACCTGTAGAATTGGCTATATTCGAGCCAGCCGCGGCGGCCACATGCCCGAAATCATATTTAAACATTAATGGCATAAAATTATCCTTCCAATAAAGCCAAATTGATGGACATTAAAACGATTTTCTTGTGTTTTATTTCAATTCGCCCTATATATCTCATTATCAATTTGTATGTTGTTATTATGATTTTATATTTCTCAATATGAATATACATTTCACATTACGAATTTAGAGTGCTGATTGTTGGTGATTATCATGCTCCTATTATGAATTTACATTTCTCATCATGAACCTACATATTCTGATTATAAATTACATTTTCTCATTATAAACTTGAAAAGGTGTAGACTAATCAGAATCGTCGTGACGGATAATGTTAATGACACATTTAATTTAGATTATTCATTCGTCTGGAGACAAAAATATTTTATAGAAACAGGAGGGAATATTCTAAACTGTAAAAACAATAGAAACATAAAAAATGATATTAATTTAATAAATTCATAAAATTAAAAATATTGAAATAGTCCAGTCATAAATTCTTACAAATGGCCATTGAAATACACCGTAGCATATATTTATATTCCTATTCGATTTATCTTGAAAGTTTCCAGGCGAACAATTTTTATTGTATTCATATTTTTAAACCATTTCTTTCTGGCTACATATGTAATGTAAATTGTTCTTGAAGAATATGTTCACCTCGATTCTTCTAGGAAAACCAAAAAATTTACATTATGTAAGCCATAGTATTGTCGACATGATATTTTTATTTCACAATAAAGATCCTGCAAATAGCCTCACAAAAAGTTTTTATTCCCCTAGCTGGGTTTCGCATAGAAATGTTTTGTTTTTAGTAATATAATATAAGCAAATACTCATTATTGTCAGTAATGTAAATACATATATGAATTTGAAATACATCTAAATATTCCAATTTATATAGTAACATTAAATTATTGATAAACATAATAAATAAATTATTTTTAATATTTCCCGTATTCCCGGGAAATTGAAATTTTTTTCCCGGGAATTCCCGGAAGAATTTTGACGGGAAAAAACGATTCGGGAATTCCCGGACCCCAAACCCTAGCTCTAAGAAAAAGCAATCACTGTCGTAAGGAAACGTACGACGTGGTACTCAATGTGTTAAAAAGAGGTTGAGGACATGGGAAATATTGTAGAGTTACTGTGATAAATACAACATACAGTGGATAAAAAACAAAGTCGTACATTAGTTAACATTTTCTTTATCCTTGAATAACTGATTTTATTAACATTGCACAAACACTAGATCCAAAAAATATAGCTTACACTGTTCTTTATTAAATGGGCGTAGTAAAACAAAAGAGTATAATCTGAAATACAAACGCCCATATCGAACACCTCCAATTTTCATGGTGGAAATTAAGTTTATCATAACAAACTTTTAATATATTGCCAAATAGTTTCCAAATTTCGCGAAGACAAGTCTGTAGTTTGCATGTAAATTTCAAATTGGACATATTTTAGAAGAGAAAAAATAAAATAAAAAATGGCGGCGACCCATATTTTTCGATTTACGGGGCCCCCATATTTCAGAGATATATTCTTCGATATCTTCCAGGATTTTCATCGGATCAATATGTTTTTTTTTTTCGATCCGATAACCCATTGCGAGTCAATTAAATGTTTTCTATAGGGGTGTTTCAAAAGAGGATGTATTGTACCTCCTAAAAGTAGTTTATGTGTAAACACGCAGACAGAAACACGATTTTTTTTTGCGTAGCCGGTCTTCGGCCGGGGTTAAGAATCTTCTCCTCTGGGGTATGTTCAAAACCGGCTACGCAGACTAAAGTTTTTTTTTTTTGCGTAGCCGGCCTTCAGCCGTGGTTTAAGATTTTCTCCTCTGGGGTATGTCCAAAACCAGCTACGCAGGCTAAAGTTTTTTTACGTAGCCGGCCTTCGGCCGGGGTTTAAGATTTTCTCCTCTGGGGTATGTCCAAAACCAGCTACGCAGACTAAAGTCTTTTTGTGTAGCCGGCCTTCGGCCGGGGTTAAAGATTTTCTCCTCTGGGGTATGTCCAAAACCGGCTACGCAGACTGAAATTTTCTTGCGTAGTGATTTCTTTTAAATTATTTTTTCACTTTTTTATTTGCACCACTTTGTTTTCTAATATCTCCGGTTTTTAAAGTGTTAGCTACCCCTAAAGGGGCTCAAATTTTGGCGCATTATCTTGTCTACATGTGTGTGGTATAAAATACCTTTCGCCATATCAGTACTATTTCCAGATAATAAGCTCTTTTGTAGAAAGTACGACTAAAAAATCGTAAATACTCAATTTGGCTCGCAATGGGTTATCGGATCGAAAAATCATAAATATATTGTTTTAACGGTATTACGATAAGCTTTTTAATGATACCCATATTGATCCGATCCGATGAAAACCATGGAATTTATCGAGGAATATATATACGAAATTTCAGCGCCCATAACTCGGGAAATATGGGCCGCCGCCAAAAATTTTGATAAGAATAAAAAGTTGTACGTATGGTATGATTTTTGGACAAATTGGAGCTCTTGTGGTAAACTAGATATTAGCCCGAAAAACAATAAAATATTTACCGAAGAAAAAAATGGCGAAAACCAAATGAGGAGCTGCTTCTGACACACATAAAACAAAAAAAGTGTAAAATAGGTTTTGGATCTGTGATGGTTTGTAGATTATTTTCGGCAGCTGGTCGTGGATCTCTTCTTTGAAGAAACAATGTATCAGAAAATGTATTTGGAGATTTTGAAAACATATTTGCCTATATTCAAAGAGAAACTCTAGTTAAGGATCCAACTACTATATGGTTATGTATATGTCATGGTTTATGTATAATTGTCCACAAGTAATGGAGACTCCTCCTCAAAGACCCGACCACAATCCCATCTACAATCTGTGGACTTATCTGAGTGAGAGCATATTTCCTCAAGTCTGAACTAATGCGCATTATTTTGCAAGAATGGAATCGAAATGAACTTAGTTTTGCCGAAAACTGGTGGAAAGTATTCCCAAGACATAGGAGCGTGTCATCCAACCCAAAGGTCTGCATACGAAGTATTAATTGCCCTTGATAATCTCAGTTTTATTAACTGTATGAGTTTTGTTTTTTGCTCAATATCTCTTAAAGTCTTAATTGAACTTAACTCAAAATTGATATTTTAATTTTATTCTTTGTTAAATTAAGGATTAAATCAGCTATGAAACTCTAAAACCAGTTTCAGATGCATCTTTCACAGATTAGCTAATATTTATACTAAATTACTTGGTGTACGAGTTTCACATTTAGCCAATGTAACTACAACAAAAAATATCTACAACATACCACAAAACACAACAAAAGAAACAAGAGTCATTTACCGTTCAATAAACAAAAACTTTTTAACATTTTTGCGCCACGAGTCACTAGCTTCAAATTTTTCGAGTCCTGACATAATTATTCACAATTCACAAAAACTAACACAAAACAATAATACAGGAAAACAGTTATCATTGATGCTTACTATAGAAATATGTATTGTATGTGATCAAGTCAGAGTTTCACACAAAACAATAAAATTGCAGACAGCTGCACCGCAAAAAAAACTCGTTAATTTTAATTTTGATTGCCAAGGCACGCACCTTATTTGAGATTTTTCAATTCCCGCTTATGCTTAAAGTGTGTGGTAAGTCGACTTAGATTTGAGTCGATAATCGATTTTTAACACAAAAACCGATTTTTTGTAGTCGATTTTGTATTTTAGTCGATGATAATCAACTTTGCCATACCAATTTTCGACTTTTTGTAATAGCCTTTTCACACTGCATACGAAAACTGACTGAAATGATAAAGGTCGATTTACAAATGTCAGACCCCATATAAATTTTACATTTGAAAATCGAACTATAGCCTTGCCCGACTACAGGGAAAATCTACTTACCTTAAAATCGAACTCCAGGTCGATTCTTTAAAAATCGACCTCGAAATCTAATATTTAGAAACGGAAAAATAAGAAAATTTTTAACAATTTATGGAGAAAAAGAAGAAGATTTTGACATTTATTTATCAATTGAATTTTTATAAAAAAGGACATTATAAGCTGAAAACAAAATTGACTTCAGATCAGAAATGTGTTCTGTTTTCCATTGCGGCTGCTGTGGCTATTGATTACATTTTGCTTTGTTTACAAACAATCGTTTATCAAACTAAATCGATCAAATGTCAAAAATAGCAGTGTGACAGGGTCGATTTCAGCATGAAATCAACTTTATTTCATGCAGTGTGTCATTTCAAGCTGAAATCGATAGTTGCTATATGTAACCTGCAGGCAACGCAACAAACTTTTAACGCACTTTAATCTGACTATTTCGCATTTAGGGCCAAAACACAATCAAAGTACGCATATCGAGCATGCATGCATTATACGTATTTTTGCTGTTTGCAAGACACATAGAAAGTACGCATGAAAACATATGTTCTTATTTTTCTTCTTCTGTGCTTATTGTTTGAATGTAGACAATACAATGTTTTTATTAGACTGAAAAATATGTTCATTTCGATAGACTCATAAATTCATATATCATGGATTACTATAACTTAATATTACAAGGTAGAAAAAATTTGACATTCAAATTCACAACACTCTCCCTGAACGTCAAATCTCCTCTTTACAAACTAAAGTATTTAAATTAAACAAAGAAAAAATAAACAAAGATATGAATTTACAAAAGACCAAACTTATATTTAAAATAATCTAATTTTTGGAAGATACAGCCTTGGTAAATACAACCGCCACCATCTCATTTGTCGAAACGTATTCAAGCGTAACTTCTTCTCGTCGATTTTCTGTCGTATAAAATTTGCCTTTAAATTCACATGCTTAGTCCTGTTGGAATAGTTATTAGGCCTGTTCGATTAGGTTTGCTAGCTTAATTTTTGTATGGAAATTACTCGCTTAACAAGAAAGTAGCTTACTACTCTATTAGTTGTATTGTCAGACTTTTTCTTTTAATTCATTTAAGAAAAACCAATGTGTAGCAACGTTGCCACCTTATAGCCTTGTCACACTGACATAAGGTCGATTTACAAATGTCAGATTCTATAGAAATGTGACATTGACAACAAGTATGCCCAATCGAACAGGCCTATTGATCAAGGCAACTTGAATAGCTCCCTTGTTGTCGCAAAAAATTTTCATCGTTTTTTCACTCTCAGGGTTAAGCTCCAATTCTAATCTTTTCAGCTAAACGGATTCTTGTATGGCTGCAGTTATTGCCATAAATTCGGCTTCTGTCGACCAAGATATTGCAGCAGATTGGTATAAAAATACATATCCAGTATTTGACTGCCGAGCATCCACATTTTCGGCCCAGTAAGCATCGCAATAGGCTGTCATTGTAGACTTTTCCAAGTCCGCTTTATACACCAGACCCTTACTCACAGTTCCCTTTAAATAACGCATTACTCGTTTCACAGCTTCCCAGTGAGCTTTACCAGGGTTGGTAATAATACGACTTAGCATGTTGATAACGTATGATATATATGGGCGAGATATGTACATGTGAAGCAAACAATAAACACCCAATTGTCTGCATATAAGGAACTTTCGACATTTGATCCCTTTCGATCTCATCCTTTGGACACATGCTAATGGATAATTTTTGATTCTGGTCAATTAGTGTTGATGTTGGGTTGCAATCCTCATTCCAAAACGGTTTTATACATCGGTAATATATCTTGATTGATCGATTTTGATGTGACCTTCATCTCGGGTTATTCTCATTCCAAGTATCGTAGAAACCTCACCCATGTCCTTCATTTTAAACACTTTCGAGGGTTTCTTCTTCAAAGTCTTGGCAACCTTTGTGTTGTCGGAGAATATCAACACATCATCTACGTATATTGCAACATAGAGTTTGTATCCATTTGTCACATTATGGTATTTACATTGGTCGACATCGCTGCGCACAAACTCCATCTTTAAGAGTTATTGATTTATTGTCTCGTTCCAGACTCTTCCAGATTGCTTCAGTACGTATACTGATTTGACTAGCTTGCACACCTTTTTCGATCCGTCGTTGAATCCTTCTGGTTGTTGCATGTGTATTGTAGGAGAATATCAACGCATAATCTACGTATATTGCAACATAGAGTTTGTATCCATTTGTCACATTATGGTATTTACATTGGTCGACATCGCTGTGCACAAGCTCCATCTTTAAGAGTTCTTGATTTATTGTCTCGTTCCAGACTCTTCCATATTGCTTCAGTACGTATACTGATTTGACTAGTTTGCACACCTTTTTCGATCTGTCGTTGAATCCTTCATGCAACGTATATTTTCCTTGAGATTGTCATTCAGGTTTTTACTGCATCCATTTGATGAATTATCAAATTATATTTTATGGCCAGGGCGACGAGAAATCGTATGTAATCGTATCTGACAACAGGAGAAAACGTTTCGTTGACGTCAATACATTCACGTTGAGTAAAACCTTTAGCTACCAGCCTTGCTTTCCGTCGCTTTGGATTACCATCGTTATCATATTTGGTTTTGTATACCCACTTACATTGGATAGCCTTTTCGCCAGGCGGTAGTTCTGTCAGGATCCACGTATTATTGTTTCTTATGGAATTCATTTCTTCATTCATTGCGACCTTCCAATTACTCGCGTTCTCTGATGAAATTGCACCTTTAAAGTTTGTAGGATCGTTTGAGACAAACTCCATCGCACAAAACGTTGATGACTGTTGGTTTCTATTTGCTATACGTTCAGATCTTCGAATAGTTGGTTCCACCAAGTCGCGTTATGCATAATTTGGATTTGGTAACCATCTGTCATCATTCTGACTCTCAACATCTTCACAATTTAAGGCCAATCGGTATCCACTGATTCTTCAAATTCGATAAAAAAATCAAATTTGAACGGCGGTCGGACCATATCTCCTCCGGGCATCTGTTCAGTCCACAACAGGATACTCTATTGATCAGAAACGTAGCAGTTACAGCAGCCACAGCCCAAAAACGGCGATCCAGCCCATTATCGATGAGCATACAACGCACTTGTTCTATGATGGTGCGATTCATCCTTTCCGCAACCCCGTTTTGTTTTGGTGAATACGGACATGTTTCCTGATGAACTATTCCACGATCATTCAAAAAAGTTGAAAATTGTCCGTTGACGTATTCTCCCCCATTATCCGTTCGAAGTATCTTGATCCTCTTTCCTAGTTCGTTTTCGACCATCTTTCGAAATTCAACAAATTTAGAAAATACTTCAGACTTTTTCGTGATTGGATATGAAAACACTTTTCTTGAGAAGTCGTCGACAAACGTCACCAAGAAATGAGTTTTTGAAAACGATATTGTTTGTAATGGTCTAACAACATCTGAGGGTATGATTTTCAAGGCTTCTTTTCGCGTCTGCTTTCCTTTTATACATATCGAGAACGGCCCATCTTTTTGCGAGAAGTTTATACCAAAATTAGCATCCTTTACTTCGTTCAGCTTTTTATTGCAAATGTGGACCATTCTACGATGCCACAGATTGAAATCGTTGGTAACTGCAAAAACTTTACCATTCACAACATCAGTTGCACATTCTAAGAGGTACAATTCATTAGACATTTTTGCTGACGCAACGATATTCCCATGATTACCAGTTCGTTGAGGTATTCTTGAATTGTCTTATGATTGTCTTACAATTAACGTAATTTCAGCTAGCGCTCGCTCATTTAAATACGAATACGGCATATCTTCGATTACCGCCTTACAGCGTCCCTTTATCACCAAGCATGATTTTGCCTGTATTTTCCAGACATCAAAATGCTCCCTGCCCCGCAATCTTTCCAACGGGAACGATAAATGGTTGCTTGTCATATTTTTTCACAATTTCTTTTTTTACACGAAGTCAAAAAAACGGGTTGAAAAAATACTTGATTTTCTAGCGTGTCTATAGGCCCATAAACTGTTGGGTTAAATATTTTTATTATACTGAAAAAATATGTTCATTTCAATAGAACATAATATTACAAGGTAGTAAAGTGTAAGGTAGAAAGTATTTCACATTCAAATTCACAACATAAAAAATGTGCGACATAATAAAAAATGGAAATAAATGAAATAGCTTCGGTTGTCGTGCTTATTACAAAATAGAATAGTCAAATGCAATTAGAGGAGAATGGAGATATGGAGATTCACATAAGCAAGATGCAACAGGAAATAAAGAAACTTTCTTGTATGGGTGAAAAGCTTAGTGAGAATTGGGAAGTAGCTATGCTTCTCCGAAGTTTGCCGGAATCATATGATGTTTTGGTTACTACTCTTGAAGCAAGAAGTGACGGCGCCCCTTCATTGCGTATAGTCAAGGAGAAGTTATTGGAAGAAGCCAAACGAAGATCGCAGAAACATGCCATGGTGAATTTTGGATCGTCAGTGATGAATGTCAAAAGTAATTATGCTAAGAAGGTGAATCCTTCATCAAAGGCGGCTTGTTTTCATTGTGGAAAAGTTGGACATATTCGTATTTGTATAAAGAATTTATGAAGAGAAATACATCAAATCTTGTGGTTGACGAAAATTACACTGACGATGGTATTTGTTTTTGGTTGGGTGCCAGTAAAAATGTAACGGATTGGTTTATAGACTCAGGGGCTACGAGTCGTATATGTAATCAAAGAAATTTCTTTCTACATCTGGATGAAAATTGCAAAAATATTATTACAGTTGCAAATGGATACGAGTTGAAGTCATGTGGAAAAGGCGATGGTATTTTGAAAATCGATGGCAATGTTGAGGAAGTTACAGTAAAGGATGTTTTGTACGTACCGAATATTGAAAGTAACCTCTTATCTGTAAAGAAGCTGACCGAGAAGGGATTTACGGTAACATTTCATGATCGAATATGTAATATATACAGGGTGGCCCAGAAAGACCGAAGTGGTGTGAATTGCTTATAACTTTTTATTTAAGAGATATTTTTTTAATTTTTTTTTTTTTTAATACATTAAATTTATGGGGAATATTTTTGGATTAGTTATTAAAAATGATATCCCGCAAGTGGTGGCCATATTCTGCTTCGCACAAATGTGCTCTTTCCAACACATTTTCCATGACCTTTCGCAAAACTTCCGGTGGTATGTTGTTAATTTCTTCTCGAATATTGGTTTTTAACTCTTCAATAGTCCTAGGCTTATTAACATAAACTTTTCCTTTTAAATAGCCCCAAAGAAAACAGTCTGGAGCGGTTAAATCCGGGGAACGCGGAGGCCAATTAAAATTGCTGTTACGAGAAATTATTCTTTCACCAAAGATGTCGCGTAAAAGAGTCATTGTGGCCCTCGCAGTGTGCGCTGTGGCTTCATCCTGTTGGAACCATATTTGCGGATGGTTTTCCACGGCTGGCCTTACAAAATTTTCCAACATGGCCCGATATCGATCACCATTGATGGAAATGGCGACACCTTGTTCATTTTCAAAAAAATATGGGCCAATGATCCTTTCTGAAGAAACACCGCACCAAACGGTACACTTAACTGGGTGCAATTGTCGTTGATGAAGTACTCTCGGGTTTTCCGTAGCCCATATCCTACAGTTTTGCTTGTTAACGAACCCATTTAATTGAAAATGGGCTTCGTCACTCATTATTAAGTTATGAATAAAATTAGGATTCTCTTGTGCTTTTTGCAGGAAATAAATTGCATAGTCAAGTCGTTGCTGGTAATCTGTTGGTTTCAATTCTTGGACAAGTTGAATTTTGTATGGAAACAATCCTATGGTGTGCAAAATTCGCTGCAGCGACGTTCTTGAGAGGCCCAGTTGTGACGAACGTCTCCTGGTTGATGTTTCTGGATCCTCCCGAATACTCTCCTGTACCACTTGAATATTGTCAGCCGTGTGGACAGTTCGATGTCTGCCGACACCAGGAAGGTTCCTTACTGCCCCTTGTTGTCGAAAATTTGCAACCAGACGGTTTATTGTTGACTGAGAGGGTGCAACCCGCACATTAAATTGACGACGGTATGCACGCTGAGTCAACACAATGGACCGTTGATTTGAAAAGTAAATTTCAACAATATGGGCACGTTGTTCAATTGTGTATTGCTCCATTATAAATTATCCAAGTCTTCTTTACAAAATACTGAAAAGAAAAGAAAAAAAAAAATTATAATAAAAAAGTTATAAGGAATTCACACCACTTCGGTCTTTCTGGGCCACCCTGTATTACAAAAAACAGCTTTATGCAGAGGCAATTTTAAAAGATGGCTTATATAAACTCAAGATCCAAGGTAGAGTAAATGAAAAACAAAAGGCCTTCGTCGTAAGACAATCCAAATGCATCCATGAATGGCACAGATGTTTCGGCCATCGTGATATTGTATGTGTCAAGAATGTGTTAAAAGAAATCCATGGAGAATTTCCGAAAGATTGCAGCTGTAATGATGCTTGTGACATTTGTGCCAAAGGTAAAATGTCAAGAAGACAGTTTCCAAAATTTGCAAGTCCTCAATCGATTGAAGTATTGGATCTTATCCACAGTGACGTATGTGGACCCATGGATACACCACGCCTGATGGTAAACAGTATTTCGTTACTTTCATTGATGATTATAGTAAGTATACTGTTATATACTTATTAAGTCACAAGTCGGAGGTGGCTTCAAAATTGAACAAGTACATTAATATGGTCAAAACGAAATTTAATAAGTATCCAAAGGTTATAAGATCTGTTAATGGCGGTGAATATTCAAGTTCAGACATCAGAAGTTTTTTGAAAGACAATGGAATACAGCAGCAGCTCACTGCACCGTATACTCAAGAGCAAAATGGTACAGCTGTACAGCGATATAGGTATTTAATTGAAATGATTCGATGCATGCTGATAGATGCAGATTTGCCGAAATGCTATTGGGGAGAAGCAGCAATTAATGTAAACAATTATATATAGACGATCTTATAATTTTTGGAAGTCAGTGCTTAGTACATATCCCCAAAGAAAAAAGAACAAAACTGGGTGAAAAGGCGAAGAAGCTAACTTTCGTTGGTTATTCTGAGGTGTCAAAAGGTTTCCGGTTCTTGGATAAGAGCACAAACAATATTATAACACTACTCAACAAAATGAAAAAAATTTCAAGTACTCCGGATGCGATAATTTTTTCTGTGTAGATAACCTTGACATGAGCTCGAAAAACGCAATAAAAATTTTTTTTCGTTTGGTTTTTTTTTATTTTTTTTTTTTAAATTTTAAAATTTTTTTTTTGGTTAATTTGTTTCGTCCGGCATAACACGGGAACCACTAGCCCGATTTAATTGAATTAAATTTTAAAAAATTTAAAATTACAATTCCCTTAATCTGTTCATATATTGTTTTCCTATACAAGCAACAGTTTCCAAGTTAAAAATTAATATATAAAGGAAAAAACTTATTTTTTGCCTAAAGATTTAAAATTTTTTTTTTTAAAAATCCATAAAAAATCCAAAATGAAAAAAAATGTCAAATCTTATTACTTTTACGTAAAGTCACATAATCTATGAGCAAAATCAGACAAAGATCATGAAAATCGATGCACGCGTTCCGCTTTTATTCGCAATTGAGTAAAGGTATGAATTTCAAAAATTTGCTCGACATATGCACAACTTTGTCTATGGTAAGGTTTTTTCTTTTTTTTTTTATTCTCAGAATTAACAAAACGGAATAAACAAAGGGTTATTTAATTTTTATGATTGCGTAAGCAAAGTAATAAACACTAATAAATGTGTGTGAACAATTAAAAGGAAAAAAGGAAAGGGGACTTTTTTAATTATTTGGGTTTTCCGTTGGCTACCTGTATGATTTTTTTTACAGAAATGCAACCCACATTTAAGGGTGGTCATTATTCGGAAAATTTAAGACTCACACATGGTGAAACAGGTATGTAGCCACCGTAAAAAAATATACACCCATTTATAAGTACGTGTCAGTAAAATACTAAACAATACACAGTATAAATAGGTCTTCATTGATCGATTTTACTCATTCAACAAGTGTCGACGAACGCGATAGTTAAAATGAGCAAACGTTCGCGAGGATTTGAATGCAATACCAATCCAAGTAATTTTTGTTACAGCTGGTCGTGGATCTCTTCTTTGAAGAAACAATGTATCAGAAAATGTATTTGGAGATTTTGAAAACATATTTGCCTATATTCAAAGAGAAACTCTAGTTAAGGATCCAACTACTATATGGTTATGTATATGTCATGGTTTATGTATAATTGTCCACAAGTAATGGAGACTCCTCCTCAAAGACCCGACCACAATCCCATCTACAATCTGTGGACTTATCTGAGTGAGAGCATATTTCCTCAAGTCTGAACTAAAGCGCATTATTTTGCAAGAATGGAATTGAAATGAACTTAGTTTTGCCGAAAACTGGTGGAAAGTATTCCCAAGACATAGGAGCGTGTCATCCAACCCAAAGGTCTGCATACGAAGTAT
This sequence comes from Polietes domitor, assembly GCA_947397865.1. Lineage (NCBI taxonomy): Eukaryota > Metazoa > Arthropoda > Insecta > Diptera > Muscidae > Polietes > Polietes domitor. Next base: position 118,197,394 of record OX377619.1, on the reverse strand, counting down.
TAATTGCCCTTGATAATCTCAGTTTTATTAACTGTATGAGTTTTGTTTTTTGCTCAATATCTCTTAAAGTCTTAATTGAACTTAACTCAAAATTGATATTTTAATTTTATTCTTTGTTAAATTAAGGATTAAATCAGCTATGAAACTCTAAAACCAGTTTCAGATGCATCTTTCACAGATTAGCTAATATTTATACTAAATTACTTGGTGTACGAGTTTCACATTTAGCCAATGTAACTACAACAAAAAATATCTACAACATACCACAAAACACAACAAAAGAAACAAGAGTCATTTACCGTTCAATAAACAAAAACTTTTTAACATTTTTGCGCCACGAGTCACTAGCTTCAAATTTTTCGAGTCCTGACATAATTATTCACAATTCACAAAAACTAACACAAAACAATAATACAGGAAAACAGTTATCATTGATGCTTACTATAGAAATATGTATTGTATGTGATCAAGTCAGAGTTTCACACAAAACAATAAAATTGCAGACAGCTGCACCGCAAAAAAAACTCGTTAATTTTAATTTTGATTGCCAAGGCACGCACCTTATTTGAGATTTTTCAATTCCCGCTTATGCTTAAAGTGTGTGGTAAGTCGACTTAGATTTGAGTCGATAATCGATTTTTAACACAAAAACCGATTTTTTGTAGTCGATTTTGTATTTTAGTCGATGATAATCAACTTTGCCATACCAATTTTCGACTTTTTGTAATAGCCTTTTCACACTGCATACGAAAACTGACTGAAATGATAAAGGTCGATTTACAAATGTCAGACCCCATATAAATTTTACATTTGAAAATCGAACTATAGCCTTGCCCGACTACAGGGAAAATCTACTTACCTTAAAATCGAACTCCAGGTCGATTCTTTAAAAATCGACCTCGAAATCTAATATTTAGAAACGGAAAAATAAGAAAATTTTTAACAATTTATGGAGAAAAAGAAGAAGATTTTGACATTTATTTATCAATTGAATTTTTATAAAAAAGGACATTATAAGCTGAAAACAAAATTGACTTCAGATCAGAAATGTGTTCTGTTTTCCATTGCGGCTGCTGTGGCTATTGATTACATTTTGCTTTGTTTACAAACAATCGTTTATCAAACTAAATCGATCAAATGTCAAAAATAGCAGTGTGACAGGGTCGATTTCAGCATGAAATCAACTTTATTTCATGCAGTGTGTCATTTCAAGCTGAAATCGATAGTTGCTATATGTAACCTGCAGGCAACGCAACAAACTTTTAACGCACTTTAATCTGACTATTTCGCATTTAGGGCCAAAACACAATCAAAGTACGCATATCGAGCATGCATGCATTATACGTATTTTTGCTGTTTGCAAGACACATAGAAAGTACGCATGAAAACATATGTTCTTATTTTTCTTCTTCTGTGCTTATTGTTTGAATGTAGACAATACAATGTTTTTATTAGACTGAAAAATATGTTCATTTCGATAGACTCATAAATTCATATATCATGGATTACTATAACTTAATATTACAAGGTAGAAAAAATTTGACATTCAAATTCACAACACTCTCCCTGAACGTCAAATCTCCTCTTTACAAACTAAAGTATTTAAATTAAACAAAGAAAAAATAAACAAAGATATGAATTTACAAAAGACCAAACTTATATTTAAAATAATCTAATTTTTGGAAGATACAGCCTTGGTAAATACAACCGCCACCATCTCATTTGTCGAAACGTATTCAAGCGTAACTTCTTCTCGTCGATTTTCTGTCGTATAAAATTTGCCTTTAAATTCACATGCTTAGTCCTGTTGGAATAGTTATTAGGCCTGTTCGATTAGGTTTGCTAGCTTAATTTTTGTATGGAAATTACTCGCTTAACAAGAAAGTAGCTTACTACTCTATTAGTTGTATTGTCAGACTTTTTCTTTTAATTCATTTAAGAAAAACCAATGTGTAGCAACGTTGCCACCTTATAGCCTTGTCACACTGACATAAGGTCGATTTACAAATGTCAGATTCTATAGAAATGTGACATTGACAACAAGTATGCCCAATCGAACAGGCCTATTGATCAAGGCAACTTGAATAGCTCCCTTGTTGTCGCAAAAAATTTTCATCGTTTTTTCACTCTCAGGGTTAAGCTCCAATTCTAATCTTTTCAGCTAAACGGATTCTTGTATGGCTGCAGTTATTGCCATAAATTCGGCTTCTGTCGACCAAGATATTGCAGCAGATTGGTATAAAAATACATATCCAGTATTTGACTGCCGAGCATCCACATTTTCGGCCCAGTAAGCATCGCAATAGGCTGTCATTGTAGACTTTTCCAAGTCCGCTTTATACACCAGACCCTTACTCACAGTTCCCTTTAAATAACGCATTACTCGTTTCACAGCTTCCCAGTGAGCTTTACCAGGGTTGGTAATAATACGACTTAGCATGTTGATAACGTATGATATATATGGGCGAGATATGTACATGTGAAGCAAACAATAAACACCCAATTGTCTGCATATAAGGAACTTTCGACATTTGATCCCTTTCGATCTCATCCTTTGGACACATGCTAATGGATAATTTTTGATTCTGGTCAATTAGTGTTGATGTTGGGTTGCAATCCTCATTCCAAAACGGTTTTATACATCGGTAATATATCTTGATTGATCGATTTTGATGTGACCTTCATCTCGGGTTATTCTCATTCCAAGTATCGTAGAAACCTCACCCATGTCCTTCATTTTAAACACTTTCGAGGGTTTCTTCTTCAAAGTCTTGGCAACCTTTGTGTTGTCGGAGAATATCAACACATCATCTACGTATATTGCAACATAGAGTTTGTATCCATTTGTCACATTATGGTATTTACATTGGTCGACATCGCTGCGCACAAACTCCATCTTTAAGAGTTATTGATTTATTGTCTCGTTCCAGACTCTTCCAGATTGCTTCAGTACGTATACTGATTTGACTAGCTTGCACACCTTTTTCGATCCGTCGTTGAATCCTTCTGGTTGTTGCATGTGTATTGTAGGAGAATATCAACGCATAATCTACGTATATTGCAACATAGAGTTTGTATCCATTTGTCACATTATGGTATTTACATTGGTCGACATCGCTGTGCACAAGCTCCATCTTTAAGAGTTCTTGATTTATTGTCTCGTTCCAGACTCTTCCATATTGCTTCAGTACGTATACTGATTTGACTAGTTTGCACACCTTTTTCGATCTGTCGTTGAATCCTTCATGCAACGTATATTTTCCTTGAGATTGTCATTCAGGTTTTTACTGCATCCATTTGATGAATTATCAAATTATATTTTATGGCCAGGGCGACGAGAAATCGTATGTAATCGTATCTGACAACAGGAGAAAACGTTTCGTTGACGTCAATACATTCACGTTGAGTAAAACCTTTAGCTACCAGCCTTGCTTTCCGTCGCTTTGGATTACCATCGTTATCATATTTGGTTTTGTATACCCACTTACATTGGATAGCCTTTTCGCCAGGCGGTAGTTCTGTCAGGATCCACGTATTATTGTTTCTTATGGAATTCATTTCTTCATTCATTGCGACCTTCCAATTACTCGCGTTCTCTGATGAAATTGCACCTTTAAAGTTTGTAGGATCGTTTGAGACAAACTCCATCGCACAAAACGTTGATGACTGTTGGTTTCTATTTGCTATACGTTCAGATCTTCGAATAGTTGGTTCCACCAAGTCGCGTTATGCATAATTTGGATTTGGTAACCATCTGTCATCATTCTGACTCTCAACATCTTCACAATTTAAGGCCAATCGGTATCCACTGATTCTTCAAATTCGATAAAAAAATCAAATTTGAACGGCGGTCGGACCATATCTCCTCCGGGCATCTGTTCAGTCCACAACAGGATACTCTATTGATCAGAAACGTAGCAGTTACAGCAGCCACAGCCCAAAAACGGCGATCCAGCCCATTATCGATGAGCATACAACGCACTTGTTCTATGATGGTGCGATTCATCCTTTCCGCAACCCCGTTTTGTTTTGGTGAATACGGACATGTTTCCTGATGAACTATTCCACGATCATTCAAAAAAGTTGAAAATTGTCCGTTGACGTATTCTCCCCCATTATCCGTTCGAAGTATCTTGATCCTCTTTCCTAGTTCGTTTTCGACCATCTTTCGAAATTCAACAAATTTAGAAAATACTTCAGACTTTTTCGTGATTGGATATGAAAACACTTTTCTTGAGAAGTCGTCGACAAACGTCACCAAGAAATGAGTTTTTGAAAACGATATTGTTTGTAATGGTCTAACAACATCTGAGGGTATGATTTTCAAGGCTTCTTTTCGCGTCTGCTTTCCTTTTATACATATCGAGAACGGCCCATCTTTTTGCGAGAAGTTTATACCAAAATTAGCATCCTTTACTTCGTTCAGCTTTTTATTGCAAATGTGGACCATTCTACGATGCCACAGATTGAAATCGTTGGTAACTGCAAAAACTTTACCATTCACAACATCAGTTGCACATTCTAAGAGGTACAATTCATTAGACATTTTTGCTGACGCAACGATATTCCCATGATTACCAGTTCGTTGAGGTATTCTTGAATTGTCTTATGATTGTCTTACAATTAACGTAATTTCAGCTAGCGCTCGCTCATTTAAATACGAATACGGCATATCTTCGATTACCGCCTTACAGCGTCCCTTTATCACCAAGCATGATTTTGCCTGTATTTTCCAGACATCAAAATGCTCCCTGCCCCGCAATCTTTCCAACGGGAACGATAAATGGTTGCTTGTCATATTTTTTCACAATTTCTTTTTTTACACGAAGTCAAAAAAACGGGTTGAAAAAATACTTGATTTTCTAGCGTGTCTATAGGCCCATAAACTGTTGGGTTAAATATTTTTATTATACTGAAAAAATATGTTCATTTCAATAGAACATAATATTACAAGGTAGTAAAGTGTAAGGTAGAAAGTATTTCACATTCAAATTCACAACATAAAAAATGTGCGACATAATAAAAAATGGAAATAAATGAAATAGCTTCGGTTGTCGTGCTTATTACAAAATAGAATAGTCAAATGCAATTAGAGGAGAATGGAGATATGGAGATTCACATAAGCAAGATGCAACAGGAAATAAAGAAACTTTCTTGTATGGGTGAAAAGCTTAGTGAGAATTGGGAAGTAGCTATGCTTCTCCGAAGTTTGCCGGAATCATATGATGTTTTGGTTACTACTCTTGAAGCAAGAAGTGACGGCGCCCCTTCATTGCGTATAGTCAAGGAGAAGTTATTGGAAGAAGCCAAACGAAGATCGCAGAAACATGCCATGGTGAATTTTGGATCGTCAGTGATGAATGTCAAAAGTAATTATGCTAAGAAGGTGAATCCTTCATCAAAGGCGGCTTGTTTTCATTGTGGAAAAGTTGGACATATTCGTATTTGTATAAAGAATTTATGAAGAGAAATACATCAAATCTTGTGGTTGACGAAAATTACACTGACGATGGTATTTGTTTTTGGTTGGGTGCCAGTAAAAATGTAACGGATTGGTTTATAGACTCCGGGGCTACGAGTCGTATATGTAATCAAAGAAATTTCTTTCTACATCTGGATGAAAATTGCAAAAATATTATTACAGTTGCAAATGGATACGAGTTGAAGTCATGTGGAAAAGGCGATGGTATTTTGAAAATCGATGGCAATGTTGAGGAAGTTACAGTAAAGGATGTTTTGTACGTACCGAATATTGAAAGTAACCTCTTATCTGTAAAGAAGCTGACCGAGAAGGGATTTACGGTAACATTTCATGATCGAATATGTAATATATACAGGGTGGCCCAGAAAGACCGAAGTGGTGTGAATTGCTTATAACTTTTTATTTAAGAGATATTTTTTTAATTTTTTTTTTTTTTAATACATTAAATTTATGGGGAATATTTTTGGATTAGTTATTAAAAATGATATCCCGCAAGTGGTGGCCATATTCTGCTTCGCACAAATGTGCTCTTTCCAACACATTTTCCATGACCTTTCGCAAAACTTCCGGTGGTATGTTGTTAATTTCTTCTCGAATATTGGTTTTTAACTCTTCAATAGTCCTAGGCTTATTAACATAAACTTTTCCTTTTAAATAGCCCCAAAGAAAACAGTCTGGAGCGGTTAAATCCGGGGAACGCGGAGGCCAATTAAAATTGCTGTTACGAGAAATTATTCTTTCACCAAAGATGTCGCGTAAAAGAGTCATTGTGGCCCTCGCAGTGTGCGCTGTGGCTTCATCCTGTTGGAACCATATTTGCGGATGGTTTTCCACGGCTGGCCTTACAAAATTTTCCAACATGGCCCGATATCGATCACCATTGATGGAAATGGCGACACCTTGTTCATTTTCAAAAAAATATGGGCCAATGATCCTTTCTGAAGAAACACCGCACCAAACGGTACACTTAACTGGGTGCAATTGTCGTTGATGAAGTACTCTCGGGTTTTCCGTAGCCCATATCCTACAGTTTTGCTTGTTAACGAACCCATTTAATTGAAAATGGGCTTCGTCACTCATTATTAAGTTATGAATAAAATTAGGATTCTCTTGTGCTTTTTGCAGGAAATAAATTGCATAGTCAAGTCGTTGCTGGTAATCTGTTGGTTTCAATTCTTGGACAAGTTGAATTTTGTATGGAAACAATCCTATGGTGTGCAAAATTCGCTGCAGCGACGTTCTTGAGAGGCCCAGTTGTGACGAACGTCTCCTGGTTGATGTTTCTGGATCCTCCCGAATACTCTCCTGTACCACTTGAATATTGTCAGCCGTGTGGACAGTTCGATGTCTGCCGACACCAGGAAGGTTCCTTACTGCCCCTTGTTGTCGAAAATTTGCAACCAGACGGTTTATTGTTGACTGAGAGGGTGCAACCCGCACATTAAATTGACGACGGTATGCACGCTGAGTCAACACAATGGACCGTTGATTTGAAAAGTAAATTTCAACAATATGGGCACGTTGTTCAATTGTGTATTGCTCCATTATAAATTATCCAAGTCTTCTTTACAAAATACTGAAAAGAAAAGAAAAAAAAAAATTATAATAAAAAAGTTATAAGGAATTCACACCACTTCGGTCTTTCTGGGCCACCCTGTATTACAAAAAACAGCTTTATGCAGAGGCAATTTTAAAAGATGGCTTATATAAACTCAAGATCCAAGGTAGAGTAAATGAAAAACAAAAGGCCTTCGTCGTAAGACAATCCAAATGCATCCATGAATGGCACAGATGTTTCGGCCATCGTGATATTGTATGTGTCAAGAATGTGTTAAAAGAAATCCATGGAGAATTTCCGAAAGATTGCAGCTGTAATGATGCTTGTGACATTTGTGCCAAAGGTAAAATGTCAAGAAGACAGTTTCCAAAATTTGCAAGTCCTCAATCGATTGAAGTATTGGATCTTATCCACAGTGACGTATGTGGACCCATGGATACACCACGCCTGATGGTAAACAGTATTTCGTTACTTTCATTGATGATTATAGTAAGTATACTGTTATATACTTATTAAGTCACAAGTCGGAGGTGGCTTCAAAATTGAACAAGTACATTAATATGGTCAAAACGAAATTTAATAAGTATCCAAAGGTTATAAGATCTGTTAATGGCGGTGAATATTCAAGTTCAGACATCAGAAGTTTTTTGAAAGACAATGGAATACAGCAGCAGCTCACTGCACCGTATACTCAAGAGCAAAATGGTACAGCTGTACAGCGATATAGGTATTTAATTGAAATGATTCGATGCATGCTGATAGATGCAGATTTGCCGAAATGCTATTGGGGAGAAGCAGCAATTAATGTAAACAATTATATATAGACGATCTTATAATTTTTGGAAGTCAGTGCTTAGTACATATCCCCAAAGAAAAAAGAACAAAACTGGGTGAAAAGGCGAAGAAGCTAACTTTCGTTGGTTATTCTGAGGTGTCAAAAGGTTTCCGGTTCTTGGATAAGAGCACAAACAATATTATAACACTACTCAACAAAATGAAAAAAATTTCAAGTACTCCGGATGCGATAATTTTTTCTGTGTAGATAACCTTGACATGAGCTCGAAAAACGCAATAAAAATTTTTTTTCGTTTGGTTTTTTTTTATTTTTTTTTTTTTAATTTTAAAATTTTTTTTTTGGTTAATTTGTTTCGTCCGGCATAACACGGGAACCACTAGCCCGATTTAATTGAATTAAATTTTAAAAAATTTAAAATTACAATTCCCTTAATCTGTTCATATATTGTTTTCCTATACAAGCAACAGTTTCCAAGTTAAAAATTAATATATAAAGGAAAAAACTTATTTTTTGCCTAAAGATTTAAAATTTTTTTTTTTAAAAATCCATAAAAAATCCAAAATGAAAAAAAATGTCAAATCTTATTACTTTTACGTAAAGTCACATAATCTATGAGCAAAATCAGACAAAGATCATGAAAATCGATGCACGCGTTCCGCTTTTATTCGCAATTGAGTAAAGGTATGAATTTCAAAAATTTGCTCGACATATGCACAACTTTGTCTATGGTAAGGTTTTTTCTTTTTTTTTTTATTCTCAGAATTAACAAAACGGAATAAACAAAGGGTTATTTAATTTTTATGATTGCGTAAGCAAAGTAATAAACACTAATAAATGTGTGTGAACAATTAAAAGGAAAAAAGGAAAGGGGACTTTTTTAATTATTTGGGTTTTCCGTTGGCTACCTGTATGATTTTTTTTACAGAAATGCAACCCACATTTAAGGGTGGTCATTATTCGGAAAATTTAAGACTCACACATGGTGAAACAGGTATGTAGCCACCGTAAAAAAATATACACCCATTTATAAGTACGTGTCAGTAAAATACTAAACAATACACAGTATAAATAGGTCTTCATTGATCGATTTTACTCATTCAACAAGTGTCGACGAACGCGATAGTTAAAATGAGCAAACGTTCGCGAGGATTTGAATGCAATACCAATCCAAGTAATTTTTGTTACAGCTGGTCGTGGATCTCTTCTTTGAAGAAACAATGTATCAGAAAATGTATTTGGAGATTTTGAAAACATATTTGCCTATATTCAAAGAGAAACTCTAGTTAAGGATCCAACTACTATATGGTTATGTATATGTCATGGTTTATGTATAATTGTCCACAAGTAATGGAGACTCCTCCTCAAAGACCCGACCACAATCCCATCTACAATCTGTGGACTTATCTGAGTGAGAGCATATTTCCTCAAGTCTGAACTAAAGCGCATTATTTTGCAAGAATGGAATTGAAATGAACTTAGTTTTGCCGAAAACTGGTGGAAAGTATTCCCAAGACATAGGAGCGTGTCATCCAACCCAAAGGTCTGCATACGAAGTATTAATTGCCCTTGATAATCTCAGTTTTATTAACTGTATGAGTTTTGTTTTTTGCTCAATATCTCTTAAAGTCTTAATTGAACTTAACTCAAAATTGATATTTTAATTTTATTCTTTGTTAAATTAAGGATTAAATCAGCTATGAAACTCTAAAACCAGTTTCAGATGCATCTTTCACAGATTAGCTAATATTTATACTAAATTACTTGGTGTACGAATTTCACATTTAGCCAATGTAACTACAACAAAAAATATCTACAACATACCACAAAACACAACAAAAGAAACAAGAGTCATTTACCGTTCAATAAACAAAAACTTTTTAACATTTTTGCGCCACGAGTCACTAGCTTCAAATTTTTCGAGTCCTGACATAATTATTCACAATTCACAAAAACTAACACAAAACAATAATACAGGAAAACAGTTATCATTGATGCTTACTATAGAAATATGTATTGTATGTGATCAAGTCAGAGTTTCACACAAAACAATAAAATTGCAGACAGCTGCACCGCAAAAAAAACTCGTTAATTTTAATTTTGATTGCCAAGGCACGCACCTTATTTGAGATTTTTCAATTCCCGCTTATGCTTAAAGTGTGTGGTAAGTCGACTTAGATTTGAGTCGATAATCGATTTTTAACACAAAAACCGATTTTTTGTAGTCGATTTTGTATTTTAGTCGATGATAATCAACTTTGCCATACCAATTTTCGACTTTTTGTAATAGCCTTTTCACACTGCATACGAAAACTGACTGAAATGATAAAGGTCGATTTACAAATGTCAGACCCCATATAAATTTTACATTTGAAAATCGAACTATAGCCTTGCCCGACTACAGGGAAAATCTACTTACCTTAAAATCGAACTCCAGGTCGATTCTTTAAAAATCGACCTCGAAATCTAATATTTAGAAACGGAAAAATAAGAAAATTTTTAACAATTTATGGAGAAAAAGAAGAAGATTTTGACATTTATTTATCAATTGAATTTTTATAAAAAAGGACATTATAAGCTGAAAACAAAATTGACTTCAGATCAGAAATGTGTTCTGTTTTCCATTGCGGCTGCTGTGGCTATTGATTACATTTTGCTTTGTTTACAAACAATCGTTTATCAAACTAAATCGATCAAATGTCAAAAATAGCAGTGTGACAGGGTCGATTTCAGCATGAAATCAACTTTATTTCATGCAGTGTGTCATTTCAAGCTGAAATCGATAGATTTCACATGCAGTCTGAAAAGGCTATAAGCAAAATGTTGCTATATGTAACCTGCCGGCAACGCAACAAACTTTTAACGCACTTTAATCTGACTATTTCGTATTTAGGGCCAAAACACAATCAAAGTACGCATATCGAGCATGCATGCATTATACGTATTTTTGCTGTTTGCAAGACACATAGAAAGTACGCATGAAAACATATGTTCTTATTTTTCTTCTTCTGTGCTTATTGTTTGAATGTAGACAATACAATGTTTTTATTAGACTGAAAAATATGTTCATTTCGATAGACTCATAAATTCATATATCATGGATTACTATAACTTAATATTACAAGGTGGAAAAAATTTGACATTCAAATTCACAACACTCTCCCTGAACGTCAAATCTCCTCTTTACAAACTAAAGTATTTAAATTAAACAAAGAAAAAATAAACAAAGATATGAATTTACAAAAGACCAAACTTATATTTAAAATAATCTAATTTTTGGAAGATACAGCCTTGGTAAATACAACCGCCACCATCTCATTTGTCGAAACGTATTCAAGCGTAACTTCTTCTCGTCGATTTTCTGTCGTATAAAATTTGCCTTTAAATTCACATGCTTAGTCCTGTTGGAATAGTTATTAGGCCTGTTCGATTAGGTTTGCTAGCTTAATTTTTGTATGGAAATTACTCGCTTAACAAGAAAGTAGCTTACTACTCTATTAGTTGTATTGTCAGACTTTTTCTTTTAATTCATTTAAGAAAAACCAATGTGTAGCAACGTTGCCACCTTATAGCCTTGTCACACTGACATAAGGTCGATTTACAAATGTCAGATTCTATAGAAATGTGACATTGACAACAAGTATGCCCAATCGAACAGGCCTATTGATCAAGGCAACTTGAATAGCTCCCTTGTTGTCGCAAAAAATTTTCATCGTTTTTTCACTCTCAGGGTTAAGCTCCAATTCTAATCTTTTCAGCTAAACGGATTCTTGTATGGCTGCAGTTATTGCCATAAATTCGGCTTCTGTCGACCAAGATATTGATTGCAGCAGATTGGTATAAAAATACATATCCAGTATTTGACTGCCGAGCATCCACTTTTTCGGCCCAGTAAGCATCGCAATAGGCTGTCATTGTAGACTTTTCCAAGTCCGCTTTATACACCAGACCATTACTCACAGTTCCCTTTAAATAACGCATTACTCGTTTCACAGCTTCCCAGTGAGCTTTACCAGGGTTGGTAATAATACGACTTAGCATGTTGATAACGTATGATATATATGGGCGAGATATGTACATGTGAAGCAAACAATAAACACCCAATTGTCTGCATATAAGGAACTTTCGACATTTGATCCCTTTCGATCTCATCCTTTGGACACATGCTAATGGATAATTTTTGATTCTGGTCAATTAGTGTTGATGTTGGGTTGCAATCCTCATTCCAAAACGGTTTTATACATCGGTAATATATCTTGATTGATCGATTTTGATGTGACCTTCATCTCGGGTTATTCTCATTCCAAGTATCGTAGAAACCTCACCCATGTCCTTCATTTTAAACACTTTCGAGGGTTTCTTCTTCAAAGTCTTGGCAACCTTTGTGTTGTCGGAGAATATCAACACATCATCTACGTATATTGCAACATAGAGTTTGGTCGACATCGCTGCGCACAAACTCCATCTTTAAGAGTTATTGATTTATTGTCTCGTTCCAGACTCTTCCAGATTGCTTCAGTACGTATACTGATTTGACTAGCTTGCACACCTTTTTCGATCCGTCGTTGAATCCTTCTGGTTGTTGCATGTGTATTGTAGGAGAATATCAACGCATAATCTACGTATATTGCAACATAGAGTTTGTATCCATTTGTCACATTATGGTATTTACATTGGTCGACATCGCTGTGCACAAGCTCCATCTTTAAGAGTTCTTGATTTATTGTCTCGTTCTAGACTCTTCCATATTGCTTCAGTACGTATACTGATTTGACTAGTTTGCACACCTTTTTCGATCTGTCGTTGAATCCTTCATGCAACGTATATTTTCCTTGAGATTGTCATTCAGGTTTTTACTGCATCCATTTGATGAATTATCAAATTATATTTTATGGCCAGGGCGACGAGAAATCGTATGTAATCGTATCTGACAACAGGAGAAAACGTTTCGTTGACGTCAATACATTCACGTTGAGTAAAACCTTTAGCTACCAGCCTTGCTTTCCGTCGCTTTGGATTACCATCGTTATCATATTTGGTTTTGTATACCCACTTACATTGGATAGCCTTTTCGCCAGGCGGTAGTTCTGTCAGGATCCACGTATTATTGTTTCTTATGGAATTCATTTCTTCATTCATTGCGACCTTCCAATTACTCGCGTTCTCTGATGAAATTGCACCTTTAAAGTTTGTAGGATCGTTTGAGACAAACTCCATCGCACAAAACGTTGATGACTGTTGGTTTCTATTTGCTATACGTTCAGATCTTCGAATAGTTGGTTCCACCAAGTCGCGTTATGCATAATTTGGATTTGGTAACCATCTGTCATCATTCTGACTCTCAACATCTTCACAATTTAAGGCCAATCGGTATCCACTGATTCTTCAAATTCGATAAAAAAATCAAATTTGAACGGCGGTCGGACCATATCTCCTCCGGGCATCTGTTCAGTCCACAACAGGATACTCTATTGATCAGAAACGTAGCAGTTACAGCAGCCACAGCCCAAAAACGGCGATCCAGCCCATTATCGATGAGCATACAACGCACTTGTTCTATGATGGTGCGATTCATCCTTTCCGCAACCCCGTTTTGTTTTGGTGAATACGGACATGTTTCCTGATGAACTATTCCACGATCATTCAAAAAAGTTGAAAATTGTCCGTTGACGTATTCTCCCCCATTATCCGTTCGAAGTATCTTGATCCTCTTTCCTAGTTCGTTTTCGACCATCTTTCGAAATTCAACAAATTTAGAAAATACTTCAGACTTTTTCGTGATTGGATATGAAAACACTTTTCTTGAGAAGTCGTCGACAAACGTCACCAAGAAATGAGTTTTTGAAAACGATATTGTTTGTAATGGTCTAACAACATCTGAGGGTATGATTTTCAAGGCTTCTTTTCGCGTCTGCTTTCCTTTTATACATATCGAGAACGGCCCATCTTTTTGCGAGAAGTTTATACCAAAATTAGCATCCTTTACTTCGTTCAGCTTTTTATTGCAAATGTGGACCATTCTACGATGCCACAGATTGAAATCGTTGGTAACTGCAAAAACTTTACCATTCACAACATCAGTTGCACATTCTAAGAGGTACAATTCATTAGACATTTTTGCTGACGCAACGATATTCCCATGATTACCAGTTCGTTGAGGTATTCTTGAATTGTCTTATGATTGTCTTACAATTAACGTAATTTCAGCTAGCGCTCGCTCATTTAAATACGAATACGGCATATCTTCGATTACCGCCTTACAGCGTCCCTTTATCACCAAGCATGATTTTGCCTGTATTTTCCAGACATCAAAATGCTCCCTGCCCCGCAATCTTTCCAACGGGAACGATAAATGGTTGCTTGTCATATTTTTTCACAATTTCTTTTTTTACACGAAGTCAAAAAAACGGGTTGAAAAAATACTTGATTTTCTAGCGTGTCTATAGGCCCATAAACTGTTGGGTTAAATATTTTTATTATACTGAAAAAATATGTTCATTTCAATAGAACATAATATTACAAGGTAGTAAAGTGTAAGGTAGAAAGTATTTCACATTCAAATTCACAACATAAAAAATGTGCGACATAATAAAAAATGGAAATAAACGAAATAGCTTCGGTTGTCGTGCTTATTACAAAATAGAATAGTCAAATGCAATTAGAGGAGAATGGAGATATGGAGATTCACATAAGCAAGATGCAACAGGAAATAAAGAAACTTTCTTGTATGGGTGAAAAGCTTAGTGAGAATTGGGAAGTAGCTATGCTTCTCCGAAGTTTGCCGGAATCATATGATGTTTTGGTTACTACTCTTGAAGCAAGAAGTGACGGCGCCCCTTCATTGCGTATAGTCAAGGAGAAGTTATTGGAAGAAGCCAAACGAAGATCGCAGAAACATGCCATGGTGAATTTTGGATCGTCAGTGATGAATGTCAAAAGTAATTATGCTAAGAAGGTGAATCCTTCATCAAAGGCGGCTTGTTTTCATTGTGGAAAAGTTGGACATATTCGAAGGGATTGTCATTTGTATAAAGAATTTATGAAGAGAAATACATCAAATCTTGTGGTTGACGAAAATTACACTGACGATGGTATTTGTTTTTGGTTGGGTGCCAGTAAAAATGTAACGGATTGGTTTATAGACTCAGGGGCTACGAGTCGTATATGTAATCAAAGAAATTTCTTTCTACATCTGGATGAAAATTGCAAAAATATTATTACAGTTGCAAATGGATACGAGTTGAAGTCATGTGGAAAAGGCGATGGTATTTTGAAAATCGATGGCAATGTTGAGGAAGTTACAGTAAAGGATGTTTTGTACGTACCGAATATTGAAAGTAACCTCTTATCTGTAAAGAAGCTGACCGAGAAGGGATTTACGGTAACATTTCATGATCGAATATGTAATATATACAGGGTGGCCCAGAAAGACCGAAGTGGTGTGAATTGCTTATAACTTTTTATTTAAGAGATATTTTTTTAATTTTTTTTTTTTAAATACATTAAATTTATGGGGAATATTTTTGGATTAGTTATTAAAAATGATATCCCGCAAGTGGTGGCCATATTCTGCTTCGCACAAATGTGCTCTTTCCAACACATTTTCCATGACCTTTCGCAAAACTTCCGGTGGTATGTTGTTAATTTCTTCTCGAATATTGGTTTTTAACTCTTCAATAGTCCTAGGCTTATTAACATAAACTTTTCCTTTTAAATAGCCCCAAAGAAAACAGTCTGGAGCGGTTAAATCCGGGGAACGCGGAGGCCAATTAAAATTGCTGTTACGAGAAATTATTCTTTCACCAAAGATGTCGCGTAAAAGAGTCATTGTGGCCCTCGCAGTGTGCGCTGTGGCTTCATCCTGTTGGAACCATATTTGCGGATGGTTTTCCACGGCTGGCCTTACAAAATTTTCCAACATGGCCCGATATCGATCACCATTGATGGAAATGGCGACACCTTGTTCATTTTCAAAAAAATATGGGCCAATGATCCTTTCTGAAGAAACACCGCACCAAACGGTACACTTAACTGGGTGCAATTGTCGTTGATGAAGTACTCTCGGGTTTTCCGTAGCCCATATCCTACAGTTTTGCTTGTTAACGAACCCATTTAATTGAAAATGGGCTTCGTCACTCATTATTAAGTTATGAATAAAATTAGGATTCTCTTGTGCTTTTTGCAGGAAATAAATTGCATAGTCAAGTCGTTGCTGGTAATCTGTTGGTTTCAATTCTTGGACAAGTTGAATTTTGTATGGAAACAATCCTATGGTGTGCAAAATTCGCTGCAGCGACGTTCTTGAGAGGCCCAGTTGTGACGAACGTCTCCTGGTTGATGTTTCTGGATCCTCCCGAATACTCTCCTGTACCACTTGAATATTGTCAGCCGTGTGGACAGTTCGATGTCTGCCGACACCAGGAAGGTTCCTTACTGCCCCTTGTTGTCGAAAATTTGCAACCAGACGGTTTATTGTTGACTGAGAGGGTGCAACCCGCACATTAAATTGACGACGGTATGCACGCTGAGTCAACACAATGGACCGTTGATTTGAAAAGTAAATTTCAACAATATGGGCACGTTGTTCAATTGTGTATTGCTCCATTATAAATTATCCAAGTCTTCTTTACAAAATACTGAAAAGAAAAGAAAAAAAAAAAATTATAATAAAAAAGTTATAAGGAATTCACACCACTTCGGTCTTTCTGGGCCACCCTGTATTACAAAAAACAGCTTTATGCAGAGGCAATTTTAAAAGATGGCTTATATAAACTCAAGATCCAAGGTAGAGTAAATGAAAAACAAAAGGCCTTCGTCGTAAGACAATCCAAATGCATCCATGAATGGCACAGATGTTTCGGCCATCGTGATATTGTATGTGTCAAGAATGTGTTAAAAGAAATCCATGGAGAATTTCCGAAAGATTGCAGCTGTAATGATGCTTGTGACATTTGTGCCAAAGGTAAAATGTCAAGAAGACAGTTTCCAAAATTTGCAAGTCCTCAATCGATTGAAGTATTGGATCTTATCCACAGTGACGTATGTGGACCCATGGATACACCTACGCCTGATGGTAAACAGTATTTCGTTACTTTCATTGATGATTATAGTAAGTATACTGTTATATACTTATTAAGTCACAAGTCGGAGGTGGCTTCAAAATTGAACAAGTACATTAATATGGTCAAAACGAAATTTAATAAGTATCCAAAGGTTATAAGATCTGTTAATGGCGGTGAATATTCAAGTTCAGACATCAGAAGTTTTTTGAAAGACCATGGAATACAGCAGCAGCTCACTGCACCGTATACTCAAGAGCAAAATGGTACAGCTGTACAGCGATATAGGTATTTAATTGAAATGATTCGATGCATGCTGATAGATGCAGATTTGCCGAAATGCTATTGGGGAGAAGCAGCAATTAATGTAAACAATTATATATAGACGATCTTATAATTTTTGGAAGTCAGTGCTTAGTACATATCCCCAAAGAAAAAAGAACAAAACTGGGTGAAAAGGCGAAGAAGCTAACTTTCGTTGGTTATTCTGAGGTGTCAAAAGGTTTCCGGTTCTTGGATAAGAGCACAAACAATATTATAACACTACTCAACAAAATGAAAAAAATTTCAAGTACTCCGGATGCGATAATTTTTTCTGTGTAGATAACCTTGACATGAGCTCGAAAAACGCAATAAAAATTTTTTTTTCGTTTGGTTTTTTTTTTATTTTTTTTTTTTTAAATTTTAAAATTTTTTTTTTGGTTAATTTGTTTCGTCCGGCATAACTCGGGAACCACTAGCCCGATTTAATTGAATTAAATTTTAAAAAATTTAAAATTACAATTCCCTTAATCTGTTCATATATTGTTTTCCTATACAAGCAACAGTTTCCAAGTTAAAAATTAATATATAAAGGAAAAAACTTATTTTTTGCCTAAAGATTTAAAATTTTTTTTTTTTTAAATCCATAAAAAATCCAAAATGAAAAAAAATGTCAAATCTTATTACTTTTACGTAAAGTCACATAATCTATGAGCAAAATCAGACAAAGATCATGAAAATCGATGCACGCGTTCCGCTTTTATTCGCAATTGAGTAAAGGTATGAATTTCAAAAATTTGCTCGACATATGCACAACTTTGTCTATGGTAAGGTTTTTTCTTTTTTTTTATTCTCAGAATTAACAAAACGGAATAAACAAAGGGTTATTTAATTTTTATGATTGCGTAAGCAAAGTAATAAACACTAATAAATGTGCGTGAACAATTAAAAGGAAAAAAGGAAAGGGGACTTTTTTAATTATTTGGGTTTTCCGTTGGCTACCTGTATGATTTTTTTTACAGAAATGCAACCCACATTTAAGGGTGGTCATTATTCGGAAAATTTAAGACTCACACATGGTGAAACAGGTATGTAGCCACCGTAAAAAAATATACACCCATTTATAAGTACGTGTCAGTAAAATACTAAACAATACACAGTATAAATAGGTCTTCATTGATCGATTTTACTCATTCAACAAGTGTCGACGAACGCGATAGTTAAAATGAGCAAACGTTCGCGAGGATTTGAATGCAATACCAATCCAAGTAATTTTTGTTACATGTGCGCCATGCTCGTCACTCACATCGCCCAGGTTGTCCGGAAAGAAGTCCAAGTGCGAGTGTAGAAAATGTATCTTAGCGACATATTTGCTCTAATTTTTTTATAATTTTGGAGTAGTTGTTCGACGATCTCTCTGTAATTTGAGCTTTTGTTGTTTCCAAGAAATCCGGAAACAATTTGCCGAAATGAGTTCCAAGCTGCAGCTTCATTTGGTGATAAAATGTGCTCAAACTGTTGGTCTTGCAACAACTTTTTAATTTGCGGACCGTCGAAAACGCCTTCCTTAATCTTTGCCGATGAAAGGTGAGGAAAAATGGTTTTTAAATAGGCGAACGCTTCGCCATCTTTGTTGATAGCTTTCACGAAGTTTTTTATGAGTCCGAGCTTTATGTGAAGAGGTGGGAGAAAAACATTTTCCTTTTTTATGAGTGGTGTATATTTCACGTTGTCGCTGCCGGGGATGAAGTTAACTCTTTCTGTCCAACTCCTCCTGGTGTAATGATGTTGACGATCGCGGCTGTCCCAAAGGCAGAGAAAACAACAGTACTTTGTGAATCGACCTTGTAATCCACAAAGGATACCGATAACCTTAAGGTCGGCACAAACTTTCCAATCGTGCCTCTCATAGTTAAGGCACTTTAGTAGATTGTCCATGACTTCGTATGTTTCCTTGGTGTCAACGGCATGAGCAATTGGAATCGAAGGTTTCTCGTTGCCGTTGTGCAGTAAAATTGCTTTAAGGCTCTGCTTGTTGCTGTCGATGAAAAGACGCCACTCTCCTGGATCGTAAGTGTACCCGAGTTCACCAAATAATCCGGGAATGTCCTTACAAAAACAGATGTTGTCTTTTTTTGTGTAGTACCTTGCGTATGGTTCATGACGCTTCCTGTAGATTGTTGTCACCACACCAGGAGCCAAGAAACCGAACTGTTGCATGCGCGATGCATGCAACTCTGCATCTTCCTTGCAGCGTAAGTCCATCGTATATTTTTTCCCACGCCTGTTTTTTTGCTAAGACAGAAGTAGCAATCTGTTACATGGCAAAGCGGAGCTCTCCAAAGCATTGGCATGATGATTCTCGGCTGTCGTCTGAAAGAATTTCAA
The DNA here is from genome assembly GCA_947397865.1 of Polietes domitor. Classification (NCBI taxonomy): domain Eukaryota; kingdom Metazoa; phylum Arthropoda; class Insecta; order Diptera; family Muscidae; genus Polietes; species Polietes domitor. The sequence continues at coordinate 118,177,853 of OX377619.1, read as the reverse complement.
TAATAAGTTATATATGTTCTTGAATTTCGTAATCTACACTTACCTTGAGTCAGCTAGCTGTACGTAGCACCTTGGACATAGAGCACTTGGTGTCCACCGCTCATCTATGTTTGAGACCTTTAAATTGAAGCACTCTTCAAATGAATCTCTCAATTTAGGTGAAAAACAACGCTTGTTTTTTTTCAGAAACGTATTCTCCGCACATGTAACAAAAATTACTTGGATTGGTATTGCATTCAAATCCTCGCGAACGTTTGCTCATTTTAACTATCGCGTTCGTCGACACTTGTTGAATGAGTAAAATCGATCAATGAAGACCTATTTATACTGTGTATTGTTTAGTATTTTACTGACAGGTACTTATAAATGGGTGTATATTTTTTTACGGTGGCTACATACCTGTTTCACCATGTGTGAGTCTTAAATTTTCCGAATAATGACCACCCTTAAATGTGGGTTGCATTTCTGTAAAAAAATCATACAGGTAGCCAACGGAAAACCCAAATAATTAAAAAAGTCCCCTTTCCTTTTTTCCTTTTAATTGTTCACGCACATTTATTAGCGTTTATTACTTTGCTTACGCAATCATAAAAATTAAATAACCCTTTGTTTATTCCGTTTTGTTAATTCTGAGAATAAAAAAAAAAGAAAAAACCTTACCATAGACAAAGTTGTGCATATGTCGAGCAAATTTTTGAAATTCATACCTTTACTCAATTGCGAATAAAAGCGAAACGCGTGCATCGATTTTCATGATCTTTGTCTCATTTTGCTCATAGGTTATGTGACTTTACGTAAAAGTAATAAGATTTGACATTTTTTTTTCATTTTGGATTTTTTATGGATTTAAAAAAAAAAATTTTAATCTTTAGGCAAAAAATAAGTTTTTTCCTTTATATATTCATTTTTAACTTGGAAACTGTTGCTTGTATAGGAAAACAATATATGAACAGATTAAGGGAATTGTAATTTTAAATTTTTTAAAATTTAATTCAATTAAATCGGGCTAGTGGTTCCCGAGTTATGCCGGACGAAACAAATTAACCAAAAAAAAATTTTTAAAATTTAAAAAAAAATAATAAAAAAAAACCAAACGAAAAAAAAATTTTTTATTGCGTTTTTCGAGCTCATGTCAAGGATATCTACACAGAAAAAATTATCGCATCCCGAGTACATTTTGACTGTTGACTAGTGTAATTAGTAGAGATTATAAATTAGCAAGTACTGCTTTTAAAGGTGGCTCTAATATAAATAAAGATTGCAATGAAGTTTATATTGATATATTAGTTTTTCAAAATGTTGGATCTAAAGAATACCAACCTGAAGAATCCCATTATGGCGAAGAAGTTGTTTATGATGATATTACTACATCTGTTTATATGGACGAAAGTTTTTCAAGCGCTACAGACATTCAACAAACAGACAGTGAAATTCAACAGCAAAGCAATGAGATTCAACAATCAAATAATGAAATACAACAGCCAGGCAATGAGATTATACAATCAGATAATGAAATTCAAGAACTAGATGTTGAAATTGAGCGACCATTATTGAGAAAATCTGCGAGGACAACTAAAGGCAAAATTCCAGAAAGGTACCTGATGAGTATTGTGTCCAGCATATCAGAACCAAAATCTTTCCAAGAAGTCCTAAAGAGAGATGACAAGGATTTATGGTTTGCAGCAATGAAAGATGAATTAATTTCGCTTCACAATAATAACACTTGGGAGCTAGAAGTTTACCTGCCGAACGGAACGCAATCGGATGTAAATGGGTGTATAAGTTGAAAACAGATGCTAATGGTGCCATTAAGAAATATAAAGCCCGTCTTGTAGCACAAGGTTTTAGTCAAAAATTTGGAGTTGATTACGATGAAGTGTTTGCCCCTGTTGTAAGACAATCAACCTTCAGGATGTTTTCGACTCTAACTGGTCAAAATAAAATGACTGTTATGCAGTATGATGTCAAGACAGCATTCCTTTATGGTGATATTAATGAAGAAGTGTATATGAAATTCCAAATGGCAAAGTATGCAAACTCAAAAAGAGCATATATGGTCTAAAACAATCTGCACGATGTTGGAATGAGAAGTTGGTAAATGTATTTATAAATGCTGGTTTCAAAAAGGACCTGTCATATAGTTGCGTATTAAGAACTGAGAGAGATGGTGAGTGGATTTTCGTGTTAATATATGTGGATGATATACTTGTGGCAACAAAATCAATATTACACCAAAATTATGTAGCAGATCTTTTACGCAAAAACTTCGAAATATCCGATCTTGGTGAAGTCAATTTTTATTTAGGAATAAGAATTGGGGAGTGATGGTTATTTCAGTCTTAGCCAAGAACATTACATAAATCAAATTGTAAAAGATGCAGGAATGGAAAATGCTAAAGTATCCAAAATTCCTATGGGTACAGGTGACATGAAAGAAGAAATTGACAGTGAATGTTTGCCAAACAATCAACAATATCATCATCTAATAGGTAGTTTACTCTACCTAGCTGTAAATACAAGACCTGATATTGCCACGTCCGTCAATTCTAAGTCGAAAAGTAAGCAGTCCTACATATCGAGATTGGAGTGAATTAAAAAGACTAATTAAATATTTAAATGACTCGAAGACTCTGAAATTAAATTTGAAATGTAACAATATGAAAGGTTTATACGGTTTTGCTGATGCTGATTGGGCGCAAAATAGAAGCGTCAGAAAATCAAATAGTGGATTTATTTTTAAATATAATGGTTCACCTATATTTTGGCGTTGTAGAAAACAAGATTGTGTATCGCTATTATCAACAGAGGCAGAGTATATTTCATTATGCGAAGCTGCTCAAGAAGCACTATGACTTCGAAAGTTGATGAATGATTTTGAGATGATCCAAAGAGAAGCAACTACAATATATGAAGACAATCAAAGTTGTTTGAAAATGATTCAATCGGAAAAATTTAGTCAACGTAGCAAGCACATCGAAACAAAATATTATTTTGTCAAAGACTTAAAGGAGAAAAACATGATAAATTTAGAATATTGTCCGACAGATATTAAGGAAGCTGATATTTTTACCAAACCTCTTCAAGCGAGTAAAATTCGGCAATTCCAAAAATTACTCTGTTTAATATGAAGTTAAATTGAGAAGGGATGTTGGAATATAATTTAACTTGTTAAAATATATACTGTATTTATGAAATATAAATCAATCAAGTGTTATTTGAAAAATATTGCTCAATATTTTTCATTGATGTGAATATTAATTTTATTCTTTCTTGTTCAGTCAATAAACTACGTTCTTTATAAAATCAGGTTTCTTATTATTGAACACTGCCAATAACTATAACGTGTCCCCCGAGCTCTGGATCAGTATACTACAATTACAAACGTAATCCCTTGAAATGCATAAGATTTGTCACACTTTATTCAATTTTCCATTACAGATTTTCGATTCATTTCATTCATTTTCGATTGTATTGCTTCATTGTATTATTTCAAAAAGTTGGATTCCATAAAATGATTTCGCCTGGAGATTTGTCCTAACCTTAATTTCCGAAAAATAAATATAATACATTTTTGGTAGTTATACAAAATTCGTTTTGTTAATTACTTATAGGTATATTCATTATGTTTTTTCGGAGCTAGAGAGAGTTCGAAAGACACTCGAAGAATCATCCCCATACATTGCCGACACCATGTTTGATGAGGAGTTGTAAGGTTCTTGTGAAATATATCCTTCTGAGTCGTCATATTCTATAACCAACCCATCAAAAGTCTCAAAACAAGACACAATTTGATGGATTAAATGAAATATGAATATAATACATATACATACATATATACTCATACACAGCAGCATGATGAACGAGAACAAACAAATGTCCGGACTGCAAACTGTTGCAAGAAGTGTCACAACGCCTATTCTCTATATTAATTCTCTATTTTAACACATTTCGCATGTTTTTGGAGCTACATAGTCTTTCATATAAGACATGGCAGACGTAAATTTCCAAACGTTTTTTAACCTCATTTATTAAAACTTCCTCAAACATTTTCCTTTTTATTTTCTTTTTCAATTAACCCGGTCAGATTTTTTTAACTAAACGCGCAAACAAAACTCAAAAAATATATGTTTTTACGCTTCTGGTTCAGTAACTTTTTGTACGCACATTTCAAAATTGCTCGAGACATGCATGCTTAAAAATATGCGTATATTTTTCTCATTGTGTTTTGGCCTTTAGTTGTGGTTGATGCTTGGATAACTTTTAATGAAGCCAACTGACTATTTTAGCATTGCGATGTCCTAGGCAGTAGTCAATTAACTTATTGACAAATGACTTTTCAACTAACTTAAAGTTAGTTGCTTTGAAGTTAGCGAAAAGTTATCTAACTTATAGCTAGCTGTAAATTAATTATATGTTGACGTTATTTAACTCAGTTATTAGTTAATTAGCTTATGGTATGTTTTCTTTAAATATGATATGGAGTAATTAACTGCATGTTATGGAACTCGGTTATCACAAAATTATTTGTAACCAAATAACTTTGATATCAAGTAACAAATACTAATAGAAGTTTAGTGAAAGTAAAGGGTGTTTTTTATTGGGGTATAGAACTTTAAGTTGGCATCACTTTTTTAACTGGTGGCCATTTTGTCATCTGTCTAGTGATTAATATTTAGTTTGGTTTGCCATTTCATCATGAACAGGTTGACAAAAGAACAACGCTTGCAAATCGTGCAAATTTATTTCGAAAGTAATGGTTCAGTTCGCGAAGTTCACCGCAAGCTCCGTCCATTTCATGGTCGACATAATCGTCCATTGGAGCAATTAATTCGGTTAACCATGGATCGTTTTCGCACTACGTTTACTCTATGTGATAATACGCATCCGCAGAGACGTCGAACAGTGCGCACCGAAGAAACAATTGCCGCTGTAGAGCAAAGTGTTGAAGAGGACCCGAATGAATCGATTCGCCACCGTGCACAGCAATTGGAGCTTTGTCTATCAACTCAAAGTGGTTGAAAATTGGACCTGTAGAATTGGTTATATTCGAGCCAGCCGCGGCGGCCACATGCCCGAAATCATATTTAAACATTAATGGCATAAAATTATCCTTCCAATAAAGCCAAATTGATGGACATTAAAACGATTTTCTTGTGTTTTATTTCAATTCGAAGTTCTATACCTCAATATGAGGTGATTTATTTGGATGAAATAATTTAAACTTAAATATATATATATATATATTCCCGTGGTTCCTAGTTGGAACATAGGGCCGTAACAAATACATTCCAATTTTCTTTATCTATTGCTAAATATTTGATTTCTCTTCATGTGCGACCTGCTTCCAAAACTTCTGCTTCTACTAGCCTTCTCCAAGTATTTGCTGGTCTACCTCGTCTTCGGCTGCCTTGCGGATTTCAGTCAAGGGCATTTCGGCTGATGTTGTCGTAGGGCTTTCTTAATGTATGTCCGATCCACATCCACTTACGGCGATCCACATCCTCCATTAGACGTGATGATGCTGCCCAAGTATCGAAAGGAATTTACATTTTCTAGTGGGATGTCTCCAACTGTACCCTTACAGTTGTTGTTGGTGTTTATGCACATCACCTTGGTCTTTGGAACGTTAATGCGCAACCCAGAAAGAGCTGCGAGCCTCGTCACCTCATTCAGCCTTGTCTCTATGTCTGAATGTTTGTGTGTAATCAAGCAAATGTCGTCTGCGTAATATAGATCTAGATTGTTTTGCTCGGTTCATCACAGTGTCGAGAACGATGTTGAATAATAGCGACGATAGAACACATCCTTGACGTATTTATTTATCGTTGAGCAGCTGTTCATGTCTGACTCGGCAGGTGGCGCCGGAATATAGTTCTCTAATTAATCGCACAATTTTCTGCGGTACTGCTTTGCACTCTAACGAATTCCAGATCGCGCTTTGACTTAATGTGTCACGTTAATGCGGAGCGTATTAACGTGATCTATACACGAATGAAACCCGAAACCCTGCCTGCTCTCTCCTCAAAGTCGGCGTCAATGCATCAGAAAGACGCTGTTAATTATATATGCGGCTACTTTGTTCACCATGTTAAGTAGTGTGATTCCTCTCCAGTTCTTGCATTCGGAAAGGTTACCCTTTTTAGGGAGTAGGGTGATAGTTCCCTCTTTCACCTCGTGTGGCAGTTTATCACTTATCCAATATTCAGCTATTAGTAGAAGTAGAAGTTCAGCACTCAAGATGGGATTCGAGTTTAACAGTTCCGGTGATATGTTGTCGGGGCCTGGAGCTTTGTAAGGTCTTAAAGCTGAGACTGCGAGTGCTACTTCGGAGATATCTGGACAGGTGGCTCTAATCTCGATGTTATCTTCGTGTCTTCAACAGGTGCAAATTTTATCAGTATGTGGTCTTGGAGTTGAGAGTAATTTGGAGTAATAAGCTTCCCATATCTTAATCAGCACCTCCTACGATGTGGTCAGCTCTCCATTGTCGCCTTTTAAGGGTTTGGTGGTCGGGAATTTTTTATTTGTCAGGTGACGGACTGATCGGAAGAGATCACGGCTCCGGTGGGTGTCTGCCGCTGCCTGCGCGTTGATTGCAACTAGCTCGCTCCATGCTCTTTTATCGGCTCGTCCGCTCTTCTTCACCAGTCGGTCCTGCGAGATGTAGTTCTGTTTGGCAGCTGTTTTTGCGTATCTGGTTGTCGCGCTGTTCAGAGAATTTTTAACTTCTGCTCTCCGATCAATAAGTCTCCAGGTATGGTGTGAAATCCACGCTTTCCTGCGATTGTTCCTGTAGCTTATATGCTCTTCTGCTGCTTTAAGGAAGACATTTTTGGTGATCATCCAGCTAACGCTGTCTCAGTCTCCAGTGCAAGAAACATTTAGAGCATTAGTGAATCGGTTAGCTACTGATGGGTCTTTTAGTTTGTCGACGTTGAATCGTTTCTGCGTTGGTGTGCTCTTGTTGTTTATAGCGGCGACTTTGAGCCGGATCGTTGCCACTAGGAGACGGTGGTCGCTGGCGATGTCCGCACCCCTTTTGTTACGAACATCCAGAAGCGATCCTCGCCATTTCTTGCTGATACATATGTGTCCGATCTGGTTCTCAGTGACGCAGTCGGGTGACACCCATATAATTCTGTGTGGGAATAGCGTTCCTCCTATAAAAAGGTTTTGGTTAAGGCAGAACTCAGAGAATATTTCGCCGTTCTCGGTCATTGTTCCAATGCCGTTGCAGCCCATTATGGTTTCCATACCAACATTATTTTGCTTGAGCTGGGCGTTGAAGTCACCAAGCAGGAGTACAACATCGCATCTCCTTACATTGTCTAGTACTTTCGTAAGACTGCTATAGAATTGCTCTCTTTGTTTAAAATTGGTTACCTCTGTTGGGGTGTAGCATTGTATTATGGTAACATTTCTATCACGCGAACGTGCGAAGCCTTGCAGATATTATGCGGTCAGTGTGAGCTTTCCATTCAATGAGTGCCCTGTACGCTTCTCTTGAGAGGAGTAAGCCAACCCCGCTCTTTCTTTTGTGTATTTAAACTTAAATGCAGTCACAATATTTAATATCTAAGTTTTTATTTTTATTATTATAATTAAATTGCACACTTTAAACACACTTAACTGCATGTACGAGACTAAACACAACTTTTCACTTTACAATCCGCACAAAAATGGTTTGGTTTGGTTATAAGGACCAGAATGCTCCTGCATTCTGAACACTCGGAGACGCAGTTGGATCCATTGTGCAAATCCTTTTTTCCTGAAAAGTATAAGGTTATAGGAGAGGGGTAGGGAGTGATGGAATTTGGGAGGGAGTAAGTGGTGGTTGGAGATAGATAAGGGAGATGAAGAGTGAAGGAAGTACGGGGAGAAAGGTGGAATGGGGGTGTATTATATTATCTTTCTTCTATGTGTGGGTGTGTTTTAATAGTTGACGACTAGGAAAGAAAATTAAATCGAGAGTCATCCGGTATACTGTTGATAGTATGCCTTTATGGCTCTCTTTCTTCATTAGCCGTCATTTGTCTGTGTGGTTACATCCTTGTCCTTAAGAAGCCACCCCTGATCCGATTTAGACCTTTTGAGAATCCCAAAAGGTCATAAAGGGTGCGGGTAGCAATATCTTCTATGTTACTAATAAAATAACTTCCTAGGTATTTATTTTACTAAACAAACACTCAGGGGATGTCCCCTATAAATGCAGCGCATTGCGTTGACGGAAGGAAGATACGGTATTGGCAGGAGGAAAGTGTTTGTTGACTCTTGTTTTAAACTTCTGAATATCATAATTGACCGGGAAGATATCTGCCGGAAGTCGATTCCACATACGGATAGTGCGGGCGAAGAAAGAATTCATTTTGTAATGTGTGGTCCGGTCGGTTGTCCAATCGACAACAAATGGGTGGTGACCTTCATAGCTCAGTGGAAGTGTGCGCGTCTTGCAATCTGAAGATGCTGGGTTCGATTCCCGGCCGGCGCACTGGCAAAATTCAACATCAACAAATTTTCACTTTTCATCATAAAATAAGAGTTTCTGCAGCCAATTTTCTCATCCGAACACACTTTCACATAAAAATTGTCATTTCGATTGCTCCAAGGTCCAGGGAAGAAACTAATAGCCATTAGCGATACATAACATGGCAGTTAACATAACAAATGCAGCGCCCCTAGTGGTGGATAGGGGTACAACTCGATTAACATCCCATCAACATCAACCTTGAAGAAGATGCAAATAACAGCCGGACAACATGAGAACGATGATGAACAAAGGTTCCCGCGATAATCGGATACATGCCGGAACGAAGTCTAGTACAATTCAGACTTAAGGATTATCACCTCAGATCCCTCTAAAGCTGCTACAACAACAAATGGCTGAGAATTCCTGGAAAGTCGCGTATCTCTACCGAACGTTCCTCCCGGCTGGTATAAGATCATGAATATCAGAAGAACAAACACGGTGGAAGTATCGATAGAATAAAGACACACAACCCACATTACGACGATGTTCAAGGGAAACAATAGAATTGGATATACTACCATCACCTATCAACACCATCGCCCTCCTCTGTACACGGTCAAGTAGCTCCAGTGATGAAGCTGGAGCACCCGACCATATATGGCAGTTATATTCCATCTTTGGTCTGATGTAAGTAGTGTAGATATTGAGAAGATCAGAGGGAGTGAAGTATTTCTTACACCGGTTAACCTATGCTCTTCGGATGATAACCTATTTACAACAACACGTATAGTGCAATCTCTGAGGAAGCTCGATATAAATCGAGAGAAGTCACTACCAACACCAAAAGCGATAAGCTTTGATATGAGTGCGCCGTGCCAAACTCTATCAAAGGCCTTGGAGATATATAGAGCAACGACCTTACTTTCTCCAAGCTGGTGGATGGATCGATTCCACTTTTCGGATAGCAGTGTCATCAGGTCTCCCATAGATCGATTCCTACTGAAGCCATGCTGTCGATTATTAAGTAAGTCATTGTTTTCTAAATACCACACAAGATGGTGGTTAACCATACTCTCCATTACCTTCGAGAGCGCTGAGCAAGTCGCGATTGGTCGATAGTTAGCAGGGTTATTAGCCTCACCTTTTTTAGGGATGGGCTGGATGTTCACAATCTTCTAACGCGCTAGAAAGACTCCTGCAAGGTTGAAAAGATTGCGAAGGGGATGGGCAAGCGTCGAAGAGCACTTACATAGGACAAGTGCTGAAATGCCATCTGGGCCTGGAGATTTATTTACGTCGAGATTTGCGACAACCTCCACGTGTTCGAAAAAATATTTGAGGCATGGAATTATATACATTTTCGATCACGGGGATGAAGGCACTTCAGCCAATAGGATAGCTTTGTCAACCGGGTTAGTGAATATCTGGTCATCTTTAACAAGAGTTGGGATAGATGAGGAGTTATCCTTTACTCTTCTCACAAATGACCAAAAGCTCTTACTTCCCCTGGGAGAAGCAAGAACTTTGGCACGAAGACGTTGTTCGTACAGAAACTTTTCACGTCTAAGTACCCTGGCACACATGGTTCTTGTCTGCTTGCGTAGCAGATCAGTGGTGGCATTTTTATTTAAACGCCATTTCCTGAACTGATTCCCTAGCAGATCAGTGGTGGCATTTTTATTTAAACGCCATTTCCTGAACGCTTCATCTGTTTGGTTAAACCAACTTTTATTAGATGGTTTATCCGAAATAACATTAATTGGAATAAATGACTTCATTACAATCAAGATAATATTTTCAATCATTTCAGCCGCAGCATCAAAATCGGCCTTTAGAAAACAAAGTTTCCAATTGAAATGCAGGAAAAAAGTTGTTGATCCGAATTACCAAGAGGTGCTAGAACGTTAACTTCATACTATTCAAGGTGTGATGTTAAGAAAAGATCAAGAATATTAGAGTGTTGCCCTTGGACACGCGGAATGTGAGTCGGTTCATTCACTAGTTGCGCCAAATCATTATGCGCGGCAAAAAGCTCGGCGTATTGACCCTCCGGTGTTGAGTGACTCGAATGGGCAAGCCAAGAGGAATTATGGACATTGAAACCGCCAGCAACCACAATTTCACTGCCCATTTGACTCTATCTTCATTGACTATATTATCTATGATAGCTTCATCAAAGAGGGAAGACTTGAATGCTGTGACCATAGTGACCTCGCCTTCAATATCCTCACAATTTGGGAAGTGGGTCCCTGCTAAGAGGCTAAGTGTCTCTAGGTCCGATGCCGTCCAGGTGCCATCCGGTTTCTGGATGTGTCCTAGAGGTTTCGGATCCTTAGACAAGACTCTTGACTTTTTGAGTTCTGTCATGTATTTGTTAAAACTAACTTTATAGTTTTCCCAATCATCATTGATCCTTGTATATGTGTATATTATACAGTTTCCTGGTAACCTTTTTTAGCTCCCTCAGCTCAGTAGTCCACCAGGACGGTTGTGTTCTTTTTCCCTCAGCTCAGTAGTCCACCAGGACGGTTGTGTTCTTTTTCCTGGGAAGGTTTTTGGACAAGACCTAGTGAAACGGCTCGTTTATATCATTGCCGCCTCATTGTGTGTGGTGAGCATTGACCTGTAGTTCCGAAGGAACTTGGAAGCTGCCCGTGCTCTTCTGCTTCTTCTTTACCTCCACCTGAGATTCATCCCCTGATCTCACTCTTTTGATGGCCAATCCACCAGCAGATTTAGAGGGTTCCACAATTGAGCTGCAGGCCTTGATCGCTCCAGAGGAGGTAGAAAGAGAAGCAAGTTCTGTGTTATTGTGTATGTGTGTGCTGTTTTTGTCGGTTTCGTTGATGTTCGTATTGTTTCTGTGTGCGTCCAACTTGGGGTCTGTCTCGACTTTGGACTTGGTCTAGATCTTGTCCGTCGTGTACGAGGGGAGGCTGCTAAGCAAGATACGATCAACAGTGATATGTGGGTAAATCCTTTCGATTTTAGCCACGCACTGTCGATGTCTCCTAAGTACCGCCCTTTCACTGTCAGTGAGCAGGGCAAAATCACGAATTTCCGCAAAAAATGACAAATATGTAAAACAAAATTGCAAAACAAAAGAAACAAACAATTAACTGTTAACATTTAAATTCCCTTTAACCAGAAAAAAACAACATATTCCAAAAAACTCATTGCACAGAATATGCATTACATTGTAGTTAGCTTATAGTTAGGTCATAAAAGTTAACTAGACGTGCGTTATTTTCGTAGTGGACTACCGAATTGCTTGCAGGGTATGTGCGTACGATTACAGTTTCGATTCCGCTATTTCAAAGTATCGTGGTATTTTTTAATTTAAAGGTCACAATACATAAAAAATTATACAAGCCAAGTTTGGGATTATTTTCACAAAAATAATAATAAAAAACGCCACGCACCTTAAAATGGCCCTAACAACACGAAAATGCTTTAGCGTATGACAAAAAAAAACGAAAATGAAGTCTAAAATAGGCGCTTGGGCCTATGGGGCCCTAGGGATCCAAAAAAACGGGCCCATCCACTTTCATAAGAGTGTGGGTAATCAAATGAAAGGAAATTTTCTTTAGATAGCATATGTTAGTTAATATATTAGCAAAAATTTTAGTGTGCATACTCAAATGAAAGGAAATTTCTTAAAGATGTTATACATGACAAAAATAAATATTTTTGTGGACCCAGTAAGGGAATCTGAAGCAAAAATTTTAATGTGGGTACTCAAATGAACGGAAATTTTCTGTGCCAAGGACTCAATTGTCCTTAAATAATATATGTTGAGAAAATGTTTTAAACTGTAAATTAATAGGCCTGTTCGATTGGGCTTGCTAGCTTAAAATTAAAAGACTTGATAAGGTGGAACATTTTAAAATTTAAATAAATCACAGATAAAAGTCTGGCACCATCTTAATCGGTAACTAACAGAGTAGTAAACCCAATCGAACAGGACGAATATTGTATAACAAATTACCAGAACTTTGTAAGAAAGCGCCGTAGCCAAATTTTTTTTCATAAAAATCGAGCTATTTTTTCGTAATAATTTTTCAATTTTTAGTATATATTATTTTGAATAGTATTTTTAAAAATAATTGGTTGATTCTTTTGTAGACCTTGGTATTCTAATGGATTCCAAACTGAATTTCAACAATCATATTATTACTATGGTTAACAAGGCATATGGTGTTCTTGGTGTTCAGCGATGGGCTAAGGAGTTCTGGTTGAGCCACTTCAGAAACAATTTTTAATATTTTCATTAAGACACTTGCATTGGAATAGTGATTTTGTTCTTCCTTATACTAGTAGATTGCAGTTGATCGACTTGCCTTCCTTGAAAAGCAGACGTGTTATGTTGAGCATCGTGATGGTTTATAAGGTTATAAATGATGATTTCTCTTCTAACTATATTATTTCTAGGATTAAGTTTAACGAGCCATTTAGACCTTCTAGATACTATCAATTCCTCCATATTGATTTTCAGCGTGCGAATTATGCTTCCGCAGAGCCCATTCGCAGAATGTGTATTGATTTCAATTCATTGTGTCACATCATAGATATTGGATTAGGAAATGATATAATAAAGTCGAGGATTTTCTCCTGCTTGGGTGTTTAGTTTGTTATGACACGTTTTCGTTAAGACACTTACATTGGAATAGTGATTTTGTTCTTCCCCCTTATCTAGTATAAGTATATAATGAAGTATAGATTGAAGTTGATCGACTTACCTTCCTTGAAAAGCATACGTGTTATGCTGAATACCGTGATGGTTTATATGTTTATAAATGGTGATTTCTCTTCTGACTATATTGTTTCTAGAATTAAGTTTAACGTGCCATTTAGACCATCTAGATACTATCAATTTCTTCATATTGATTTTCAGCGTACGAATTATGTTTCCGCGGAGCCCATTCGTAGAATGTGTATTGATTTCAATTCATTGTGTAACATCATAGATATCGGATTAGGAATCGATATAATAAAGTCCAGGATTTTCTTCTGCTTGGATGTTTAGTTTGTTATGACACGTTTACTTTAATATATTTAGTTACTACCTTTAAGAATATCTTTTATTTGCATGTGATACTAATATTTTGTTTAATATTTTTGTTATGCCGGCTGTTGACATTTGATATATATTTTAATATATTTTGTGTTTTGTTGAAAAATAATATTTTTTAAATAGCTCCGCAGGGGAAAAAATTATTTTGAATGATATTTCAATTACCTTTCCAACCAACTTTATTCAAATCGGATACAAAACATTGCAAATATCACTAATAAGATATCTGAAGATTCGGGGCACGTACTCGGGAAATATGGGTCACAGAAAAAAAAATATTTAAGTTTATTGTTATGCGCCGGCTACTTGCTGAATACACAAAGCATAAATAAAACGGTCGAAATTTCAGAGGAAAATACTTGAGTCGTTTTGGCATGGTAAGATGAAATCACCCTGGCTAGCTCTGTCAGGTTGGTAAGTTCTAGGCCCGTATTTTCAGCGCATAAACATATTAAATAAACCTTCCATGCCACGGAAACCAAAAGCTAATAAAAAATAGAGTTGAAGATAGATTACATTCCAAAAATGTATCATTTATTTGGGATCACTATGGCATCACCAAACTGCAACGAAATGTGGTATGACAAGATGTTACGTCATACCAAGGTACACTTTTCCCACCCTTATGCCGTTGACAGAGTAGTACCTACATTTTTTTACTATGACCACCTTTCAACACTAAAGATTACGTTCACTCAACATTCCTCAAAACTCAAAAGATTTAGCAATTCATATTTTCAATATCAAACAATTTGATTTAATAAAGTTAAATGTTACATGAGTCTTTCTTAAAGGTATAAACATTTAAATACTTAGGTATACTTAGCCTAGGTATATAGTTGATGTTAATAGTTAAACTTTCATTTCAAAACAAAAAGGAAAAAAGAACGAATTACATAAACTTATAGTTCATTACAATATGACCTTAAGTTTAAGTTTTTATAATTTAAATTAGGTTAACTTTTAGTTTTATGTGAAATTTAACCCACTGATGGCATGATTGTACAAGTAGGTACTTCAAATAATTTTGAAAAGGGACCCCTACCTATATCATCGAGCTCGACTATTAAGTAAAGGTCTGTGAAATGTCTAAATTGGCCTATCGGTGTAACAAGGTTGGCCTATGTAGGTTGGATTTGGCCTATGTGGGGTAAACTTCGCGATAATTCACAGAATAGTTATTTAAATTTTGTTCAATAAAATTCAAATTGGGCCTTTTCACTCTCAGTGAAGCAGATATTAAAAAAAAGAACAATTTATATATATATATAATTAGAGCATGTAATAATATATTACATTATATAATACTAAATCATATTTACAATACTGTATCACACTACGCTACATACATGTATATATATTTACATATGCACATAAATATAAGTGTATGACATTTACTGCACTACCACAACTTCATTTAACTTATCTTCTTCTTCCTCTTGGTGCACGTGAATTTTAAGCCAGCTTCAGGTGGTTTATAACCTTAAAGTACTAGGTTATGATCAGTACGTTCTGGTAGCCGCAACTCCAGTACGATTTAAAATAAGAAAACACGATGGGGCGTAGGACGACTACAACATTAAATGATTCCTCCTTTTTCTTCTACATAGCTGTGGAAATGTACAGCCTTGTAGAACCTTTAGCCTTATACGTACAGAGTCACTTGACTCCTCGTATATGCGGTGTGCCAATGGTGCCGATGGCTGGTGGTTTTGCACCGAAAAGATTGTTGCTGGCCAGTGGTACCGCTGGCCAAATGTTTTCGTACCGAAGAATTGTGGGCTGTTGTTCCTAACGTTGTGTGCTGCAGTCCTAAAACAGCAAAACCAAAAAAATCAAGTTGTCTCACTTGTGACAATGGTCCGCCAATGGTACTGTTGGCGGGATGGTTTCCGTACCAAAAAATATGCTCACGAGATCTGGAACCGCCTATATATAACGCAGTTGCACTTTTGTTGGGCAAAAAATGCGCCACGAAGTCGCAGCGTGAGTTGCTAAATTTTCTTTGCAATTTTTTATGTGCAATTGCGTTTGCAAAAATAGGCTGGTGCTGCTTATTCCCCCTTCGCTGCAATTCCCAAAATCAAACCATGCGCAGATTTGCACATTCACAAGAAAACAATTTAAGCACATTCACAGAAACACTTTAATTTAATTTAAGAATTGTGCTTATCACTTGTTCAGCTTCCCAACATACCAAATAGGAATAAAACCGCAATACAACTTGAGAACAATATTATAAAAATAGTGAATTTACAACGAGTTTTTAACAATGATTGAGGAATTATTATAATACACAACCGTTTCTCAAGTTCGCACACGAACTTTCGTCCTTTCTTGTAGTGTTTCATTAGGTGAAAAGTGTCAACAAGGCACTCTTCATTTTTGGACAAATTTGTTTTGTGTTTAGTGTTCGATTTCAAAGTGAGTGTACGTGTAAATGCGTTGTTAAAAAATTTGTAATATTTTAATAAAATAATTAATATTGCACAATAAATATAAAAAAGTGTTCGATAAGAAACAAAAGAAGTAATTGAACTTCTTTTTAATAATCAAAACCAAAAAACGAATGTATTGGATGACGACTTAATAGCAGCCCAACTGTGTTGCTATAAGAAGTAAGTTAAATTAAAAATATTAAATGAAAATATTAAACAATGAATTTCTACATGTTATAGATACAGCGTTATCAGTGGGCAACACGGAGGATAAGTTCATAAAAGACACGCGAACGTTCGCTAAAAATCGTATTAAGCTGCGAAACAATTACCCAAGATGTGAATATGAACATTAAAATTGTTAATTTAAACTGGGATATTGTCCTGGCTTATTTTTTACAACTAATTTTTAATTACAACTGAAATGTACAAAAAATGGACTGAATTAAAAAAATTAATTAATATTAACGAAAATTACCAAAAAATACAAAATTTTAATGTCAGCTTATTCTACAATTACAAGGATAAGCTTAAGACAATATTATTTTCGTAAGCTTATTCTACAATTACAAGGATAAGCTTATAGTAAGCGTACACATTTAATGTTATCAAGAGAGTTCCGTTTCGATTTTTCTACAATTGTTATACAAGCATTTTCAACTGGATTCTCAACTCTTTTTCAAGCTTGAGGGTTGTGTTGGTAAGCTTATTATAATATTATTCTCATGTGTACTTTATTACTAGGTGCGTTGTGCTTCTCGTTCATTTGTGAGAATCATCTCCTTATAGAGGCCGGGTTTGATGTTGAAAAGACTTTTGAGTAATAGTATAAGTAATCTGAACGAAAGGTGATTCTGTGTAAATGCTCTGGACGAAATATCCTTTGTATTGTGAGAAATAAGCGATTGACGAATTTTAGGTAACATTTGGGAGCAGTCAAGTACTTCTATGATGGGTTTATAAATCTTAGAATGTGAGCACTCTGCAAAGATGTGTTGAACTGACAAAATGGAATTGCAAAAGTTGCATAGAATTAGGGAATTAGTGTCTAGTATTAAAAATCGCCTTGTTGACTCTAAGCCGTGCCAATAGTATACAGTCTGCCCTGCTTAAGCGGCGATTTCTACTGCAACTGCTTTAATAAATTCTGTCATGTACGAATGTATGTGTGCAAGAATTTTTTTTGAGCAGTGCTACCAACTTAACACCAAAGGTGTTGCCAGTGTGGTAATGGTGACCACTAAATGGCGGCGATCCGTGACATTATTTCCTTAAAATTAATCCAATAAAACCAATTTAAAAAAAATCGGACGAAATTTATAAATCAAAAATTTCGGACGAAACTCAGGAAATATGGGTCGGAGTGAAAAAATAGTTCAGTTTATTTTTTAAATGGCGAGCTCTTTCTAATAAAACCAATTACAAATCGAGCAACAAATAACGAAGATATCACTAAATAGGGTTTCAAAGTTTCGGGCCCGTAACTCCAGAACCATAGGTCGCCGCTGAAAATTTTATTTTATTTGTTCTTCTTTCAAAAAAATATTGCGACTGTGTCCGTATTCTAGATTTATGCCAAAAAACAACCCTAATAACGAACATATTTGTTCGTCAGTGCAAGGACTGCTTAATACAAAAGCTCAACGTATGAAATCACACACTCGCATGCAAACGATTACGAATTTGCATACGACAATTAAATCGATTTTTATTCCAGTCTCTAACTTACTCATCCTAATCTTAAAAATAAAACTAAGCTTAGAAAGAAATGAATCCCAAAGAAACTTTATCCACTGAGTGTGGAAATCTATACAAAGAAGTACTTGATCTTTATGCAAATAGATACAAAGATCCAGAGACAAACCCATTTTGCTCGAGTTTGGCCGCCATAGATTTGCTATTGCAAATCAAAGACGACATCAAGGAGTTCCTGATTTCTGTTGAGACAGATGACGATTTATCCTATCAACTTTGGTTGACATTTGTCTACTATGATTTGGGACGTTTCTATCTTTTGTGTGACGATGCAAACAAGGGACAGACATACTGGAAGGAGTGCATAGAATTGGTTAAAGCACGCGATATAGAGTCAGAAGCCATAATACCTTATCTGGGATCAATGATTGATCTTGGCATTCTCTACGCCAAACATGGAGATTATAAAAAATCCCAAGAGATCTTGACAAACGCCGAGAACGCCTACAAAAATTTTAAGAAAAGAAAGTTAAATGTACTGACCATATTTAATGTGTTTGGTAATGTATTCAAAGTAGAAGAATTGGAGAAGGACCATGGATTTGAAGAGTTAGAACGTCTATATGGTAAATGCAGACTTCACATCGGACAAATCTATGACCTTTTGGGAGAATCGAAAAAATCCGCCGACTACTTATGTGTAACATTGAGGCAACAATTGGAGATCAAGCCTAATAATCCACCTTTGTTAGCCTTGAATTCGGCAAATTTATCGATTTATTTTCTCAAACAATACATGTTCAAACAAGCTCGACATTATATGGCCGCAGCCACTTTGTTTATCAGGGAACACGAGAAAAGCATACCCAAAGATGGACCGCAGAACCAGACTGAAGAGTCGGATATAAAGTCCTGCTTAGCTTACATTGGGCGTCGTTGGTCTAAATATGGTTTGGCTTTGTTATGCGCATCGAAAGAACGCTTGTGCAATGATAACAAAATGGAACTGTCCGAGAGTAAGTAGCATGCAAAATAAAAACATATATACCCCGTGTAATTTTTCAAAAAAAAAAAATATATATTGCTGCATTTCAAATCTAATTTCATGATACGTTTATCCACCAAAGCATTTTTCGATATCTCAATTGGTTCGGATTGTAGCAAAAGTAGCTATGTGTTTCTATGTGTAAAAACTCTTATCAAAAATAGCTATGTATTATCCAGCACATATCTAATTTTTTCGAACAAATTTCAAATGAAAAATTAAACATTTTTATTAACTTCCTGAAATTTGGAATGAAACCAAAGGATAATTTTTAACAATTTAACAGTGTTTTGCGACACAATCTAACATGGAGCACTAGTTTAGAGTTTTGTACAAAACCAGATGTAGAAAAAGGCTATTTTGAATGAAGAAGCTGGGAATTGTCGACGTTCATTCTCTAATAGGTGCTTTGCGATTTGAGCATTTTTTCAAATATTTTTTTTGTTTTGGAAATTTTGGAAAGGAGTACGTCCTTTGGAGCTCAGATCACAGAATGATTCAAGAAGGTCATTAAATATATCTAAATTAAGATATTTGCCGATAATAATAAAATGCACCTGCGTTGTCGCCTTTTTGGAAACCAAAAATGGAAAATTTGCTTTCAGAAAATGGAAATTTTGTTTTCAGAATCGTATATTTTATAATTGAAGTAAAACATTAACTCCAATCTTTAAACTTATAGTTTATTTAAAATTTTATAAGCAATCTAACAATATCTCACATATCTCTTAAACTAGAAAATTATCATGGTGGTGATCAGTCTGCAAAATATATTTTCAATCGGTATATAATTGTAGTTTTGGCATTCATTTCAAAAATTGCCATGATCAAGGTTACATTAGCTAAAATTTAACATGATATTATCAAGACCCAATTTAAAATGTGGATGAGCTGAGTTAGAGGTAGTTGATTCTTTCGTAGACCTTGGTATTTTAATGGATTCCAAACTGAATTTCAACAATCATATTATTACTATGGTTAGCAAGGCATATGGTGTTCTTGGTTTCATTAAGCGATGGGCTAAGGAGTTCTCTGATCCTTACGTAACGAAACAGCTATTTACATCGCTTGTCAGGCCTATTCTGTAATATGGTTCCGTAGTGTGGGATCCTCAGTATGGTACCTATATTGACAGAATTGAGTCAGTTCAAAAACAATTTTTGACATTTTCATTAAGACATTTACATTGTAATAGTGATTTTGTTCTTCCCCCTTATACTAGTAGATTGAAGTTGATCGACTTGCCTTCCTTGAAAAGCAGACGTTTATGCTGAATACCGTGAATTGATTTTCAGCTTACGAATTATATTTCCGCGGAGCCCATTCGTAGAATGTGTATTGATTTCAATTCATTGTGTCACATCATAGATTTCGGATTAGGAATCAATATAATAAAGTCCAGGATTTTCTCCTGCTTGGATGTTTATCACCTTAAAACGCTAAAACTCATGAACATTACATCAAAGATATATTAAACCTCCATGCCTAACAATCTCCTTATTTCACAAAATCTCTTTTAACAATACAAGCTATTTGTATGAAATAATCAAATTTCAATAAATAAATTCCGTAATAAAAGTAGATATGTGTATTTTTTAGTAAATCATTTAACCACGCCAAAACTGCATAAATTAATGAAAACATTTTTTGAGAAATGGGTGTAGAGAAAACCCAAAAATCAATCATATTAAAATTATCGCGAAATGAACAATTAGACAGTTTTTTTTGCTCTCCTGAACAATTGGGAAAAAACACATAGCTACTTTTGCGACGTTATACGGAAGTTATATGGAATTAAATTTAATGTATGGCGGGATAATGTGTGTGGAAGGTACTAGAAGGTACGAGTTACATGGTCTTTCCACATTTATAAAACAATTGTAAAAACATAAACAGTTGAAGTTATGAATGATTTAATAACACCTAGGATAGAGAAAATTGTATGGGAGGTACAAGAGGGGACGTGGTACTGGAATGTGCGTGTATAAACCCGCCATATTTAGCACACTTAAAGTCATTATAAAAACATCAAATACTAAAGTATAGTAGAATCCTAATGCCCGTTTGGAAGTTACATTAGTTTTAATTTAACATAGAAATATAGGTCATTTGTAACGTGACCATCTCATATTGGGCAAAGAGCGGGATTTATGAATTCAAAAAGCGGGATTTGGCGTGATTTTGTAGAAAAAAAAAAACGGATCGTGAAAATCTAACAAAAAAACGTAAACATAAAAAACTAAATTAAAATAGCGTGCAAAACAAACAAAAACGATTTTTTTAAAATTCGTACTTTTAGGGTCACAATGGGAAAAGAAGACACATGGTACCAATCAAACGGCTATATCAAGAATCATGAACTTCAGGCTATAGTTAAAATTGGCCGAGAGTCATCAAGATTTTCCCTAAAAAGGGCTGAAAAAAACAAGTAAGGAAAGGCTAAAGTCGGGCGGGGCCGACTATATGATACACTCCACTTTCCATCCGAATACAATTCAATTCGGTAAAAAAGTGAAAACGGGAAGAATTTTTGTATGTTTGCTAATTATAGGCTAAAATGGCCTTGTCCAATTTGTCAGATCGAGAAGAATATTTGTATGTTCACAATAAGTTCTTCCAGTTCAAGTATTACGTGTTATGCTCACTTTAAGGAAATTCGGTGAAAATACGTGGTTTCTGGGACGGAAAAATTCAATCCGGTACCGAAAATTGTATGGGAGCTATATGTAAATCTGAACCAATCTGACCCATTTGCACCATGGGTGTTTCTAGTACAAATATTAGATATTTCGCATAATTCGAATCTTGAGCGAAATTTGAATGGGAGCTATATATAAATCTGAACCGATATGATCTATTTTCTCCGTAGGTGTTTTCTAGTTTAAATATAAGATGTTTTGCCAAATGTGAAGACAATTTGAAACTGTATGTGGTTTCTAGTTTGGAAAAAGTCAAATCGGGAGCGAAATTTGTATGGGAGCTATATATAAATCTGAACCGATCTAACACATTTTCACCACAGGTGTTTCTAGTTGAAATATAAGATGTTTTGCCAATTTTGAGGAAAATTTGTTATAATATATGGTATCTAGAGTGGAAAGTGTCAAATCGGGAGTGAAATTCGTATGGGGCTATATCTAAATCTGAACCGATTTTTTCAAATTAAATAGCGTTCGTCCCTGTCCCGAAAAACTTCGTTGTGCAAAGTTTCATTTGGTTCTGGCTACAATTGCGACCTGTATCGTGATTACAAGAATAGATGGACAGACAGACAGACGGACATTGCTAAAGCGATTCAAAAAGTGATTCTAAGTCGATCGGTATACTTAACAATGGGTCTATCTCCCTTCTTTTTTGTGTGTTACAAACAAATGCACAAAGACATAATACTCTCGTGGAGTGTATAAAAAACAAAACCTTTATCAATTTTTCATAGTGTTGGATACGATCTTCAAAATGTAAATCTACACATAATTTGTATTTAATTATGCTGTTTAAGGAGCTTCCTATTAGGCTATAATTTCATGGGTCTATATTTAGTTAATAGTAGAAAAAGCATTCTACAGGTCCTTGTAAATCTGTCAAACAAACAACTATATTATTGAAAGTGATTTTTATACCAGCTTGTATCATTATGGTTTCTTTTCATAAACTATTTGTCATTCATTGTCGTGTCTTCTTAATATATGTTTTAAATTAATCAATTGAACAACGTAGCATTAAATTAAATTTTATCATTTTTTTATACCCTACACCACAGGTATAATGTCTTTGTGCATTTGTTTGTAATACCCAAAAGGAAACGTTTATTATACCGATCGACTTAGAATCACTTTTTGAGTTGATTTAGCGATGTCCGTCCGTCTGTCCATCTATTTTTGTAATCAAAGTCCAGATCGCAATTGTTGTTAGAACTAAATGAAACTTTGCACAAAGAAGTTTTATGGGATAAGGACGAACGCTATTTAATTTGAAGCAAATCGGTTCAGATTTAGATATAGCTCCCATACAAATGTTGCTTCCGATTTTACTTTTTCCGCTCTATAAACCACATATTTCAACAGATTTTCCTCCAATGTGGCAAGACGCCATATATTTCAACTAGAAACAGCTGTGGTAAAAATAGGATAGATCGGTTCAGATTTATATATAGCTACCATACAAATGTCTCCTCCGATTTGACTCTCCGCTCTAGAAACCACAAACTTTGACAGATTTTTTCAAATTTGGCAAAACAGCTTATATTTCAACTTAGAACAGCTACGGTAGAAATAGGATAGATCGGTTCAGATTTATATATAGCTCCCATACAAATGTCTCCTTCGATTTGACTCTTTCCGCTCTAGAAACCACAAACTTTGACAGATTTTCTTCAAATTTGCAAAACAGCTTATATTTCAACTAAGAACAGCTATGGTAAAAATAGAATAGATCGGTTCAGATTTATATATAGCTCCCATACAAATGTCTCCTCCGATTTGATTCTTTATGCTCTAGAAACCACAAACTTTGACAGATTTTCTTCGAATTTGGCAAAACAACTTATATTTCAACTAAGAACGGCTATGGTAAAAGTAGGATAGATCGGATCAGATTTATATATTGCTCACATACAAATGTGTCCACCGATTTGACTCTTTCCGCTCTAGAAACCACAAACATTGACAGATTTTCTTCAAATTTGGCAAAACAGCTTATATTTCAACTAAGAACGGCTATGGTAAAAGTAGGATAGATCGGTTCAGATTTATATATTGCTCACATACAAATGTGTCCTCCGATTTGACTCTTTCCGCTCTAGAAACCACAAACTTTGACAGATTTTCTTCAAATTTGGCAAAACAGCTTATATTTCAACTAAAAACAGCTCTGGTAAAAATAGGATAGATCGGTTCAGATTTATATATAGCTCCCATACAAATGTCTCCTCCGATTTGACTCTTTCCGCTCTAGAAACCACAAACTTTGGCAGATTTTCTTCAAATTTGGCAAAATAGCTTATATTTCAACTAAGAACAGCTATGGTAAAAATAGGATAGATCGGTTCAGATTTATATATAGCTCCCATACAAATGTCTCTTCCGATTTGACTCTTTTCGCTCTTGAAACCACAAACTTTGACAGATTTTCTTCAAATGTGGCAAAACAGCTTATATTTCAACTGAGAACAGCTATGGTAAAAATAGGATAGATCGGTTAAGATTTATATATTGCTCACATACAAATGTGTCCTCCGATTTGACTCTTTCCGCTCTAGAAACCACAAACTTTGACTGGTTTTCTTCAAATTTGGCAAAACAGCTTATATTTCAACTAAGAACGGTTATGGTAAAAGTAGGATAGATCGGTTCAGATTTATATATAGCTCCCATACAAATGTCTCCTCCGATTTGATTCTTTACGCTCTAGAAACCACAAACATTGACAGCAATTTTTTTAAATTTCTGATTTTTATACACTTGAAATTTGTTTCTTACCTACCTCTAGTAACGTGTAATCACCAAAAGGTAAGAAAAAGATATAGCGGGTGAAATGGGACAAAAGGGATAAAAATGGTGCAAAAATTCAAAATATTTTACTTCACTTCTTTGTAAAGTCGAAAGCCTCTAAGCTACCGGTAATACTGAGGAATGCACCCCGTGCTGGACGGTATATAAGATTCGGCCTGGCCGAACTTAACGCCTTTTTACTTGTTCTAATTTGCATACGTTGTTCGTTCGTATAATTTACCATGATGAAAATGTTGGATTGGATTGTCGAATATGTATTGGCATTTTACCCCAACAAAGTATTATTAATAGTATTTTACATAGATTATAAGGGGTGTTGATCGACCCTTTTCGTAGACATTTTCCAAGCATTTGACAAAGTCGGGAATGACTGACTTGTGTATAAAACAACTCGTCAATGCCAAGTTCACACTTAGATAAAACATTTATGCACCAATTGCTATCTTTAATAGCAATTATTCTACAAGGATTTGACGACATTGAATTTAATGCAGTCCTTATTAATATGGGACGTAGTAAGTTGTTTGTCACATGTTCTTATATTACTCATCGTCCGAGTTATGTGTATATGAGAGGCACTTGACTGCGATTGGTATGGTTGCTTCGAAAGCAGGTGATTATTATTATTATGATTTTAGGAGATTTCAATTTACCCACAGTATCTTGGCTTACCTTGCCTGATGCGGAGGCTTTAACACCGTTGACGTCGACTTTTAATTCGGATGATTGGCCTTCGCATATAGTTAGACTCTTTACTGATTTAAATTTCTTTCAGATCAATTATGTGGGAAATGTAAATGCTAGGCAAATTGGCCTAGTATTTGTCAATGATTCCCATTTCTTCGAGATTAGTAGGTTTCCCCCCATATCTATCCCGGAGGACGACTATCATCCTACCTTGAGTATATCAATGTTGTATTCTAGTGATTCTTCTCCCTCTACTTCACAAGATAATCATACCATTTATTGTTTCAAGAGAACCAATTTTGTTATGCTAAATTCTCTTATCCAGGATGTTGATTGGAATTCTGTCTGTAGCTGTTGTCACTATACTGATCTTGACATTGTTGTGATAGATAGATAGATTTTATTAAATTTTAAATGTCTTCATGTCACGATCAGTACCGAAAATTCGTGTTGGGCACTCTAGAAGGCTACCTTGGTTTTCACGTGAGTTGTCTAGTATGAAGAATTCGAGAAGTAGACTCTTTAGGAAATTTAAGAAGACTGGTTTAAATTCTGACTATATCAAATACTCTGTTGCTAGGTCGAGATATAGCATTGAGTCTGAGAGACGTTATAGGATCTACTTGGAGAAACTAAAGAATGATTTTAGGAAGAACCCCAGATCATTTTATGACTTCGTGAATCTTAAGCGCAACTAAGCCAACTAGGATTAGAATGGATGGTTTAGAATTTTGTGAAGATCAGGCGATTGCTGATTGTTTTGCGAAGTTTTTTGCGACGACTTATTCTGAACGATCTTATCGATCGAATGACACTTATCCTTTTAATATCTCTGCATTGAGTCAACTGGAAATCCATGTAATGGATTTACCCTTGGTTTTGTCCAATAATAATCTCAAATCCACGAATAGTGTTGGCCCAGATGGGGTGCCAAATATAATTTTGAAATTCTGTGCTAGTCGTTTGTCGTTTCCGCAAACACTGTTATTTAATACTTCATTGAGATTTGGATATTTCCCTTTGGCGTGGTGAGTTCATTCATTGACCCCCTCCATAAGTCTGGCAGTCTAATTGACGTGTCAAACTATAGAGGGATAGCTAAGTTGAGTGCTATTCCGAAGCTATTTGAGAAATTGGTTACTGAGGTGGTATCTCATAGGATTTCTTCTATATTGAGTCCATACCAACATGGATTTCGTAAGGGCTTTTCTACTGTTACAAATTTGATTCAGTTTACTTCTCACGTTATTGATGAATTTGTTCAGGGTAATCAGAATGATGTCATCTATGCGGATTTTAGTAAAGCATTTGATAAAGTGAACCATAAACTTTTGGTATATAAATTAGATCGCATTGGTTTTAGCTCTGACTTCTTGAACTGGATATCTTCGTATCGCTCACAGATTGTTAGATTTGGAAATTCCTATTCTAAACGAATTCTGATTCCATCGGGAGTCCCTCAGGGTAGTCATCTAGGGCCTGTTTTATTCTTATTATTCATAAATGACCTTCCAGAGTCTATTATAAACTCTAAACTTAGACCTTGTTATTCTAATGGATTCCAAACTGATGAAACCATTGGCTTCCTAATGAAATATCAGAACTTAGAAGTGTTGACTTTATTATATTAATTGATGTTGTTCCTGTAAAAATTGTCTTACACTCCACCCTAAACTCGTCACAAGGCCTCATTTTCTGTGATAAAATAAAATCTATTTCTCAAGAAAGCTTGGTGAAAGACTTGGAAGAGTTTAACGTTATTGGAGTTCGCAAATTTATGAAAAAGGAAGGAGACTCTCTTGTTGCTACCGGCGGTTCGGTAATCACCTTCAATTTAATACATCCTCCTGCTTTACTGGATCTAGGTTGGCGAACTGTATTGGTGCATGAATACATTCCCAACCCATTAAAATGTAACAATTGCCATAAACTGGGTCATACCAAAAATCATTGCAGATGAATAAACTTATGCAAGGAATTTGGTGTCCCCCACCACACAACCCTTGCAGTCGTAAATTTTGTGTAAATTGCATTTTGTGTAATTGCACATCCTACGACCCTACCTGCCTTAGTTTTCTTACTCATAAGTCTGTAAATAAAATCAAAATAAAACGCAGATGTACTGCACGAGACGCATGGAAGATTTTTAAGGAAGACCCTGCTAATAATCTTATTGAGCCACATATCCCAAAAAAATCATATGCTCAATCATTGGCAGAAAAAAATAAAACACAAAATCCAAACCATCAGGAGAAAAAGAAACAAATGCTAACAAACCCGTTGAACAGAAGATCACTCAATTTACATCACGCTCTCTTGTCAAACCATCAACATCTCTCACTCTCGCCGTATCTTCATCTTCAGTCTCTTTCACTCACAGTACTCTTTCATCATCAGTCCCTCTCTCCCTCTCTTAGTACTCTTCCATCATCATCAAAATCTACAACTCACCCAACACCACTAACTCCTTCTAACACAACTACTACCACAAAGCAAGAAGTCATTCACACAAACACCAAAAACAACAACAAAAGAAATGAAAAAGAACAAACCCCAATTACATCTGATGAAGATATGTCAAATGTTTCTGATTCCACTATATCAAATTATGAAGCGTCAAACACATCACCACGTATGGATGATGTAACATCTCCATGCAGCCAGGCATTAAAAAAATTCCCTCAACTTAATACTTTAATTACACGTAGAGAAACTCTACCAAAATTTTCAACAAATTCCAAATATAACGAATAATTTTTCTTTTTCGAACTTATTCATTGTTTGTATCGACTTGCTCGGCTTGAGTGCTCAGCTCAAGATCATACTTTGAGCTCTAGTATTCCGGTTGGGCAGGTTGGTACAGATAATATTTATTTATATTATTTTTTCCTTCTTTCTTTTAATCATTCTCATGGACTCTGGTTTTAACATTACATTAATTCAATGGAACATCCAAGGCTTTTTATTTCATAAATACGCCTTGGAACTTATTGTTGCTTTACATAAACCTAATATAATCGCATTGCATCATATTACATAATCATATTACTATCATTTCACCCATACCCAAACCGGGAAAGAATCCATGTGCATTAGAGGGATACAGACCCATTTCGTTACTTCCTATCCTCTCGAAGATTTTGGAGAAAATCTTGGCCAGACGTTTTTTCAAGTACACAAGGGACCGTTTTTTACATATTCAACATGCCTTCTTTCCTCATTATGGTGTGCATACTTTATGCCATCGTCTTGAGGTGGTTTTGCGTGAAAATTTGCGCAAACGAAAACATAGCCTTGACCTTTCTGAAGATTTAGAAAAAGTTTTTGACCGAGTAGTACTAACAAGCGTGATAAAGGAATTGAATAATTGGGGAGTGCCGACACAAATATTACTTCTACTCAGGTCTTTCCTGTCTTACCGTCGGATGCTCGTCAGAATTGACGGACATTTATCTCGAACACTTTCTGTAGTCTTGTACAACATTTATGCGAATTCACTGGCCAGAGCGATAGAAAACTCCCCCGGAATTGATTTTGTCGGAATTTTTGCCGATAATATTTTTGCAGTGTCATCAGGCAGCCCCGAAACTGTCGAACACAATTTGAATACATTTAATTGTATTATACAGGAATGGGCAACAAATGCAGGGGCAGTTATTCCCACGAGCAAAATTGAATATAGTCAAATTGAAGTTGACTCTCAAATGAAAATTTTAGGTATAAATTTCTCCAAGAATTTGTTGTGGAATGAAGACGTTAAACTTTTGCGATCTAGGCTGGGTAAGATCAATAATCTACTTCCCCTTATCTGCTCAAGGACTAAAGGACCTCATATTGACACAGCTATTGACATATGTAAATCACTGGCTCTTGGTACCATTTCCCATGACATCACTATTTATGGATGGACTTCCAAAGATAATATTAATAAATTGAACATAGCCATCAACAAATGCTTCAGAACGGCTACGGGACTTCTTTAACCAACTCCCGTGGAAGCTCTACGTTTTGAGGGCAAATTCTCTGATATCCGATCGATTTTGGAAAAATTCTGTATTAGCCTAGCGTCTAAATCAATCACGTTGCCTTCCCATGGCCTTCATGATGATTTTGGGCTCACATAAACGTACCTCACAGGCATTCACTATCTGCGATAGATCGCATTATGGAAATTTTCTCAGAATTTGACATTTCTTTTCCATTAAGACCCTCTACATGTGCTACAGGTGACACTTCTGTTATGATTGATGATACTTTGAGTTTTCACAAGAAGGATTCTACAAGTACAGTCTGCTACAGGCAACTTTTTTTGGAAAGGATCTCATTCTACCAGCCAGAGATGATTCTATATACTGATGGCTCTTTTGATGGAGAAACTACATCGTTTTCCGTAGTCAGTCAATTATCAGTAGATAGTTTCTTGACCTTCTGTGAATCTCGTTTACCGAACCGTACAGGAATTTTCACAGCAGAAATTTCTGCTGTCAAATCGGCTATTGCCTATGCGTTGAACGGACAGAAAAAAAACCTTATATGTACCGATAGTCTTAGCATCACCAAATCTCTTCTTAAAAATCGTAGAGGAATTTTTAATCGAATGCTTTCAATACCTAATACTTGCGATGTCGTTGTTCTTTGGATTCCCTCACATTCAGGTATTGCGGGTAACGAATTTGCTGATAAGGTCGCTAAGAATGCTTTGGGATTGTTCCTAATCTCCCAGATGCCTCCATTTCCATTCTCTATATTTGGTGTCTATAAATCTTTAAAACGGTTCAGGAATATTGACAGCTGGAATCAATCCGCTTTGTTTCTCAGACGAGTTAACCCTGCGACTTCTAGACCTCGTTATAACGCCAACTTCAGTAGATCTGATTGCATATTCATGGCCCGTCTAAGAGTCGGTAAGGCCATTTTCAACACTCGTCACTACTATGAGGGTACGGAACCTGTAAGGTGCAACTTTTGTGGCGATTTTCTATCCGTTTCACATATTCTTGTGGAATGCAGTTTTTCTAAAATTGATTTGTCTATTGACAAGATTTTTGATTGTTCCTCGCAGGTATTGCTACCGCAGATACGGTCCGCTCTGGATATCCATGATCTGCGTGATGTTTAAACAAAATTCCGTCTTAGAAGTTTACTTTTATTACATATTTAATACCGCATTGTATATAAGGTACATTACTCCTTAATTTCTTAAAAAATCAATGTAATACATTGTATGCCATTTACTATATTTCTACTCTTTTTCTGAATTAGTTTATTTATATTTTCTTTATTTCATTCTTTGTCGAGCGCGTATGGTCTTAGTCACCCGGCGCCTCTTTTTATATTTTATAAATTTAATATTGTAAGATATATTGTAAATAAATAAATTTCTTCTTCCTTTCTGCACTTTTAGGTGTCAAAAATTTAAAACTAGATGATCCTGAACCTTGTCTTTTCCAAAATCTGCAATTGGATGATTATGAGAAGCGTATAACGTGTGATTATTGTCTAACATTCGAGGACGCCAAAAAAGTTTATGTTTTTGTTAATAAATGGCTTGACATAGCAAAGGATTATTATAAACCCGATAAAAACACCATCGAGTATGCTGACACCATGAAAGATTTTGCTACACTATATAAGTGCATTGCATACTTTGAAAATGACCCCATAAATATATTTAAAATGCATAAACGCCAATCCAAATACTACGAGGAACTTCTTGAATTTCTGGATCCGGTACTGTACATGCCGATACGTCGCGAATGTTGGTTTGAAGCTGCTTCCGCTCATATTGCTATGTTGGATATTAAGTTGAAATGTCTTAAAGAAAAATCAACTCCCACTGAACAGGAATTTAACAAAATCAACCAGATTTGCCGACAACCCATTAAACATTATATAAACCTCCTTGAATCTTACTCAAACAATGATGGTACCTGGAAAACCTTAAGTTCACATGAAAAGAAAATATTGATGTTAACCCATTTTAATTTGGGAAGACTGTATTCAGAAACGATAATACCGGATCAGAAACTTTTATTGGAAAATCTTGAAAATAGTCTTAGGTATTACAAAACGTTCACCAACGAATGTGCCAAGGAAAAAGAGCTAGCCAAATTTTTCCATGACGAAGTTCTTCAATGTCAAGAATACATAAGTTTTCTACAAATGAGGATTGTGGCCGTTAGAAATGTGGGCAAAAATATGGGATGAATATATACATCAAAATAAAGTCAACTATTGCAGATAGTTTTAACGAGCAAGTAAAAATGGCCGGGCCAATTCCAATTTAAACTTTTCCAATTTATTTTCACTTGTCCTGGGATCTATGTAATAATGTGTATAATTTATATGAATTCGTACACTTTATTCTTTAGTTTAGTTTTCCCATATAGTTATAATATGCATTTATCTGTTGTCTTTTGTAAATTTATTATTAATAACCATAAGAATTTTAAATAACAAATAAAAGAATGAGTTATTTCTTTTAAAATTTTCAGACATTTTCGTATTTGTCTTATATAAAATGGGGAATAAATTGTTGTAAGGTATCTTTGGGGTTCGCATGTTTTAAATAAAATATCTCCTATGTTAGAAGCACAAAAAGGTCATCATCATCTGTTCCAAATGATTTAAAGTGGAATATAACAATGCGGCTACTTGCTGTCCTCAGTAGCCAAATATGCATGGAATGTAATGCAGTGCAAAACTATCTTCGTAAAAGTTTGACTTTTTCCGTTCTATAAACCACACACTTAACAGATTGTCTTCAGATTTGCCAAAACATCTTATATTTAAACTTATATACTAAAACTTAAAAGTCTGCTATTAACAGCAGACATTGTTTTTTATCTATGAGCAGACACTTTTTCTGCTATTACAGCAATTTTTCTGCTATAACACCAGAATATCTGCAGTTTTGCTTCAGCAGTCACACTGCCTTCAACTTTGCAGGCTGCTGAAAATTGTTACTGTTAATTAAAATTAAAAAAAAAAGATAAAAATGGCACCGAGTATTATGTTTTAATTAGTCTGAGAAAAATGCTAATGAAAATGATTCGATCTATTATAAAGCATATATAAAGCATATAAAGCACTCACATTGGGTTGATGAATCCGTTTAATATTTATTCTCTAAATTATTTCCGATGATAACTATATTAAGCCGATAGGTTAGAAAACATGGTAGATAGACTATAGTATGATAGACTATATCTTCGAAATTTCTGATAGTCCTCAAAATATTTTACTCCGTATCCTTTACAATGACAAAATAATCTGAATTTAGCGCTAACGATCGGTTTTAGCTGTCTGTTAGTGTCACTAATTTAGCTATGCATATATCCATTAGGCACACATACATTATACAGTCTGAAACTGCAGCACAAATAATTATATGCTCGCTGATATAAATAATATAAATGCATTAATCTATAAGCAAAATCAAATTAGCATGCCCTTAACACATTGAGTGCCACGTCGTACGTTTCCGTACGACAGTGATTGCTTTTTCTTAGAGCCCAAAAAATGTTTAAAAATAAAGAAGTAAATGTACAAATTGATAGAACATAAGTAATCAAATGCCATGTTTCATTTATCTAATTTGGAATGTTTTTTAACTCCATTTAGTAATATGAAAGACCTAATTTTTTTATTGATTTTTTATTTCCCACCCAAATAAAAAAGATGACTTATTTTTAGCTTTTTGTTCTTCCATCTGGAAACAAAAAATGTTTATTTTAAATATTACATTCATATGATATTAAGACCGGTTTTTCGTTGATGCTTCTGTTGTTTTGGGTGGGGTTGCAGTTGTCGTTGCTACTGGTGTGTGTTTATTGGACATCGACGTACAAATGAGGCTGATGATGCTGTTGTTGTTGTTGTTGTAGCCACGTATGCTGTAATATACAAAAATTTTTAGTTAGTCTTCTTCTGTTCCTCCATTCGAATCCTCTTCTAAATCCAGATCCAGAAAACGGGCCACATCAGTAGGATTGGTCCATAAGGATACTGGAGTCAGCGAGGTAGGCTTGGAGGGACATCTGAAGAGATGGTTGGTATCGTGTGGTCCTGTACCGCATGCAGGGCAGAGATCAGGGATGGTTTCGTCGAGTCTCGATCTGTATGAGTTCAACCGACTACACCACCCTGACCTCAGCTGAGCCAGGATTGATCTTGTTTTCCTGGGGAGACTTTTTTCGTTCTCTGCAATAGGTGGGGGTCGGCCACCCAAGACGATGTTAGGTTTGAAGCTGTTCAGTGATGAAATAACGGATAGTTGGTGGATTTGCTTTAGGCCAGCGGTGTATGAGGCTTGTGTGAGGGGTTCAGTTATATGATGCTGAATATCACCTCGAAACTTCCAGATTTCCTCTCTGACATGCCTAGGGGGGGGCTTCCAACTCTGTGAGTTGGAAATTAGGGTGACCCCTCCGATGGCATCCCAGGAGGAACTGTTTTGTCAGCATCTCACAGTGATCTTTGACTGGGAGGACCTTGGTTTCCTGGTGCAGATGGTCAACTTGAGACATCTGCAGGCACCCCGTAATAGTCCTGAGAGCTGAGTTTTGGCTAGATTGAATTCTTTCCCACTGCGTTTTGCTGGTGCAGGTAGTCCACACTGGCGCTGCGTAGCTTACCACCGGCCGGCCAACGATTTTGGGATGACTCACCCCAACGATTTTGGGATGACTCACAGTCGGAATTCTGTGGCCATCGACTTCGACCGCCAACTCAAGTGCGACTTGCTTTGTCCATGTTGTGAAGAGTGTGGCTGATGACTTTGCCGGGGATAGTTGGCTTGCAAGTTTACCAGGCTTGAGAACTGGGACCACCCTACCCACTTTCCAGATCTCGGGTATCGTTAGGGTGGCTGTGGACAAATTGAGGGTCGCTGTTAGGAATTCTACTCCTGCATCTCCTAGGTCCTTTAGCATCAGCATAGATATACCGTCAGGGCCTAATGCTTTGGATGGCTTCACATTCTTTATGGCTTGTGCGACCTCTGTTGGTGTAAAAACTGGTGGACTGTCAATAGCTCGGAGTTTCCGTACCTTCCTTAGGATACTCCTTTTCGCTTTGTTCCTCTCCGGGTGCTCTGTAAATTGTCGGCCAAATTGGCTCGCGCACCGCTTAGGGTCCAACGTGGGGGAGTCATTAAAGGTTATTGCGACTCTATCGTCTTTCTTCGACGGGTTGGAGAGAGATTTGACTGTTGTCCATAGCTTGTGTGCACCAGTTCCCGGGTTGCACGTTTCGATGTGCTCCAGCCAAATATTCCGTCTGTGCTCGCCTACCAATTTGCTGATGTCCCGGTTTAGCTCAGCTATCATCGGGTCGCTTGGGTTTGTACGGCGGAGTTCGTCACGCTGGTTCGCTAATACCACTGCCTCAGCCGGGAAATTAGGTCTTATCTGTGGTATTCGACCGGCTGGAATGAAGCGGGTGGCTGCTGTGGTGACGATACTGCGGAAAACGTTGCGAAAGTTAGAAGGGGGCGGTCTGGATCGGAAGACACTTTCCGTATAATCTCTGAAGCCTAGCCAATCAGCCTTTTTCTGGTTGATGTAGGTTCGGCGTTCAGAGATTATAAAGTCGTTAGGTCGGTTAAGCGAGACTAAAATGGGTAGATGGTCTGAGGCTAGTGATATAACTGTTTGCCAAGCCGTGTAGTTTATCAGACCTGCGCTGACGATGGAGATGTCGGGCGAACTAGCGCATGTACCCACTAGTCTGGTAGGGGCGTCTTCATTTATTGTGCAAAACGTTGAGTCATCGATTTGTCCCGCGAGTGCTGTTCCTCTCTGGTCGTCTCCGAGATTCGAATGCCAGAGTTCATGGTGAGCATTAAAATCTCCCATGATCAACCGGTTATCACCTATGAGCAGTGCTCTGATATCAGGGCGATAACCGGGCGGACATACTGACACTGGCGGGATATAAACGTTCACGATCTCGATTTCGGTGTTTCCAGACCTGACAGCGATGCCCTGTGACTCCAAGTACTCATCCTGTGTACTATGGTCTGGTGAAATCGGTCGGTATTGCACGGTGTTGTGGATAATAAATGCGACACCCCCACCGTTGCTTCTTACGCGGTCTCTTCGGACAATGTTGTAACCATTGCAGCATCGAAGATTGGAGGAATTGTTCAACTTCGTCTCCTGGACCGCTGCGACCATGACATTGTGTCTGCTCATAAAGGCCGTAATTTCCGTTATTTTGCCTTGGATTTGAATTGGGTTGGAGAGAGATTTGACTGTTGTCCATAGCTTGTGTGCACCAGTTCCCAGGTTGCACGTTTCGATGTGCTCCAGCCAAATATTCCGTCTGTGCTCGCCTACCAATTTGCTGATGTCCCGGTTTAGCTCAGCTATCATCGGGTCGCTTGGGTTTGTACGGCGGAGTTCGTCACGCTGGTTCGCTAATACCACTGCCTCAGCCGGGAAATTAGGTCTTATCTGTGGTATTCGACCGGCTGGAATGAAGCGGGTGGCTGCTGTGGTGACGATACTGCGGAAAACGTTGCGAAAGTTAGAAGGGGGCGGTCTGGATCGGAAGACACTTTCCGTATAATCTCTGAAGCCTAGCCAATCAGCCTTTTTCTGGTTGATGTAGGTTCGGCGTTCAGAGATTATAAAGTCGTTAGGTCGGTTAAGCGAGACTAAAATGGGTAGATGGTCTGAGGCTAGTGATATAACTGTTTGCCAAGCCGTGTAGTTTATCAGACCTGCGCTGACGATGGAGATGTCGGGCGAACTAGCGCATGTACCCACTAGTCTGGTAGGGGCGTCTTCATTTATTGTGCAAAACGTTGAGTCATCGATTTGTCCCGCGAGTGCTGTTCCTCTCAGGTCGTCTCCGAGATTCGAATGCCAGAGTTCATGGTGAGCATTAAAATCTCCCATGATCAACCGGTTATCACCTATGAGCAGTGCTCTGATATCAGGGCGATAACCGGGCGGACATACTGACACTGGCGGGATATAAACGTTCACGATCTCGATTTCGGTGTTTCCAGACCTGACAGCGATGCCCTGTGACTCCAAGTACTCATCCTGTGTACTATGGTCTGGTGAAATCGGTCGGTATTGCACGGTGTTGTGGATAATAAATGCGACACCCCCACCGTTGCTTCTTACGCGGTCTCTTCGGACAATGTTGTAACCATTGCAGCATCGAAGATTGGAGGAATTGTTCAACTTCGTCTCCTGGACCGCTGCGACCATGACATTGTGTCTGCTCATAAAGGCCGTAATTTCCGTTATTTTGCCTTGGATTTGAATTGAATTGATTTGCAATTGAATTGCATTAATTTGATATTCTCCGGTGTAGGGACATGGATGTGCGGTGTAAGCTGTTGTGGCCGCTGTTGCTGCTGTTGTTGTAGCTGCTCATGTAGCCGGTGTTGTGGCTGTGTCTGCTGTTGTTGTTGCAGTTGTCCCTGGTGCTGTAGTTGGGGTGAAGTAGGCGGTGTGTAGTATTCTGCCGATGAGGATGATGACGAGTTAGCATCAAAGTTGATGCAACACGGCGCCACAAATCTCTCATTCCACTCCCTACAGCTGGTTAGCCCTGAGCAATTGTCTCTCTTACGTAAGTGGCACCATGCATTGCAGCTATTACATCTTACCGAGGTGGAGCGAATAGTGCCCCGACACACTGAACAGATGTTCGAGCGGTCAATCGGTTGATGGAGCTGTTGTTGTGAAGCATGATGTGTTTGGGGTCTGTTTACTACTGGGGGCTGTTGTTGTTGCCGCTGTTGTAATTGACCTGGCTGCTGGTGGAGTTGCAGCCTGTTACGAAGGAGATAGGGAGGGGAAGGAACGGGTTGCGCTTGTATGGTGGGGGGAGACGCATATGTGTTGGCATTGGTTGTCAGTTGGATACTAGCACAACATGGTGCCAGGTATCCGGGATTCCATTCCCTCCTATTGCTTTGGCCAGAACAATTGTTGGACTTCCTCATTTGGCACCATCTGTTACAACCATTACAACGTGCTGATGCAGAGCGAAGTACGCCTTGACAGACAGAGCAGGTGTTATTGCTCATTTGTTGTATGGGATCAAGCTGATGTTGTTGCTGTTGTGATGGTTGAGGAGTCGGTTGTTGCGTTTGCCTGCGAGATGTTGTTGTTGCCTGAGGTGGAGGTGATGGTGACACTGTTGGGGGTCTATGTTGGCAGCAAGCGCCAACAAAACCCAAACTCCAATCCTTAGGTTTCGCTAGGCCCGAACAATTGTTTGTAGTCCGGAGATGAATCCATCCTTTGCAGATGGTGCATTGCACCGATGTTGAACGTATAAGTCCGTTGCATACGGTACAGTACCAAGGTCCGGGATTGATCTCAATTCCGGCGCGGACCAGTAAAATTCGAAGCAGGTTAGCCGGAATACACTGCTCCGTAACTAAAAATTTGTATACTTGCTTGTGGGGGTTGCAGTCCTTGGCCGGATTCTGTGGGGGATCCGGGTCGTATCGGTGCATAGAACCGACTGCTGGGGATACGCTGATGATGCTGTTGTTGTAGCTGCTGTTTGCTGCAATGAGTTAACAGCAACAATATGGTTTGTGGTTTCTGTTGTATATCGTTCTAGTACTGTATGTTGATCAATATTTTTTGTTGTTGGTGTGGTGGTGATTACTGCCGCGGATGATGTTTGTATGTTGCTGAAGCATAACTACCGCCACCCCTACAGCATGTGTTAATTGTACACGCACAGTCATTGGCAACAATTGATACCAGAGGCCCATTGCTGGTTTCATTACTAAAGACAAAATATGTCCCAGCACCACCGGCGGAGAACCAAATGCTGTTGTGCGTAGTTCATAAATACCACTGCTGGCCAAACCATTTATGGTACCACTTGTCGAGACTGCATAATGTTGCTTCAATAATTCCTAAATGAACTTCATTGACATTAATTGAAGGAGAACATCATATTATATTCCAGACTTCCGAAATGTAACTAAAATTGATATTAATAAATTGAAAGACTAATCAATCTTGATTTTGCGAGTAAAAAATAAATAAATTTTAATTTCACCATACTTACTTCTTCGTCTGTTGTTTTTTCTGTTCTGTTGGTTTTCTTGTAATTGTAATCTACGAAATTCTCTTCGACAAATTTATAGAAACATTTGTACATATACGTATTTTTGCAAGTATCTGCTACAAAATTCATGAAATTGGCAATTTACATATTCATACTTACAACATTATCCAACTAACTAATTAATTTTAACAAAGAAACTTGTGTAAAAGCTACAAAGTTCTCAATTGGGAAAAAGAACATGGTTGAATATTTTAAGGTACGTAAGCACTGAACACCTACCAAGTAAACTTAGTTATTTATACAAAAGAAGCACATGTGTAATTTACACATGTACGAGGGAAATTTAGCATTTATTTGTATGACTTCTGTCAACTCTATAAAAAAAAGATTTACAAAGTTGAATTAGGTATTTTTCACACTCGGCCCGACGCTATTAAACAGTGAAACACCCTAAAACCACCCCCTCCCCCTCAAAAAAAAAAAAAAAAAAAAAAACAGAACAGAACAGAACAGAACAAGAAAAAAATATAGTGAGTGGATAAGAAAAAAATGTATAAAGTTACTGCCAAAAGAAAGGAAAGCTTTCCATGGGATTACAAGGTAAGTATTTGTATGTGCTAGACAATGTTGTTCATTGAACTTGTTGTAAATATTTATTTTACTACAGCAAACAATTTTACCTATTGTGAGGCAAAATACCGCAAATAAAATTCGAAAGAAATATCAAACGGGACATTTCATTGAATAAATTACATGTATCTAATCAAATGTTTCCATTTATTGCAGACAGTTTCACAGCTGGAACTAAAATGTTTACCAAATTGGGGGAACTAATTGTGGACTCGATGGAGTGGGTCGTAATGAATAAGGTTATATGACGGAATATCCGTCAACGCAGCGTCTTTATCAAGTATTCCACATTTGTACAACCAGGCGTTGTTAATCAACCTTCTAGCGGAGACGTACACGAAGTTAGTGCAGATACAAAAAGTAATACATACAGCGGATAATAAAAACGAGTAACAATTGTGTTTTTTGACGGAACCTTTATCAAAACGGTGCCATAAGGCACTACTTGACGATTTCATGAGAGCAGCCTGTGTTTATTGAATCAATTTTTATAAGTGCCGTTAAAAATAAACTGAAGTTAGTTCTATTCAACTGTAAGTTTAGTACTAATTGACGTTACTTTTTGTATTTAGCGGAGGAAGAAGGTATGTACAATTTAATTAATGTCAAATAATTACAATCTATACTATAATAAAAACTAAAATAAAATTTGGATATGTATTTGTGAAATAGGAGATAGGTTGCGTAATTCGCAAAAAATTGTTTTATTCGCTGTTTTTGGAAATAATTTGATTCTATTCTATAGCAGAAACAGCTACAAT
Organism: Polietes domitor; assembly: GCA_947397865.1. Lineage (NCBI taxonomy): Eukaryota > Metazoa > Arthropoda > Insecta > Diptera > Muscidae > Polietes > Polietes domitor. Next base: position 118,138,490 of record OX377619.1, on the reverse strand, counting down.
TGTCTGCTGTAACAGCAGGAAAAAAGTCTGCTAAAAACAGCAAACATCCACCTGCTATTTCAGCAAGAAGTCTGCTTTCTCTTTTTCAGCAGACAAAGTCAGCAGACTTTTCTGCTGTTTCTACATTCAAATTCTTTTGAGTGTACTACTTGATACTCCAGTGAGAGCAGTCACCTAAACCAGATAAACACGAATTTTTAGTAACCCCAAAAAAATTAGCATACAGTATATCAAGAATGACTTTACACATACAAAATAATTCCAAAAATTCATCCTTTTTAGAAATAAAATATATTTTTTATTTATCATATACATTTTTTGATTTATTATGATTATATACATTATTTAGTTAGGGTTATTAAAAAATAAAGCAAATTCCATGCAAAATAAACTAAACGTAACAAAAACAAATATTTCTCCAGTTTGGCAGTGTCAAGAAACTCTTTTCACAAATGTGTTTATATTAAATCTAATAAGTCTTTACGCTATTTTTTACTAAGTTAGTATTTGGTATGATCCCCCTTTGCATCCACCACGCATTGTAATCGTTTTTTCATGGAATGGATTAACTTTTTTATGTCATAATTGCTGTATCTTTTGCCATTCGCCCAATATAGCTGCTTTGAGTGCTGTCTTGTTTTTGGGTTGGCGTTTGGCGACATTTTTCTTCAAATGGACCCAAAAATTTTCAATAGGGTTTAGGTCAGGACTTTGAGGTGGCGTATCTATAACTTTTTCGCAATTATAGAGAGGCCATATCCGCACCATATGTGACTTATACTTAGGGTCGTTATCCTGATAAAATTTAAATTGTGGTTTGTTTTCTCTGATGAAGCCAAATTTCCTCGCGCTGCTTGCCAAATTGGTACTAAATCTTGCTGAGCGTCCATGGTGGTTTCTATAAAGGTTAAGTCTCCGACTCCTTTGCTGAGATGCACCTCCAAAACATAACTGAAATTTTTCCAAATTTATGCCTGTCGAACTATTTCATGAGAAATTACTCCACTCTCTTCCTCGAGCTCCCTTGCTAGGTTTCTGGTCGAAATTTAGGCGTTTCAATCAATTTTCCTAATCATTAGGCGTGTCCTTTTGCTGTTTTCCAGAATAAACTTCCAAACGACTGGCTGGCTTCCCAAATTGTTCCCCGCAAATAAATGGAAATTTGAATTTGTTTGTTTGTTTGATGTTTGAAGTCTGTTTGTTTATTCTCTGTATAAAAACACACACATTAACATCAATAGATTGGTAACACAAATGTAATGAAATAAAGATTAACAAAATTATAACAAAGTATTAAAAAAATTAACAAATTTAAATAAAGAAAAAATATTCGTAATTATTGTGAAAAAATGAACTTACTTATTATTTGATTGTACAGCAAAAGAGGTAAGTTCATGCCAGAAGGGCCTATTTATAATGTTTACATTTTCGAAATTTTACAACAATAATAACGAGACAATGAAATTTACTTTTCTAATTACTACGGTGTTCTCCCTCTCAGCTTGGGAAATTTTGGACCTCAAGCTTGATTGACGTTTGCTCAAGCATGACCAGGCTAGGGGTGACCAGGATTGAGGTGACCATCTTCAACATCCCCGCCTCCGTGAACTGACCCAGTAGGGGAGGATTCACTTATCTCACCCTCGACTTCAACATCGGGAACAGCCAGCTTAGATACAGGCCAGAGCTGGTTCTAACTTTGGCAGGGCGTGCTACACCTTCTTTGCTGACATGAAGCTCGATGACTCGTCCACGCTTCCATTGGCTTCTGGACTGATCGATGTCGCATATAAAAACCAGACATCCAACATTCAACGGCTGCGATGGAATACACAATTTTGTACGTCGTGTCAAATCAGGCAGATATTCTCGGAGCCACTGTTGCCACATGTCATTCCTCAGGTTTTGGACCACGCGCCATTGTTTCCTAAGACACATCAATCGGGGTTCGTATGGCGCTGGTGTCTGCGTAGAATTTGTGCAACCAAGTAAAAAATGGTTCGGTGTCAGTGGCTCCGAATCTTCTGGGGTAACTGGTAGGTGCGTCAGGGGCCTGGAGTTTACCATGTTCTCAGCCTGCTCCTTCAACATGATGTACAGCGCGTTCTTCACCGACTGGACTAGACGTTCCCAAACGCCTCCTTCACTGGGGTTGACCGGTGTATTGTAAACCCACTTGATGCCGAGTGCCGTCACACCTGAAGTAAGAGAATCATTATCAATAAATTTACTTACTCCCTGCAGCTCCTTGGCGATGCCGACAAAATTGGTTCCATTGTCGCTGCGTATCATGAAAGGCACGCCTCTTCTGTTGATAAAATTGCGAATACAAAGCAAGCAGGCATCGCTAGACAAGTCAGTAGCAATTTCTAGGTCGACGGCACGGACTGACAGGCATGTGAATAGTGCTACCCATCGTTTTTCACGTTGGCGGACACATTCACAGGGCCAAAGTAGTCCAGTCCAGTATAAGTAAAGGCGCGTACAAATGGCGTGAAACGTTCCACAGGTAAGGCGGCCATCTGTGGCTGGCGTGGTTTTGCCCGTCTTATCCTGCAAGCTTGACATCTTGACTGGATGGCACCCAGAAACGAAGACGAATTTCGCTCATTATTGTCGCTGTGTTTATATGGCAAAGTTTGGCATGATATGACTGCACCAAGAGTCTCGTAAATACGTGCTTTTTTGGCAAAATGATGGGCTGTCTGGTTTCGACAGATAGAAAAGCAGCATTTTCGATCCGTCCAGAAACACGAAGCAATTCGTCTGTCGCAATGAATGGATTTAGCGTTTTTAAATCGCTATTAGAGGCCACAAATCCATTTTTGCGCAGATCTGCGAATTCGTCATCAAAAGATTGTTGTTGGACATGCCGACAAAGATAGAATTCGGCTTCAATTTCCTCCTCGACTGAAAGTTTACCCTTCACGACATCAGTGCCTCGTAACATGCTCAACAAATTTTGGCTATAGCGGCGTATCCGGGCCATTGCTCGTTTTAGTCTGCGGTATTTGGAAAATCGATTAAATTTTGGTACACATGCACATACCTGGATTGTCGTCAACGCTCTATACTTTGATCGGAGCTCAGATTTGCTCCGGTCAACACTGCGGCCCATTTGCACCTCCTCCGGCCAATACGTCTTGTAGCAAAAAATCGGGTCCATTTTTCCATCGTCCATCCGCTTTATAATATTTAGAAAATGTTGCTCTTGTAACCTCATCTGCAGGATTTTCAATGCCAGGGCACCATCTCCACTCGTCCGTACGGCTGCCTTCTAGTATTTCCGACACGGTTTGCCACGTACTGTTTGTACATGCGGTGGTCCGAACGAATCCACTGGATAACGGTCGAAGAATCTGACCAAAAGAAAAAGATTTAATCAACAAATTTTAAATGATTTTTCGAAATTAATTCCATCATGCGCACGCCCATCACTGCTGCTTGCAACTCAAGCTTTGGCGTCGTGTGATACCGGGTAGGGGCACAACTCGTTTTGCCCATAACAAACCTCACTTTGATACCTTCACAACTTACCACACGCCAATATGCCACAGCAGCTATAGCCTCTTCACTAGCATCCACAAACAAGTGTAAATCCGCCTTACTGTTTAACAAATCGCGAACATAACACCGGGGTACGCTGAATTCCAATAATTTGGGCAGCTCCTCCAACCAGTTCTTCCATTGGCCATAAATTTCTGCCGGCAACTCCTCATCCCATTTAATTCCAGCTTTCCACACTTTTTGCAAATAAAACCAAATGGGTCGTAAATCGACATGTTCAGCGACAACATTTCACGCTTTGTTGGAATTTTTACAAAATTTAATATTTGTTTGTCCACTTTGTGCAATTTCAAATGAAAACAAAAAACATCTATCATGGCACAGAAAATCACCACTGTCAACACTAGCAGGGTTGCCACTTTTTTCTCTTACGTGTTCAGAGTTGGATAAAATATTTCGGAGATTAAACCCACCAGCTTTGTGGATTCGTATAACATCGTTTACAACACGGATTGCTTCATCTTCCGATTGGAAGCAAACGACGTAATCATCCACATAATGACGCTCGATGATTCCTTTGACAGCTCTGGTGAATCGTTAACAAAATTATTGGCATTTAAATTTTTAACATACTGGGCTATTGTTGGTGAACAGGTGGCCCCAAAAATCATCCTTTCCATGACGTACGTTTCCACTGGCTGGGTCCATACCTCCATAAGAATCTTTGGCTGTCTTGGTCTACCTTTGCAATGGCAATTTGGTGAAACATTTCCTGTATATCACCACATACTGCAATCGGGGCTTCTCTACATTTTAAAAGAATAGAAATCAACGAGTCCATGAATAAGCGCTTTGTTTAAGGAGAATTGTTGAAATTCAGCGGCAGCGTCAAAAACGAGACGAATCCCTTTTTTATTAATATTTTTGAGGCGAAAATGTGGCAAATAGAAAACCTTTTCTCCTTTTTAAATTTTACAGCATCGGTTAATTTTCTGCAATATCCCTTTTTTCATAATCACTTATTTTTGAACAGTATTCCATGGCATACTCACGATCTCTGACCATTTTACACTCCACGCTGCACAATCTTTTCAGAGCCATATTAAATGAGTCAGGTATGGGTGGGATGTTTTCTTTCCATAAAAGTGAACATTCATTACGACCATCAACTTTCCTTGTATTTTCTTTTAACAATTCCAGCGCTCTCTCATCATCTTTTGAGAGAGGCTGTTTTACACTTGCCTTTACACTCAAAGTCTCGATATCAAAATAGCCGTGCATCATGTCATGTAATTCTTGCTGCAAGTTCTCATTTCTTTAGAGTATTTTCTAATATGGCAGACACGTCTTGCCAAAGAAGATTTTTCACCAGGAATCGGTCCATAAATGATTGCACCCAATCTGGTCATCGTGACAATTGGCCCAAAATCGGTAAGTAAACGGGGAATTTCCAGAGGAACTGTTAAAAAAGAATGTGTTAAGCTCAAAATTAATTTAGGTTGAACATTGGAATAATCCCGCACTGGCATATTGGCGATTTTTTCACATTGACGAGATTTGAAGAAATGTGCGAGATGACAACTCTGTACTGGCAATGACATTGCCAATTGTATATTTTTTATCGTTTTGTCCAACTCCACTTACGGTTACATTAATTTTCTCGGTTTTTTGTGAAATACTGTGTTCGTTAAGCCACTGCAGGAAAAAAGGTGGCAACACTGAAACTGATCAGACATACTGTTTTAAAGCGCGAACAATTTTCTCTAATTTTATTAAATTAAAACAACCACAGGCATCCTAATTGCATTATTTTGCAAATATGATGCCTGCACCCCGATATGGATTGCGATGTCGTCGAAGTGGTGGCGTCAACTTCACATCATCAACCACCGGTGGCATTTAATAACAACACAAACATACACACAGACACAACAAAAGCGGCAAACAAAGCAAATGATCGCAAACGGCAGAGGTTGGAGAATGCGTTGTCTCCCATAAATGTTGATATTTCAGATTTATCTGAAAGGTTATCGAACCATATACCCAATGATCAGAACAAATATGGCATTCTCGGCGTTCTGGCGGACATTGACATCGGCTGCACTCCTCCCGCGAGCAATTCCCAAGCCCCAATCAATAATGAGGGAACTGCAACTAAATTAAAAACAAAATGGTGCCCCCCAATATTTGTGTACAATGTTAATATAAAAACGCTAGTGGATACGTTGAAAGTTACTATCCCGGATTTTAAATTTAAAGTTAACAATATTAACAAAAATAAGAGTAAACTCTATTTTGAAGACGCCACTGTTCATGCCTCGATGATGGCTATACTTAGAGATAAAAATATCCATTCTTACTCTTTCACACCAAAGGAGCTTAGACAAACATCTCTGGTGCTTCGTGGTTTATATCCAGAATCCGATATAATTCAAATAAAATCCGAATTGGACACAATTATTCCGAATACGGTAGCAAAAGTATCAAAGTTCAAAACTCCAGGATCCATCAAAAAAGGCCTAGATACGGGTTTATTCTTCATTTCACTGCTTCCAGGAAAAGACATTGGGGATGTATCTCATATTTGTTATTTATTACACCAAATTATTACATGGGAAAAACCAAAAAGAAAAGAAGGTGACATTCAATGTCGAAGATGCCAACGTTGGGGCCATATCTCTCGAAATTGCAACTCGGCATATAAATGTGTGAAATGTAATTTTGACCATGATCCAGGTGAATGTCAACGCACTCGCACCGACGACTCTGACCCTTTCTGTTCTAACTGTAACGAGGCTGGTCATCCGGCAAATTGGAGGGGATGCCCCACATACAAAAAATATGTAGTCGCCCGACAAAAAAAAAATTGCCAAAGTCCACGAAGAAAAGGCTACTGTCAAAAATAATGTCCACAGAGCCGTTGGAATGTCAATGGTGACCTCTGGACAAACATTCGCCAACATCCTTCAGGAGCATCCTGTTATTCAAAACTACCGTCAGCAGAAGCCTTCCATCGTACAAGAATTTTTAAAATTGGCCCATTTTTTCCTGGAACCTGAGGAATTGACTCTAGAGCAAGAAATCAGCGCATTTCTAAATAATTATAGCAAAATGACAAAGACAGAGGCCAAAACTGAATTTTTGCGCCTTCTTAACAAAGTGAGATCCAGTTATGGTCCATAAACCCATAAACTTATTATCATTCAATGTGAGATCTCTTGTGCACACAAGCCGCCAAGTTGATCTTAGAAATACGCTATATCACAACAACATTGACATTGGATTCATCCAAGAATGCCACCTGCGGAGGAATAGAAAAGTTAAAATTAATGGATATAATCTTATATGTGACTACTCACATGTTGGAGTTGCAGTTGTTATTAAAAATTCGATTCAGTATAGCCGGGTACCCTTAAATGACGTTGGACTCAATGTTTCCCTCGCCCAAATTGATTTATCCATCAACAACATTCGGAAAAAGTTTTTAATAGGCTCATTATATATTCCATGTAACTATTCTGCACAAAGGCTGGAAAGCGACTTAAACAAACTCCTACAAGTCTGTGGAAATTTTGATGGATTTCTTTTGGGAGGCGATCTTAACTCAAGAAATCCATTGTGGGGTGACTCGTCCGAAAATTCCAACGGAAAAATACTTCAAAAGTGGCTTGATGATAATATATTAGACGTCGTTCGTATTTGTGACTCCACACCATCTAACCCAAATGGGTCTTCATTTCTGGACCACTTTCTTATCAGCGCTCACCTCATTAATAGTATAAATCCCAACTTTGAAATTTCAACCACGCCGTCTTTCTCCGACCACTTCCCTCTTAAGCTGCAAATACAAATTGATTGCTCAGGAATTATTATGAAAGCTCCTCAATTTTTCACATCGTACAAAAATACTAATTGGAATGATTTTCGAAATGACATGGAAGCTGCTGCGCGTCGCTTAATGCCACCTTCAAATAGCAATTTGGATAATTGTGAAATTGATACCTTAATCGGAGAATTCAACAATACTTTTACCTCAATTCACGAGGCCCATTCGAAAAAACTTGATATTAAAAATGACAAATTTCCACTCTCCGAAAGGACCAAGAAATTCTTTAAAGTGAAATATCAATGGCAGAAGGAGCTTAAAAGGATATTTCATCGAACTGGTAATAGACTGAGCCGTGAGTATGTTATCCTTTCAAAACAAATCCAGCTTCTAAAAACAATAATTAAAGAATCTGTAAGTTTGGAGCAAGCTCAAGCATTTGATGACAGATTAAAAAATATAAAACCAGGTCCTTCCGCTTTCAAAGAAATCTTCCAGATAACTGGAAAAAATAAGTCTGCATTCTGTGATCAGATTATTCATAATGATAGTGTCATTACAAATAATTCTGAAATTGCCGAGCACTTTCAATCTTACTACTCCTCAATTTTCGACCGTACAATTAATGAACATCCTGTGGATGACCTTGACTCCAGGGTTTCATCTTGCATTACCCAAATTCCTCGCCGCATTTACACCTTTGACGATAACTTCCATGCAATTAGAAATCCGGATTCATATCATTTTACCGAGCCTGAAAAAATTAAAAATATTATTCAAAATATGAAGAATAAAAAGTCAAGCAGCGTTGACGGAATTTCTAATTTCATCATAAGAAAGTTTCCTGAAGCTTCTATAAATTTACTCGTGTACGTTTATAACAACTGCATCAACAATGGCTATTTCCCTACTAATTGGAAATTGGCGAAAATAATACCAGTAAAAAAGAAGTCAACCAGTGAGGCGCTAAAAGATTTCCGTCCAATTTCACTGCTGTCCAACATCGGCAAAATATTTGAGCATATATTGAAGGAAAAAATAGAAAACGAGTTTATTATAAATCCTATTTCCCACTATCAATTCGGATTTAAACAACATAACTCCACCCAACATGCTCTCCTTAAATTCCACAGTGATATCACCGCAAACTTGAGAAACGAAATCTGTACTGTAGCTATATCCTTGGATATTGAAAAGGCTTTCGATTCCGTTTGCCACATCGGGATCCTGTACAAATTGATAGATCTGGGCGTCGACCCATTTTTAGTGAAACTAAGTCACAGCTTTCCCCTACCGGAGGTAACAATCTTGTCGCGATGTACTGGCTTAATTGCAGTCGAACTAATTGGGGTGGTAGTCCGATTGTCCGTCTTAGCTGTACCAGTAAGACGGAAGGTATAATAAACAACTTCCCTCTGTTCGATCCTCTGGTGAAGACCGTATAAGCCCACGAGGGTACCCCTATAGCCGGTGTTTGTTCCTGTGTGCACACCGGCTGTATTTTGAATCTATCTGGTCCTAGTCACCTAGGACCTACTTACATAGTTCAAATACGCAAAATAAAAGCATACAACGGGACAAGAAATGGGATGAACAAAATAAATGAAGAAAAGTCGGAGGTGGTAATATACACCCCAACGTCGGAAGGAGCAAAGGCGGCGACTTCCGGCGGGCACGGTGGAGACGTCGGGTCTCCACTACGTGTCGCCAGCGGCCTTACTGGTTTAGGTAAATTGACTTCGGAATGCCCACGGATTACTCTTGACAACGAACGAAACATGACTTCCATTGAGGGAACGGACGAACGGACGACTCTAGCTTTCGAACAGGTAGCAGGTGCCATTTTGGAGCAGCAGTCTGAACTCCAGCACCAACTAGAGGCTGAACGGGAGTCCTCTCTGGGATCGCTCAGTGATCTCAGCGACACCACCATAGGGGGTTTCGACCAGCTCTGGATACTCTCGGAGGAGCTTGATGTCACGCTGACACAATCTCCAAAAGAGTTCCAGGAAAGGCCGGAACCTTCTGGCGGAGTCGTTGAGGCCAGTGAGATCCAACAGACGACTCTCATTCTACCGGAGGCCAATGAGTCGGCACGAGCCGACCCGTCACGGACAGAAGCAGTGGCCACTCTGCTAAGACAAGACGCCATGGACCTAGGATCAGATGGAAAGGATCTTAGCGTAACCACCGGAGGTTCCTCTAAAGAGCCAAAAGCTCTACTACAGTTGGTACCTGAAGATGGTGAAACTAAGACCAACACAGATGATGCGAAGTCCACGGGCAAGACTGAGCAGAGCAAAACTGCAGAGCAGAAGGCCAGAAGCGGCTTAAGGCGCTCCTGCGGTATTTTACGTAAATTCGTAGGACGTGACTTTGCTCTGCTCACAGACAGGGAAAAAGCGGTACTCAGGAGACATCGTCAGTGTGTGGCTAAGATCGAAAGAAGTTATCCACACATCACTGTTGATCGTCTCTTGATTAGCAGCCTTCCCTCGCACGCGACGGACAAGACCTCGACCCAATCCAGGGTTGGGGTGGACCCAACAAAAAACGCACATGGAAACGACACAAACGGCAACGAAACTGACAAAAACAGCACAACTACACGAAACGACGGCAAGGAACCTGCCTCTACTCCTTCCTCCACTGGAGTGATCAAGGCCTGTAGCTCAGTTGTGGGACCCTCCACCAGCCAAGCGGCTCTCAAGTCCTCGGATGCTGGAGTGGCTCTCAAAAGAGCTAGATCAGGGGATGAACCTCAAGTGAAGGAAAAGAAGAGGCAGAAGAACACGGGCAGCTTCCAAGTTCCGTCGGAACTACAAGTAGCAGTCATCGACAGATCGGATCCTGATGGCAGGATTAACGCTGAGAGATGGCTGCTGCTGGAAAGGCTGCTTCTAATCGAGATGCTAGCGCAGAAGTGGTGTGATGACGAGATATCCTTCAAGGGAGCCGAATGGATCAAGGGAACCAAGATTGTGAATTGCGGAAATGAAAAGTCTTTGACATTTCTAAAATCTGTGATTCACAGTCTTGTCTCCCCATGGCCGAACGCCGTCCTCGAAGTGGTACCAACGTCAGCACTGCCACTCCGTACAATAGTCGTAGTATGGTTTCCCCCGCCAGTACTGGAGGATGAGATGATACTGCGACTATTAGCCAAACAAAACAGAGGTCTCGATACTGGGTCCTGGGAGGTTCTGCCTTCCACCAGTAAAAGAGACTTCGGCAAAGATCTCCGCCTGGTGATAAGCAAAGAATCGGCGAATTATATTAAGGAAAAGAAAGGCAACATAAATTTCGGGCTTGGCTCCGTCAGATTCCGCATACCTGACGCTGAGGGCAAAAAAGCCGAAAAGGAAGAGGATCAGCGTGGTGCAGATTAATCTGCATCACTGCCAAGCCGCTGCTGCCGATCTTTTACTTAATATAGCCGAACACGACACAGACATAGCCCTAGTCCAGGAACCGTGGATCGTTCACAATAAAGTGAGGGGACTAGCGGCTAACACCAACTACACGGTCATAACACCAAGCACGGATGAAAAGGTAAGAACATGCATAGTAGCTAAGAAAAGTCTTGGTCTAATCTTATCTACGAGCTTTAGTTCTGGTGATGCGACAGTGGCGTGTCTGGAGACAACCATGGGGGAAACCTTGACTTTTGCCTCCATTTACATGCCCTACGAACGACAAAACCCGCCGGGAATCAACACGGAAGAACTCATAGCATACGCATCAAGCAACAAATGGAAGCTGATTCTGGGTTGTGATGCCAATGCTCACCACACACAATGGGGCAGCAAAGATATAAACGACAGAGTTGAGTCAGTTTTTGAATTTATTACATTATCCTGCCTTAGAATATGTAACGTAGGTAATACCCCAACCTTCAGTACTAAGGTCAGGTCAGAAGTTCTAGATTTGACTCTGACAAACATGGATAGTACCTTCATTACAGATTGGCGAGTATCTAGTGATCACTCCTTTTCTGATCACAAAAGAATACTCTTCACAGTTAATGTAGAACACAGTAATACAAAACCATATAGGAACCCAAAGAGAACAAACTGGTCAGCTTTCCACCATCAAGTGGAAACAGATCTTACTGATCTGCAAACTAGTACGTTCACAGGCAAAGATATTGACAAGTACGTCAACAACCTAACATCAGCACTGTCAAACAGTTTCACTAAGTCTTGTCCGAAAACCTTTCCAGGAAAAAGAACACAACCGTCCTGGTGGACAAATGAGCTAAGGGAACTCAGAAAGGTTACTAGGAAACTGTACAATAGGGCTCATTGTACTAGGAGCAATGATGATTGGGAAAACTATAAGATTAGTTTTAACAAATACAAAGCAGACTTAAAAAAGGCAAAGAGAACGTCATGGGTTGCCTATTGCGAGACAATAGATAACGTAAATGATTGCGCCAGATTTAGAAGAGTCTTGTCGAAGGATCCGAAACCTCTAGGACACATCCAGAAAACGGATGGCACCTGGACGGCATCGGGCCTAGAGACACTTAGCCTCTTAGCAGAGACCCACTTCCCAAATTGTGAGGATATTGAAGGCGAGGTCAACATGACCACAGCATCCAATTCTTCCCTTTTTGATGAAGTTAGCATAGATAATATAGTCAGTGAAGATAAAGTTAAATGGGCAATTGATACATTCCAACCCTACAAATCTCCGGGTATGGACGGTGTATTCCCAGCCATGCTACAACATACAAAAGATGTAATTGCTTCACATCTAGTCCGTGTGTTCAAAGCATGTCTGCGCCTAAAATTTATACCAACGAGCTGGAGGGAGGTGCGGGTAGTCTTCATACCCAAAGCAGGCAAACCAAGTCATTCATCCACCAAGGATTTTAGACCAATCAGTCTGTCATCCTTCCTCCTTAAGACAATGGAACGAATCTTAGACATTTATCTAAGAGGAAGCATAGACAACAATCTCATAAGCGACGCTCAGCATGCCTATCTCAAAGGCAAATCTACTGAGAGCGCTCTTCATGAGGTCGTTGGTTACATAGAGAGAAACCTAGAAAGTAAAGATTACACTCTTGCAGCGTTTCTAGACATAGAAAGAGCTTTCAATAACATTGAGGCCAACACAATAACTAATTCATTAAAGGATCTACATGTTCCTAACTTCCTGACTGACTGGATTGACTCGATGCTACGACATCGAGTAATAAATTCAACCTTGGGAGCTGGAACTATAAGGAAATTGGTGACCAGGGGAACGCCACAGGGGGGAGTTTTATCTCCTCTTCTGTGGCTTCTTGCTGTCAATAATATCCTCAGTTCCCTTTCTGATGAGGGTAACAAAGTAGTTGCATATGCAGATGACGTTGTTATATTGGTAGGTGGAAAATTCCTACCAACAATCAGCGATCTGTTGCAAGGAGCACTGAAGAAATTATCTGATTGGGCCAGAGACAGTGGCCTGGGCATTAATCCTAGGAAAACTGAGCTAGTCCTATATACAAGGAGATATAACATAGAACCATTTAGGAAGCCAATCCTTGATGGAACGGAGCTCAACCTCTCTCAGGAGGCCAAATACCTTGGTGTCATCCTAGACCGGAAGTTGAACTGGAATAGGAATACAGAGGAAAGGTATAAAAAGGGTCTAAATGCACTCTACATGTGCAGGAACTCCATTGGTAAGAGCTGGGGTCTGAAACCAAAAGTTGTAGACTGGATCTACCGATCGGTTGTTAGACCCATTACTACTTATGGTTGTCTGGTATGGTGGAGCGCAATGAGAGTGAGTAAACTCCGGGCAAAATTAATGAAAACGCAAAGGCTAGCAGGACTGAGCATTACGGGAGCCATAAAAAGCACTCCACAAGCAGCGATGGATGTAATTCTACATCACCCATCTCTGGACCACTTCACAGAGATGATTGCTGCCAGGAGTGCTATAAGACTCAAAGAATCAGGATGCTGGAAAAATAGACCTTATGGTCACGCAAGGATAGTTCAAGAAGGAATACTGGGTGTTCACGAATCGGTTATCAATGGAAGTACAGACTACATGGTGCCGATTCTGGACTTCACACCCTTACCACAGATGTTTATACCAAAGAGATCAGACTGCGACAATGGTGAGCCCTTCAAAGGGCTTTCGGTCTATACTGATGGCTCAAAGATGGAACAGGGCACAGGAGCGGGATTCTACATTGAATCACTACAGATACGCAAGTCTCTCCGACTCGACGACAACTGTAGTGTTTTCCAAGCAGAATTACTGGCAATCGAAAGGGCAGCAAGATTTCTATCAAGCGAGAACATTCCGGTAACCACGGATATAAACTTCTACGTAGATAGTCAGGCAGCAATGAAATCAATCATGTCACACACTGTCAAATCCAGGCTTGTGCTAAGTTGTAAGCGCTCACTAGATAACCTCAATGACCATGTCGTCCGTCTCTGCTGGGTTCCCGGACATAGCAATGTCAAAGGAAACGAGATAGCAGATGAACTGCCTAGAAATGGTTCGTCCTTGGAAATCAATAGAGCTGACAACCTAGTAAAACCACCGATTGGCACGTTTTACAGACTGATTGAATCAAGGAAATGGTCACAGATGAACGCAGCATGGAATAGTTTGTCAACCTGTAGGATCGCCAGGGCCACATGGCCAAAGATCGATAGGGGCAAAACCAGAACTCTACTAGAGCTAAACAAGGCAGAAATTCGAACTTTGATAGGTATCTACACAGGGCATTACTGCACTAGGAGTAGGATCTCAAGATGGCAGTTGGACATTGAGGATCACTGTCGATTATGTGAGGATGAGGAGGAGTTAGAATCTATCGAGCACATAGTCTGCAGATGTCCAGCGCTTTGTATACGTAGAAACAATTACCTAGGAAGTTATTTTATTAACAACATAGAGGATATTGCAACCCGCACCGTTTATGACCTTTTGGGATTCTCAAAAGGACTAAATCGGATTAGGGGTGGCTAGTAAGGAACATGGATGTAACCGCATAGACAGTTGGCGACTAACAAAGAAAGAGAGCCATAAAGGCTTACCACCACCATAGGTATACCGGATGACTCCCAACAAAATTTCTTACCTAGTCGTCAACCATTGGAAAAAAACTACTAACACAACTTCATATTCTCCTACCCCCATATCCCCTTTCCAAAATCCTCTCATTTCCCTCACACTCCATATATCATCTATCACCCCTTCCTAAATCCTATCACTCCCTACCCCCCTCCTATAAACTACAATCTTATTTTTCAGATAACGAAAGGATTTGCACAATGGACCCGACTGGGTCTCCGAGTGTTCAGAGTGCAGGAGCACTCTGGTCCTTTAAACCAAACCAAACCAAATTCACAGCTTTTTCCAAGACCGGAAATTCTCCGTCCACATACGTGGCGCATCCTCAACACTAGGAATGGTACATAGTGGTGTTCCACAAGGGAGTGTGCTAGCCCCTTTCTTATTTAATCTCTTCCTAAATGATTTTCCACACACAACTCCGGATTCTCAGGCCATTCTCTATGCCGACGACTGTCTGATATATGCCAATAACGCATCTCCTACAATTGCCTTGAATATGGCTGCTACCCTACCCACCTCAGACTCATTAACGAGTATTACAAGACTTGGGGCATAAAAATCAACGTGGCAAAATCACAGGCTATTTGCCTTAGGAATGCCTCGGGAAAGTGTCCTAGATTTGTGGTACCGCAAAGCAAAACGCTACGTCTCTGCCTTGATGAAATCGACATTCCATTTAAAACAAATATTACATATTTGGGTGTCAAGTTTGACAAGTTAATGAAATTTAACTTACATGCGCGATCCATTCTCCAGAAGGCGAAAACAATCTCTAGGATGTTTTCATATATACTTAATAATAAGTATTTGCCTCAAAAGACTAAATTGCTGCTCTATAAAGTATCAATCAGGCCTGTATTGTTGTACGGATATCCAATCTGGTTCACTATATCTCCAATAGTGGCCAAAGAGTTGGAAATATTTGAACGAAAATTTTTGCGAAAGTGCATAAACAAATACTATGCAACCCGCACAAAAAAATTTTCCAACGCATACATATATGATGCAGCAGGAGTTCAATCGCTCTGCACTTACGCGTTCCACCAGCAAAAGATATTTGTAGAGAGACTCGCCACTCATGATAACATCCTAATGAAAGACATATATGAATTGGAGAAAAATAGGCATTGGTCTGGCTCGGCTTACCTGTCTCCTGTTGGCATTATCAACGAACACACTGACAACGTTCCAGACCATCTCATCCTGCCACCATTTTATAACAAAACTGTACCTGGTTCACATAGAGGCTAAAAATATATTTTAGTTAATTAGAATTATTAATAACTAACATAATTTATAATACTCACGTACATAGTCAACATTTTTCAACAACAAAAGTGCCTGAAAGTTCGCTTTATTTATTTATAATTACGCCAACAAACTGTGATATTCACATTATTAATTAGAATTAAGTTCATACAATAGTACCTTTGTCGATTCATTTACTTACTAAAGCAAATTCTCATTCTGTGATATCTACACTTAAACACTCATTCATAATATATAATATATATTATGTTTTATATTAATGAAGTCTGTTTTCACGTTCATACAGACTGTTTTGTTATTGTTATTTCGTTTTAAGTTTGTTGTTTGTTTTGATTATTTATTCGTCTTTGACAGACTCTTATGCTCTGTCTGTAATTGTAAAGGCCGCGAGCAAGCCTTGTTCTCATTCTGTTAACCATTTTTCATTTTTCTATTGTCATAGTAAGCATGTAGCATATACCTGCAATCATTGTGTATTAGAACAAGACAACGATAGTTCTAAGTTTATTTGTTATCAATTCGCTAAGCATGTACATTCTCATGTCATCGAAAAAGAAGAAGACTCAATAAATTTATTTACTTACTTACTTACTAAGCCACTGCAGCTCCAATGTTTCGGGTTCTCCGTGTAAATTGAGTTCGCGTGCGATTGTGTCGTCCAACATTGAAACGTTAGCGCCGTCGTCCACAAACGCGTACGCCGAAATCGTTTTGTATCTTCCGTACAGTTTCACGGGCAATATTTGGAACAAAACGCTATCGGTGGTGCCGGCGGCATGGCAATTTCTTCGGTTGGACTGTGGTGGCTGTGTAGTGGGCATGTTTGAAATGGCGTTCTGTGAATCCATATTCGTGGCGGTCGGTTGTCTTTCAGCGGTTGACGTCGCGGTCGGCGCTGTGTTGTGTAAAATAGTGTTGTGTGATTTCGGGCAATTGTTTACACCACATCGTCTTTTGTTGTGGCAGTTTGGCTTAAATAAAGCGTCGCACTGTGGTCATTATTTTGAGATAGCGGCCAAAACTCCTTTTGGTTTTTGTTCTCCGATTTTAAAGTTATTAGACTCATATGAAAGTAGACAGTAGTAAACCTCGGGTGCCAAAAAATTAGAACTCTATTTTAACTATTTCACTGAGAACAGGGTGGTCCAAAATGGGCTTTTTCAGAATTTAGTAATTATGATATTTTTAGTTAATTTTTAAAGTTGAAATGATCATAACTTTTTTGTTTTTCAAGATTTTTGGACGAAATAAATTTTGTGTTGTAACTTAACTTATTTCCTATCACTGGTAGAAAAAATTGAAGCTCTACTGTTTGCAGAACAATTTAAATATTTTTTTTAAAAAAGGTCTAATTTATCGGAAATTTCCTACTTCATAGAGCACAACTCCTGTGAGTCAAGCTGAGTCAAAACACAAATTTACTATTTTGTAGTCCTAACCCTCCCCTACATTCCTATATATACATGTCCATGCATCGGGACTGCACTTTTTGAGCTACAGCAATTTTTCTGACCCAAGGTAAGATATTCGGTACAAATGCACGTCATATTTTTTGAGAAGTTATTTGTATGTGAAAGTGGCTATTATGCATATATTTTGATGAAATTTTGTACAAGAGTTCTTATTGACCCAAAAAATAATTCTGTTGAAATTAGGAGAATTTGGCCCATATTTGGACCTAGTCCACATAGAAGGGTGTATCAAAATTTTGACAAAAATGACAATAGAATCTGACAACATTCGCTTTGCTTACAAACCAAATAGAACATTAAATTCAATTTTTACCAACATTAACGACAGAACACAACTAAGAGAACATTAGAAACGAGAATGAATCACAAAAATGAAAGAGACAACAGCACTGTCACAACTTAGTGCTATCCAGTGCACGAAAACAAACGAAACGATTGACGTACATATCATCCAAAGTCATTATTATTCATTACACAGTACAACACATGATTTGCCAACTCAATTCTGAGAACAGTATGTGAAATTTCTGCATCATTCGTTTTGTCTTCTTACCTGCCGAAATATTTTTAATATCGATTTGAAGTTAGTACTATCGTATAGGGGAATTTATCACGTTTTAGGCCCTGTTGTTTGACATAGCTCGAAAGCCACTAGCCCGATTTAGTTGAAATAAATTTTAAAAAATTAAGAATTACAATTCCCTTAATCTGTTCATATATTGTTTTCCTATACAAGCAACAGTTTACAAGTTAAAAATAAGTTTCCAATAAAAAATGAAGAAAATTTTTTTAAAATTCATAAAAAATACAAAACGGAAATAAGTTTCAAGTGTAGTTACTTTTTCGCAAAGTCACATAACCTATGAGCAAAATGAGACAAAGATCATGAAAATCGATGCACGCGTTTCGCTTTTATTCGCAATTTCAAAAAATAAAATAAAAATAAAAATTAAAAAATTATCATGCAAAAAAAAATATTTATAAAAACTATATGAAAATAAAATAATATGCAATTAATACGCAATAATAATATGCATAAAAACCAAATTCAGAACATTTTTTCAATTATTGGCAATATCCATGCTTGCAGAAGTTGACGCTTGTGGTTCTGATGATCTTGTTTTCTTCGTAGGTTGTTCATGAAAGAATCACTTTAGATCAATTTCCGAATATCAGGTCCGTTCAGAATACCTGTTTTAAATACATTTGCGAATAATGACGACCCCTAAATGTGCGTTGAATTTCTGTAAAAAACAGGTAGCCAACTGAAAAACCCATAGTAAGCAAAGTAACTTTTAATTATTTGGGTTTTTCACATTTAGGGGTGGTCATTATTCGGAAAATTTAAACCTCACACATGGTGAAACAGGTATATAGCGACGGTAAAAAAATATGCACCCATTTACAAGTACCTGTCAGTAAAATAGTGAACAATACACAGTATAAATAGGTGTGCATTGATCGATTTTACTCATTCAACAAGTGTCGACGAACGCGAAAAGTACAAGTCAATATTTTGAAAGTGCAGTTTTTAATAGTGAATTATATAATTATATATAATTATTGTTTAAACAATGGCTAAATTCAGTTATAGTGTTCTATCTGATATATATTTTGAACGGAAAGATGAAAACGACATTATTTTACATATAATGAATAATCCATTCTTCAAAATATCCGACAAACAAGAAATTAAAATTCATAAGTTAAAAATAAAAAACTTTTTAAATACTTTAAGAAAACGGTACAATCAATGTTCCAGAAACAAGAAATTGTTTTACTCACGCAACCAAGAATGGCTAAGAAATAAACTTATTTTTGAAAAGCCATCAGTAACTACCACGGAAACTGGAAAAGGTGGTCGACCAGCAAAGCCAATTGATAATTGTAGTGAAAGATCACGAAGACGCAAGCTTAAACATATCAATGAAAAAGTTTGTTGTAGCATCATAAAGGATTCATTTCTGCATCAAATTCAACCATCGAAAACTAAAAAGAGTAAAATTGCTATCATTGAAAAAATAGTGGAAGCAACCCCAGACGCACAAAAAGGATTTTAGAAAGTATGCCGACACCAACTGAAGAAAATAAATTTACTCCAGAAGAAGCACTTGCACTATTTTTGGATTTGAAAATGACTAAAAACCAATATACAGAATTGCGGAAGCGAACCAATGAAAAAATTGTGGAATTTTTCCATCATATCGAGATTTAGTTTCTGCCAAAAAAGATTGCTTACCTTCACCAACTGCTATTAGTGTAACTTCAAGTTCAGCAGAAATAAAATTGCAGGATCTTCTTGAACACACTGCAGAACGATTATTAAAGATATTTGATGCTGACTATTTAAAGAAGTTTAAAAATTGCAGTATGAATTTAATTTCTAAATGGGGATGTGATGGGTCCTCTGGCCAGAAACAATACAAACAATGTAATGCGGAAAATTCATCAGATGCCAATTTATTCATGATTTCTTTCGTTCCATTACGTTTAACAAAAACTTATATTGGTTCAGAGCCGTCAACTAGTAGAGCTGCAGAGATAGATGTATGGAAGAATGAAATTCCCTCGTCAACAAAATTTTGTAGACCAATAAAGTTTGCTTACAAAAAAGAAACTAAAGATGTCATAACTGAAGAAGTTGGCAAAATAAGAGATGAAATTAAGGAACTTCAACCAGTGATATTTGAATTTAATGACCAATGCATCGAAGTTAACTTTAAAATGTCACTTACAATAATCGATGGAAAAGTTGCACAAGCTTTAACCGAAACAAAGTCTTCGTCAAGCTGCACCATATGCCAAAAAACATCAAGTCAATTGAGCCAACCACCAACACAAGACAATAGTTTTAATGAAGCATATGAATTTGGAATGTCACCTCTTCATGCTAGAATTCGTTTTATGGAGCATATTCTTACATTGGGATACGATTTGGAATTTGGCCCGTTAGGCGAAACAGTGAGAAACAACAAAGAAAATTTGGAAAAAAGAAAGCAAAAAAAAAAAAAGATATTCAAGAAAAATACCGTGAGATAGGCCTTATAATTGACCAGCCAAAGCAAGGAGAAGGAAATTCTAATGATGGAAACACAGCAAGGAGATTTTTTTCCGATCCAGAAACTGCAGCTTCTATAACTGGAGTAGATTATGATTTAATACGACGATTCCAAATCATATTAGAAGTTATAGCATGTAGCAAAAAGATAGATGCAAAAAAATTTGGTCAGTATGCTAATGAGACAGCAACCCTTTATAACCAAAAATATTCTTGGAGACATATGCTAACCACAGTTCACAGAATTTTGTTCCATGGGGAACAAATAATTCAGCACAATATGCTTCCAATTGGAGATCTCTCAGAAGAAGCGCAAGAAAAAAGGAACAAAGACTACAGATTCTTTCGCGAGCACAATACAAGAAAAATTTCCAGATATTGTACTAATGAAGATCTTATTAATATTTTGTTGTGCACATCAGACCCATATATGTCCAGTATTCGACAAAAATGGAAATCAACCTCATTAGAGTTAGATGAAGAAGCTAAACAACTACTGCAAAATGAAAATCAAAGCTATTTGGAAGAAATTTTTACTAATATTGTTTAATTAACACTAGTTTAAGGATATATATATTTGAATTTAATGACCAATGCATCGAAGTTAACTTTAAAATGTCACTTACAATAATCGATGGAAAAGTTGCACAAGCTTTAACCGAAACAAAGTCTTCGTCAAGCTGCACCATATGCCAAAAAACATCAAGTCAATTGAGCCAACCACCAACACAAGACGATAGTTTTAATGAAGCATATGAATTTGGAATGTCACCTCTTCATGCTAGAATTCGTTTTATGGAGCATATTCTTAAATTGGGATACGATTTGGAATTTGGCCCGTTAGGCGAAACACTGTGCGTCGTGACTCTCGATAAAAATCGCTTTGTCAGTCGCTTGAATTGAACGGTGTAAAAATTTTTTGTCGGCCACGCCCCGTTTTTTGTGGGCGGCACTTTTAAGCTGAAAATGTTTTACTCCATATCTCGAAAAGTACTGTCCCGATTTCGACGAGATGTATGTCATTCGAAAGGTAATTCTAAGATCTTTCTAATGGTACTCTAACGGTACTTTAAGTCGGTATTAGCAAAATTGCAAAAATTCCATTTTTTATTATGGTTTTTTACAATAAAACTCAATTTTAACAAAAAGTCGTCCATGTAAGACTAAATCATTATATACAGGATTAGATAGCCGATGCTTCAAGCTTTCATTTAAGCCAACAAACTAAACACCTAGTTATTCAAGTTTTAAAACTTGGTTTTATTTTTTCACTCTAACGATTTAATCAAGCCTAAATTAGTATGAGATTTGAAATCGATATAGATTTCACCATCAGTTTTAAATAACTATTAGAAACTCTCTTCTCATATATTTTCCAATTTACTCAACTGATTCAGTTGAGTCCAGATGTACTTTTTATATATACTTTTAAAGAACAGTTACTTTCCAATACAGCTCATTGCTAAGGAAAATAACGCGTTGTTTTGAAGCATTAAGTGAAAATAAATTTGTGTGCGAAATAAATTAAATCTTTAAGACAGAAAAATTTTACTTTGCGTAGCCAGATATTGACATTCCATAGGAGAAAATCATTAAGCCCGGACGAAGGCCCGCAGTGCAAAAAAAACTTTACTGTGCGTAGCTGGCTTTGGACATACCCCATAGGAGAAAATTTTTAAGCGCGGTCGAAGGCCGGCAATGTAGAAAAACTTTACTCTGCGTACCCCATAGGACATACCCCATAGGAGAAAATCTGTAAGCAATGCAGAAAAACTTTAGGCCATAGGCCGGCAATGCAGTAAAACTTTACTCTGCGTAGACGGCTTTGGACATACCCCATAAGAGAAAATCTTTAAGACCGGCCGAAGGCCGGCAATGTAGAAATATTTTACTCTGCGTATCCGGCTTTGGACATACCCCATAGGAGAAAATCTTTAAGACCGGCCGAAGGCCGGCAATGCAAACAACCTTTTCTAGTTTTTAGAAAATATAAAAGCAAATTTTAAATTGGAATAACTCCGGTGTCTATTAGGTTAATTTAACGCGAAATCGGGACAGTACTGAGTAAAACATTTCAGCTTAAAAGTGCCGCCCACAAAAACGGGGCGTGGCCGACAAAAATGTTTACACCGTTCAATTCAGCGCACAAAACTTTATCCACTGACAAAGTTTCGGCGATTTTTAGTCATAGTGGCGACGCTTAATTTGTTCCGGCAGTTTTTTAGCTGGTGTCCAATTTTAAGGCAACAAAAACAAGCCTTTAATGTTTTATTTTGTTCCAGCGTTCATTTAGCGGCATCTGTAAAAAATTCGGATAGTTTTTTATGGATGTGCACTCACCTTCACATATAACACAATTGTGGTGGACGGCGACGCAGGCATACTTGCGGCTGTGTGATGCTGGAGTAGAATTGGGCTGGCGACGACTAGATGTGGAAGATGCTGCTGGAATGCTGTCGTGGACTATATTGGCGAGTCGACGTAATGCGGCTAGCCAATCACTGAAGTCAGCTACCGTGGCAGGGCGCTCCAACAACAGGCATTTTTCGGCCCACTGCATTTGACGATTTGTGGGTAACTTGGATACCAACTCACTAAGCAGCGTGGGATTGGTTAAGTGGTGCTCACCCTTGGCATTTTTTAAAAACGTCGACATATTACAGATTTTGTTGGCGTAATTTACAATGGCTTCCAAGTTGACGTTTGGTATAGGCGGAACAGCTCTAATTTTTTCGATTTGGCTCCGGATAAGCTGTTCAGGACGGCGAAACATTTCTTTGAGAATTTCCATTATAGCGGCAACGTTGGCAGAACTGGATAGCAGCGATTCCACTGTTTCACGAGCCTGGCCTTCAGATACTCTAAGGCGCATAATGTTGTTAAGGTCGGAATACCCAAATTCAGCTGCCGTACTCTCAAAGGCTTCAAAAAAGGTCTGCCACTCTTCCGGAAGACCTGTAAAAATAGGAAGAGGGTACATTTTCTTTTGGGGGATTACCGTGGAGCTGTGAGAATATGGCGGTTGTGACGAAGTTTCCGAGGCTGATGATGCTGTGGGCTGCTGTTGCAATAATGGCTGCTGTTGTGACGTCGATGTATTTTGATTTGTCTGCGCTGACAGGTATGTCGACTGCGGCGTTGGCTGACAGTTGGCCAGTTGCATTTGTTGAGTTGTAATAAGTAATTGTGCTTGTAGTTGCCGATTTGAGGTTAGAAACTCGGTTTGCAATACTTGCATTTGTTGTTGCATCTGCTCCATTTGCTGTCTCATCTGCTTTCTAAATTCACTAAAATCATTTTGAGCTTTTGCAGTTTGTGCCGGCGAATTATTTTGCAGATTTTTTTGAAGCTGGACTGGAGCGGCGGGCGACTTTGTTGTATTGGCGGAGGCTACACTGACTGCGGGAATTGGCTGGTTACTCCGACTTGGTGCATTGTCGTAAGTATCTGACTGAAAACTAGTGGAATTCCTTAAGTTGTTCGTCCACTTGTTCTTCTTTGCTGATCATGGTTTTGTGACATAAAAACCGGCAGGATCACAATAAAAAAGGTTAACTTGTACCAACAACTCAAAATCCAAAAATTTATTGCAAATTTGGTGTAAAATGACAGAAAATTCGCACTAAATTTCACAAATTGACTTTGACTTAAAATCCGTGACGGGAAAAGTTGCACCCAATAAAGAATAAAATTGTCCTTTTGCTGTTTTCCAGAATAAACTTCCAAACGACTGGCTGGCTTCCCAAATTGTTCCCGGCAAATAAATGGAAATTTGTTTGTTTGTTTGATGTTTGAAATCTGTTTATTCTCTGTATAAAAACACACACACATTAATATGAATAGATTGGTAACACAAAAGTAATGAAACAAAGATTAACAAAATTATAACAAAGTATTAAAAAAAATTAACAAATTTAAATAAAGAAAAAATATTTGTAATTATTGTGAAAAAATGAACTTACTTATTATTTGGTTGTACAGCAAAAGAGGTAAGTTCATGCCAGAAGGGCATATTTAAAATGTTTACATTTTCGAAATTTTACAACAATAATAACGAGACAATGACATTTACTTTTCTAATTAGTACAGTGTTCTCCCTCTCAGCTTGAGAGATTTTGGACCTCAAGCTTGATTGTCGTTTGCTCAAGCATGACCAGGCTAGGGGTGACCAGGATTGAGGTGACCATCTCCAACAAGGCGTTCCGCACGTTCAGTTATTTTGGGCTTAGGACCTCCTCCACGCTTTGGCTCCAATCTACCCTCATTTTCAGCCCGATTTAGTACATTATAAATTGACTTTCGAGTTACTGAAAACATGTCCTATATTCTATTGCAGTTTTTCCCAATTCGTGGTTATAGTAAATCAGCTGAATTACATCGACGACAAAACATTTTAAAGACACAATATTTGACAAAGTGATGCCCGTACAACATAAACTGATCAACTGACTGCCACAATCAGTGACAAAAGCAATGCAAATCATAAATAATAGCCAATCACAAATAACTGTCAAAAATTAAAAAAAATGCGAGTTGTGAATAGTTTCTTGACACTAATAAAAATTACTATAAGATGTTCTTGTCTTATTTTTTGTTTATTACAACATGATTTTTCGTTTATTTTTGGCCATAACCTTGCAAATGCTGTATGTAATCACAATAAATAAAGAAGTCTTAAAGAAAAACAGCCATAATATATACAGCGGATAATAGAAACAAGTAAAATTGTGGTGTTTGAACGAATCTGGATCAACCTTTTTCAAAACGATGCCTTATTCAATCAATTTTTATTTTTTATAAGTGCCGAAGAAGGTATGTACAATTTAATTAATGTCAAATAATTATAATTTATACTGTAATAAAAACTAATTGAAAATAAAATTTGGATATGTGTTTATTTGTGAAAAAGGAGATAGGCTGCGTAATTCACAAAAAATTGTTTTATTCGCTGGTTTTGGAAATAATTTGATTCTATTCAATAGCAGAATCATGCTGCTGAAACAGCTACAATTATCTGCTGTAACAACAGGAAAAAATCTGCTAAAAACATAACACATAACAAACATACACCTGCTATTTCAGCAGCAAGTCTGCTTTCTCTTTTTCAGCAGAAAAAGTCTGCAGTAACAGCAGACTTTTCTACAGTTTTTACAGTCAAATTCTTTTGAGTGTAGAACTTCTCCGCACTTCGTTCTTTGTGTTCTGTTCTCTAGATAACTTTTAAACCATTTCCATTCCGTATCTTTTGCACCATATTTTACCACTTTTTGTAATGCAATTTTTCTATTAGCTGTTTTAAATCCAAGAAAATAGCAACCACACAATTCTTATTAGAAACTTCGGATTTCCATTGGGTTACAACAAGGTTTAATAATGATATGATTTTGTTTAAATCCTGATTGTGTTTCGTGTAACAAATTGTTATTTTCAAAATGCAAAATGCGCAATTAAGCGAATGTACTATTTTTTCCAATATTTTGCTTATCGTCGATTTGTTAACTGACCTAATCTCATGTGATTCCTTCAAGCAATCAGGAAAAACACCAGTTCGAATGGATTTTATTACAATGTGATGTAGAAATGATCCAACAATGTCAAAATTCTCCAACAACATTTTTATTGTTATAAGATTATGATCCTTTTTATTGTTCATTACTCTCATAGTATCTTTTAACTCTTGCAAGGTTATCATTTTTAATTTATAATTTATTTGGGGATTGACATGAATTTGATTTATGTATTCAATATACGGTACGCTATTAATTATTTCCTCCACACTGTTTATAAAAAAATGTATTTTACTCTTCAGCAATCACTCGTTCTTTTGATATAATATCTCCGTTGATATTTATTTCTTGTATTCTAGAGTAATTTTTTTAGCACTAATTCTTTTATGGTTCTCCACATTGTTTTTGGTCCTGACATGCACTAATTTTATTGTTAATGAAATTTGATTTTACGTTTTGAAGTTCTGTTTTGTACTCGTTTCTACATCTTCTGTAATTATTCCAATTTATTTCATTGTTAACTCATATAACAGTTTGATGCAGTTGTATTTTAATTCTTTTCATATTTTTCAAATGGTTGTTGTACCACAGATTTGATTTTGGGCTTTCTATACAAACAATTTTTGTGAAAATCATGGGGCGTAATGCATTAATTATGCCATTGATTAATATGTTTGTGAACTCATAACTGAAGTATATGGGGACGTGTAGCTAGTTTCGCAATATAGTAGACTACTACGAAAAGTGTTATTGTCGAAATGAAGAGATTTATTTTTTTCCTTTCTTTATGAGCAATGTCTCTCGCGGGCATGGTAATTTCAACTGACTCGTGGTCACTGATTTTTAATTTTAGTTACAACATAATCAATTATGGTATAGAACTAGTAATTCTTGTTGGTTGTGTAACAAGATGTTTAAAAAAGTTGTCATTTATTATTTCATCCAATTTTCTTTTATTATTACTATTTTCCTTCCAGTTGATATTGAAATATCCGACTATTATATATTGATCTCTAGTTCTTCAAGATTTGAACACAAACCGGCAATATTCGTGTATAAACCTCTTATACTGATTGGTTGCTACTATGCAATTCTTTCAGCCTCTAATTTATTTTTCCACTTTAATTTATTTTTTCGTGATTAGTGTCAATATCACTTATCTGTCTTTTGCTTTCTCACAATTTATACATTTTAAATAATTACACTAGTCAACAGTCAAAATGTACTCGGGATGCGATAATTTTTTCTGTGTAGATAACCTTGACATGAGCTCGAAAAACGCAATAAAAATTTTTTTTTTCGTTTGATTTTTTTTTATTTTTTTTTTTAATTTAAAAAATTTTTTTTTGGTTAATTTGTTTCGTCCGGCATAACTCGGGAACCACTAGCCCGATTTAATTGAATTAAATTTTAAAAAATTTAAAATTACAATTCCCTTAATCTGTTCATATATTGTTTTCCTATACAAGCAACAGTTTCCAAGTTAAAAATGAATATATAAAGGAAAAAACTTATTTTTTGCCTAAAGATTTAAATTTTTTTTTTTTAAAAATCCATAAAAAATCCAAAATGAAAAAAAATCTTATTACTTTTACGTAAAGTCACATAACCTATGAGCAAAATGAGACAAAGATCATGAAAATCGATGCACGCGTTTCGCTTTTATTCGCAATTGAGTAAAGGTATGAATTTCAAAAATTTGCTCGACATATGCACAACTTTGTCTATGGTAAGGTTTTTTCTTTTTTTTTGATTCTCAGAATTAACAAAACGGAATAAACAAAGGGTTATTTAATTTTTATGATTGCGTAAGCAAAGTAATAAACGCTAATAAATGTGCGTGAACAATTAAAAGGAAAAAAGGAAAGGGGACTTTTTTAATTATTTGGGTTTTCCGTTGGCTACCTGTATGATTTTTTTACAGA
This sequence comes from Polietes domitor, assembly GCA_947397865.1. NCBI lineage: Eukaryota > Metazoa > Arthropoda > Insecta > Diptera > Muscidae > Polietes > Polietes domitor. The sequence continues at coordinate 118,110,831 of OX377619.1, read as the reverse complement.
AATGCAACCCACATTTAAGGGTGGTCATTATTCGGAAAATTTAAGACTCACACATGGTGAAACAGGTATGTAGCCACCGTAAAAAAATATACACCCATTTATAAGTACCTGTCAGTAAAATACTAAACAATACACAGTATAAATAGGTCTTCATTGATCGATTTTACTCATTCAACAAGTGTCGACGAACGCGATAGTTAAAATGAGCAAACGTTCGCGAGGATTTGAATGCAATACCAATCCAAGTAATTTTTGTTACATGTGCGGAGAATACGTTTCTGAAAAAAACAAGCGTTGTTTTTCACCTAAATTGAGAGATTCATTTGAAGAGAGCTTCAATTTAAAGGTCTCAAACATAGATGAGCGGTGGACACCAAGTGCTCTATGTCCAAGGTGCTACGTACAGCTAGCTGACTCAAGGTAAGTGTAGATTACGAAATTCAAGAACATATATAACTTATTATTGAAATTCTTTCAGACGACAGCCGAGAATCATCATGCCAATGCTTTGGAGAGCTCCGCTTTGCCATGTAACAGATTGCTACTTCTGTCTTAGCAAAAAAACAGGCGTGGGAAAAAATATACGATGGACTTACGCTGCTGTTTCAACAGTGAATTTTCCAGTGCCATTTTCCGAAGAACCAGTGGACCCGCAACCGTCCGTTTCAAGATGGGCATCTAATAATGAGGCGATACATCCAACATCAGATCCGGAGACAGTAGAAACCACATCAGAATGCGAGTCAACATATACATTGCATGGAGGTCAACGCTTATGTTCCCAAGCAGAACTGAACGATTGGGTTAGAGAATTGAAACTCTCCAAGGAAGATGCAGAGTTGCATGCATCGCGCATGCAACAGTTCGGTTTCTTGGCTCCTGGTGTGGTGACAACAATCTACAGGAAGCGTCATGAACCATACGCAAGGTACTACACAAAAAAAGACAACATCTTTTTTTGTAAGGACATTCCCGGATTATTTGGTGAACTTGGGTACTCTTACGATCCAGGAGAGTGGCGTCTTTTCATCGACAGCAACAAGCAGAGCCTTAAAGCAATTTTACTGCACAACGGCAACGAGAAACCTTCGATTCCAATTGCTCATGCCGTTGACACCAAGGAAACATACGAAGTCATGGACAATCTACTAAAGTGCCTTAACTATGAGAGGCACGATTGGAAAGTTTGTGCCGACCTTAAGGTTATCGGTATCCTTTGTGGATTACAAGGTGGATTCACAAAGTACTGTTGTTTTCTCTGCCTTTGGGACAGCCGCGATCGTCAACATCATTACACCAGGAGGAGTTGGACAGAAAGAGTTAACTTCATCCCCGGCAGCGACAACGTGAAATATACACCACTCATAAAAAAGGAAAATGTTTTTCTCCCACCTCTTCACATAAAGCTCGGACTCATAAAAAACTTCGTGAAAGCTATCAACAAAGATGGCGAAGCGTTCGCCTATTTAAAAACCATTTTTCCTCACCTTTCATCGGCAAAGATTAAGGAAGGCGTTTTCGACGGTCCGCAAATTAAAAAGTTGTTGCAAGACCAACAGTTTGAGCACATTTTATCACCAAATGAAGCTGCAGCTTGGAACTCATTTCGGCAAATTGTTTCCGGATTTCTTGGAAACAACAAAAGCTAAAATTACAGAGAGATCGTCGAACAACTACTCCAAAATTATAAAAAAATTAGAGCAAATATGTCGCTTAAGATACATTTTCTACACTCGCACTTGGACTTCTTTCCGGACAACCTGGGCGATGTGAGTGACGAGCATGGCGCACATGTAACAAAAATTACTTGGATTGGTATTGCATTCAAATCCTCGCGAACGTTTGCTCATTTTAACTATCGCGTTCGTCGACACTTGTTGAATGAGTAAAATCGATCAATGAAGACCTATTTATACTGTGTATTGTTTAGTATTTTACTGACAGGTACTTATAAATGGGTGTATATTTTTTTACGGTGGCTACATACCTGTTTCACCATGTGTGAGTCTTAAATTTTCCGAATAATGACCACCCTTAAATGTGGGTTGCATTTCTGTAAAAAAATAATACAGATAGCCAACGGAAAACCCAAATAATTAAAAAGTCCCCTTTCCTTTTTTCCTTTTAATTGTTCACGCACATTTATTAGCGTTTATTACTTTGCTTACGCAATCATAAAAATTAAATAACCCTTTGTTTATTCCGTTTTGTTAATTCTGAGAATCAAAAAAAAAGAAAAAACCTTACCATAGACAAAGTTGTGCATATGTCGAGCAAATTTTTGAAATTCATACCTTTACTCAATTGCGAATAAAAGCGAAACGCGTGCATCGATTTTCATGATCTTTGTCTCATTTTGCTCATAGGTTATGTGACTTTACGTAAAAGTAATAAGATTTGACATTTTTTTTCATTTTGGATTTTTTATGGATTTTTAAAAAAAAATTTAAATCTTTAGGCAAAAAATAAGTTTTTTCCTTTATATATTCATTTTTAACTTGGAAACTGTTACTTGTATAGGAAAACAATATATGAACAGATTAAGGGAATTGTAATTTTAAATTTTTTAAAATTTAATTGAATTAAATCGGGCTAGTGGTTCCCGAGTTATGCCGGACGAAACAAATTAACCAAAAAAAAAATTTTAAAATTTAAAAAAAAAAAAATAAAAAAAAAACCAAACGAAAAAAAAATTTTTATTGCGTTTTTCGAGCTCATGTCAAGGTTATCTACACAGAAAAAATTATCGCATCCGGAGTACATGAAATTTTTTTCATTTTGTTGAGTAGTGTTATTAGTACAATTCTTGTAATTGTGACCAATTTCGCGCAAATTTGGTTTTCACTCTTACAGTGTTTTGAGGTATGACCAAAACCCCAACATTTGAAACATCTTAGAAGATTACAACTTTCGTACACCGGACATCTATCCCATATTCACTTTTTGTTTTTTTTTTCATAATAATATTAAATTCTTCACCATATGTTTCTATTATGGCATTGTATACCTTCGGATAAGATAAGATTTGTAAATCTTTACACAATCTAAATAGCCACACTCAATGCCATTTTGCTTCTTTATTGCTGCAAAAATTGTATTTTTATCTAACTCCTCATTCATTCCAGCTATTAACATTTTTGGGTTTCTCATCTTTGGAGTTTGTACCTCGTATTCATTTCCCATTTTTTCTTTAATTTCCTCTGTCAACACATTTCTGGCATTCTCATTCTCGCATCTTATGGCAACTTTGCCATCATTTCTCTTTGCAATAGCATTCACTTGTAAATTCAGAGCTGAAGGTTTAATTTTCTCTTTTACTTTTCTCTCTGTTAGGTCGCTGTTTTGTTTATTTTTCGGTTTCAATATAAGGGGCACACTATTAGTTGTTTTTAGTTTTTCTGAATAAGATTCGCCTGTGGTGGTGTTTACTTTATTGTTCTTCTTCAATTCGGTAACGATCATCATTTAGCATTTTCGCTGTTCCACAATTTTGTTAGTTTTGTTTATTTCATTCGTTATTTTAATTTCGTTTTCTTTTACAATATTTAAAAAGTTCTTATAATTTTCATTTGTTAGTTCAACATGCATTAACGCATCCATCAATTTATGTTTTGGCAAATAAAAATTGTATCGTACTCGTATTTTGATAGGCCAACACATTTCATATGGAATTTTTTCATATTTTTCAATATTGCAAAAACCGCCACAGTGCACTTCGGCTTCGCGGCAACTATTGTTGCATATTCCACAACTACGTTCTATGATTCCTCAGGAATCTTATTTTTGGTTAACAAAAAAATAATAGTAGCGCGTATTAGCTATTTTTTAAATTATTTTTTTAAAGTGATTTAATTTAATTTATTAAGAGCGTTTAAATTAACGCTTGTTCACTTTGAATTTTCTCTAGGCCTGTTCGATTGGGCTTACTAGCTTAATTTTTGTATGGAATTTACTCGCTTAACAAGAAAGTAGCTTACTTAACATTGCTGTCAAATTTGTCTTGTTGATTCATTTAAGAAAAGCCAATGGGTAACAATGTTGCCACTTTATCAAGTATCTTAATCATAAGCTAGTAAGTCCAATCGAACAGGCCTGTCTCTATCTCTGTGGGTGTGAAAGTTATAATATAATAAATAAATTGATTCCCTTTATATATCGTATCGATTTAAAGCGGAACGATTTTCATTACATACCTCATTTGTTATGTCTGAGGAAGAAAAATGTGAAAAAATGTAGCACTTTTATAATACAACTGGATTCCCGGCTCAGTTCATGATACTCCGTTTCCTTTGAGGAACTTGGCTGAATACCAAATTCTTTCCAACTGGAGACAGTTATCTAAAGCATTCAGTTTTTCAGCAAGCTTTTACATACACGGAGTGGCGTTTGCGCTTTTAACTCAACTTTTGTTTTAACTACACGCAGAAAAAAACTTGTGTAAAAATACCTAATTCAACTCTGTACATCTTTTTTTATATAGAGTTGACAGAAGCCAAACAAGTAAATTTTAAATTTCCCTCGTACCTGTGTAAATTACATACGTGCTTCTATTTTATAAATAATAGTCTTGTCACACTGTATGCGAAATCTAGTTTAAATGACATAAGGTCGATTTTTAAATGTAAAATTTTGTATGGCACTGACATTTGAAAATCGACCTTATGTCATTTAAACTAAATTTCGCATGCAGTGTGACAAGGCTATAACTAAGTTTACTTGTTAGGTGTTCAGTGCTTATGTACATGAAAATATTACCCATGTTCTTTTTTCCCAATTTAGAAATTTGTAGCTTTTACACAAGTTAATATGCAAGTTGCCAATTTCATGAATTTTGTAGCAGATACTTGCAAAAATATGGCTGTTTTTCTTTAAGACTGGATAACTAAGCTGCGAGAACAAAAATCTAAATAAAATGTTAAAATTTCACTCAAAGGTATTGCCATTGTGTGTGTGAAATCAAATTTTGAACAAATATTCTGTGTTAGAAATTTTTGACTTAGCCTGGATAATTATCCAGTATAAGTCAAAATTATGGATATCGAGGCTAAGCCAAATAAAGTCGACACAAAATATTTTTTTAAATTTCTTTTGATACATATATTTATATTGTTTTTTTTTTCACATTGTCACCAACAATGTGAAAAAATAAGTTTTTATTTTGAGCAAAAAATTAAATTTTTATTAACGTTTTTGTTAGTTTTTTGGAGTGATTATCCTCTGGACGATCACGTTGGAGCCATAATACTATTTTGATCGTGTAGATTTTTGCTACGATTCTCTCGCATGGCGGCACAATAACGTAAATTGATCGCTCGGAATGAATATACGATGTCCCACATTAAAACTTTGGGGAAATTAGACCGAATAATGACTAGACTGGCGATTTTGGTGAGGATGGTTATAATTGAACGACGACTTCACACAAACGATTCCCTTGATCTCAATATTAACAAATCGATATAACGAATATTATGTTAGCATATGTTGCATAGATTAAAAATTCAAAGATAGGCCTGTTCGATTGGGCTTACTAGCTTAATTTTTGTATAGAATTTACTCGTTTCACAAGAAAGTAGCTTACTACTCTCTTAGCTGTGTTGCCAGATTTTTCCTGGTCATCCATTTACGAAAAACCAATGTGTAGCAACGTTGCCAACTTATCAAGTATCTTAATTGTAAGCTAGTAAGCCAAATCGAACAGGCCTTGTTATCCCGGCTTAAAGAAAAACAGCCCTAATATACAACTGTATGATTTAGCAAGACAATCTGGCAAAACAGAACAACATTTTATTAAATTTTTCATCTTCAACAAGGTAAGCCGTATGTTGTACAAAATGTTTATAAATATATTATTTTTAAGCATTTTAGACAAAATAAAGTAACGTAAGGTCGAATAAATAATAAGGTAAAGTGTGTGTTTTGTGACTTTTTGCAAGTTTTCTCTTTAGATGCTGAACTCGAAACTTCCAATCCGCCTTATTACGGTTGTCGAAGTCGTAGTAGAATTTTGTATTTTTCGAGTGATAATATTTTGTAATAGATCCAAACCACCGTTTTGTAATAGATCCCTGTTATGCCATCTGTCAAAATAAACAAAAAATATATCGCGCGATTCAATTTTAAAATTAAATAAAAATGTTGCGTGTTGCTTTGTTCTTTTCTTCTGACGAGGAAGATATTCGCAATGCCAACTTCAAAGTAAGTTGATTAAGTTACATACATACATGTTTTGAGAAAACTTATATTAAGATTTGTCAGTCTTTTCAGGTTAAATAAGGATGCATTTAAACTAGTAAATCAAAAAAAAAATTTTTTTTCAAATCCATGCTTTATGCAAGCAGAATTCTATTGGGCCTAGAAATTCTTTTTTAGTTATCTTTTGTAGAAGGAAAAATTACTGCAAAATTTCAGTTTTTTATCTGCCATAGAACGGCATATATTCGAAAATGGGTTTTAACTTCGTATGGGAGGTGCCACGCCCACATTTCCATTACCGCCCATTTTTGTCACAACTACGCACATTAATGCTAGATGCACTTACACAAAATTACAGTAGGTGTAATTTTGGTTTTAACTTCATATGGGAGGTGCCACGCCCACTTTTGCATTACCGCCCATTTTAGGCGCAACTACGCACATTGATGCTAGATGCACTTACACAAAATTTGAGCACTATACGTGTCATAGAACTGACACTATTCGATAATATGTTTTAACTTCGTATGGGAGGTGGTACGCCCACTATTCCAATACCGCCCATTTTTGGCAGAACTACGCACATTGATGGTAGATGCACTTACACAAAATTTCAGCACTCTAGGTGTCATAGAACTGACAATATTCAATAATAGGTTTTAACTTCGTATGGGAGGTGCCACGCCCACTTTTCCAATACCGCCCATTTTTGGCACAACTATGCACATTGATGCTAGATGCACTTACACAAAATTACAGCACTCTAGGTGTCATAGAACTGACTATATTCAATAATAGGTTTTAACTTCGTATGGGAGGTGCCATGCCCACTTTTCCAATACCGCCCATTTTTGGCACAACTATGCGAATTGATGCTAGATGCACTTACACAAAATTTCAGCACTCTAGGTGTCATAGAACTGACAATATTCAATAATAGGTTTTAACTTCGTATGGGAGGTGCCACGCCCACTTTTCCAATACCGCCCCTTTTTGGCACAACTATGCGAATTGATGCTAGATGCACTTACACAAAATTTCAGCACTCTAGGTATCATAGAACTGACAATATTCAATAATAGGTTTTAACTTCGTATGGGAGGTTCCACGCCCACTTTTCCAATACCGCCCATTTTTGGCACAACTATGCACATTGATGCTAGATGCACTTACACAAAATTACAGCACTCTAGGTGTCATAGAACTGACAATATTCGATAATAGGTTTTAACTTCGTATGGGAGGTGCCACGCCCACTTTTCCAATACCGCCCCTTTTTGGCACAACTATGCACATTGATGGTATATGCACTTACACAAAATTTCAGCACTCTAGGTGTCATAGAACTGACAATATTCAATAATAGGTTTTAACTTCGTATGGGAGATGCCACGCCCACTTTTCCAATACCGCCCATTTTTGGCACAACTATGCGAATTGATGCTAGATGCACTTACACAAAATTTCAGCACTCTAGGTATCATAGAACTGACAATATTCAATAATAGGTTTTAACTTCGTATGGGAGGTTCCACGCCCACTTTTCCAATACCGCCCATTTTTGGCACAACTATGCACATTGATGCTAGATGCACTTACACAAAATTACAGCACTCTAGGTGTCATAGAACTGACAATATTCGATAATAGGTTTTAACTTCGTATGGGAGGTGCCACGCCCACTTTTCCAATACCGCCCCTTTTTGGCACAACTATGCACATTGATGGTATATGCACTTACACAAAATTTCAGCACTCTAGGTGTCATAGAACTGACAATATTCAATAATAGGTTTTATTTTCGTATGGGAGATGCCACGCCCACTTTTCCAATACCGCCCATTTTTGGCACAACTATGCGAATTGATGCTAGATGCACTTACACAAAATTTCAGCATTCTAGGTGTCATAGAACTGACAATATTCAATAATAGGTTTTAACTTCGTATGGGAAGTGCCACGCCCCTTTGTCCAATTGGTCAAATTTTTCCATTTCCTTGTATTGTCATCGAAAATGATTAAGTGTGCAAAATTTGAGCAAAATTGGTTGAGAAAAAAGCTTTCAAAAATTGATTTCAAATTTTGTGGCACACAAACATATATAGAAAGTAACCTTATATAAAGCATGGAAAAATGTTTTAAAAAATAACCCCTAAGTTGGAAGCACAAAAAAGGTCATCAGCTGTTCCAAATGAATTAAAGTTAGCTGTAACAATGCGATTACTTGCTGAGGGAAGTTATCAAAATTGAGCTGGGAATGATTACAATATCGGTTTGTCCCTGTCCTCAGTAAGCTAAATATTCAAGGAATTCAAGGAATGTATAGTTGCAATGCACAACGAACTTTGTAGAAGTTGGATGTCATTTATTATGTATGAGGAAGAAAAATGAGAAATAAAAGAACATTTTTATAATGGATTCCCTGGAGTATTTGAATGAACACATATAAAAATTTTAGCTCCAGGTGACCCAGGAGCGATTCAAGTATTATAACAGAATGGGATTCTATAGCCTAAATGCAATGTTAGTACGTAAACTTTTGGATTTAATTTAAAATAGTGATTATAATCAGACATATATCTCACTAGGTATGCGATCACAAGCTACAAATTCGTTATATTGCCCCTCATTATCCCGGTTTAGTTCATGATTCTTTAATGTGGAGGGCAAGTGTTTTGAAACAATTTCTGAGTAATAATTATCTAAACGGCGAATAAAATACTTGGTTGCTGGGTAATTTTTCTTACATTTTCCAAATTAAATTAAAATTTTTTAATAAAATTTATGTATATTATATATTTGATAACACCAATTAGATCGACCAGTGAAGGCACTCCTCAAAGTCGCTTTTATTATGTTGTTGAACGTATTATAGGTGTTCTAAAGAATCGATTTAGATGTATTCTCGGAGCACGGCAATTACATTACAGTACCAAAATGGCAGGAAAATTACGTCTGTTTGTGCTGCTTTGCATAATATATGTACAATTCACTATAACATAGAACTACCTGATTGAAAACGACTACTCCAGACATAAATTTTATTAAATGTTAAAACATAAATAAAAGTAGCATAAATAAACAAATATATTTTTGGAGGCCATGTTTCCATTCTTCCAGCTCAATTCGCTGCTTTTTTATTTCAATTTATTCTGTTCTTGATTTTGTTGATTTCTGTGTTCCGCCTTCTTTTTCAATTCACTCTAGTATAAACTTAACTTTTCTTCCTTTCACTCTTGTACAGTTTTAACTTCTCTTCCTCGATCTTATGCAGCTTTCGATCATACCTCTCAATTTGATATAAGGACTGTTTTACCTCATCATATAAATCAGTCTGCACTTTAAGTTGCTTTTCAATAAGGACTTTTTTGTTAGCTGTTGGTTTATTTAGTCTGTTTCTATTGATTGGCGTAGTAGTTATGACATGGTTTTCTCCATTTTCATCTGTATCGTCAATATCAATATCAGTTTCATTTGAGGAAGTTGGCTGAGTACCAAATTCATTTCCATCTGGATTTACAATGGTATTGAGTTGCAGCAAACTAGAGGCCGCTTCTTCTGTTGGCGTCAAAATGAACTGTTTGTTTGTGGCTCCTCCAGTGGCCCGGCACTCAAGAATTCCGTTTTTCAAGCTTGTTCCACTATTCTTCATATCGAACTTTCGAAGGCCTTTGTGGAATGATCTAGTCTTTCTTCCAAATCTGCCCTTACAGCAGACTTGCTGCTTTCTTTTACTGACGAATTCCTTTGAGTGTACATGACGGAATCATAACACCTCAGGAACCAGATACATATATTCGAAGTAGTGTTTTATTATTAGCGGCGAAACCAAACAAGAGAGAGAGAGAGCGGCTAACGGCTAGAATTGACACATTTTCTATTTTCATGATTTTTTTATTTTAATTTAAAAAATTTAATCATTGGAATGTGCGGAGGAACAACAACATAGTAAAGAAATTATAGTTAACCGTAGCATGTTGTACATACTATTTGAGTAATGATATCTTATACAAAACATAACATTATATTCAATAAATTTGTCCTTCATCATAATTTAATACTTTAATTTACTATCAGAAAAATAAGAAAGGCCTAATTGGGCTTTAGATTAATCATTTGTGTTGAATAATGGTCGAAATCATGATCGTGGTAGTCTGCAGCCAAGTAATAAATGTCACCATGCCATTTGTAAATAAATTTGCATTCTATTAAATATAGAAGCAAAATGGTCTTGAGCCAGGACAATATCCCAGTTCGAATCGAATATTGGTTACAGACCAAAAAAATGCAAACGAAAAAACTAAATCAAATGAGCGTTGGCACTGCAGAAGTATTGCTGGGTAACTATACCTGCATATACACATACTTACATATGCAACTCAATGAGATGCTCGTAAGATGGCATGTGTGCTTTATTACTTGGTGCGATTTTTAAACGAAAATTCGGCAAGTGAGTTGTGCTTCTCGTTCGTTTGTGAGAATCATCTCCTTATAGAGGCCGGGTTTGATGTTGAAAAGTCGCTGCGAAGCCACTTGAAAAGACTTTTGACATGGTCGAAATCATGATAGTGGTAGTCTGCAGCCAAGTAATAAATGGCTCCATGCCATTTGTAAATAAATTTGCATTTTATTAAAAATAGAAGCAAAATGGTCTTGAGCCAGGACAATATCCCAGTTCGAATCAAATATTGATTACAGACCAAAGAAAATGCAAACGAAAAAACTAAAATAAAATTAAAACCATTTTATTTTTAGGTTTTATTCTTCTTCTGGATGCTGGCATTCAGAGGAAAAGGGTACCTTAGCGCATTTTTCAGTAATATGTGGCAACGCCATTTTTAGAATTGTGAGAGAATGAGAGAGCGCCGCCATGACAATAGAATCGCCGCTTGTTTGTTCAATCAAAAACTGAATTTGGCCAAGTGTAATACACCAAAATGTCGGTGTTGATCTCCTCTATAACTCCATCAAGTATTTTGACAGGATGGAGTTTTTGAGTATCCGAGTTGATTTTGTGTGCTGCCCTCCAGTGACCTGACATTATTTGGTGTTTTTTGTACAAACAAAAACTTATTTGGTACATGGTGTATGCCAAATTGAAGGTAGCGATGTTCCCTACAATTCCTCATACTCAAAATTTGGACAGGAAAATGTTTTCACTCAACTTTTCCTTCATTTTACTATTTAATAAGATTTTTTACTGCAACGGGGTGACACAGAAAAAATCAAAAAATTAATGTTAGCTACGTTGCGAAAATTCACCACTTATAGGTGGCTGTTACATGCTCTGGAAAATTCACAACTTATATCAGGCTGTTACATGCTCGGGAAAATTCACCACTTATAGGAGGCTGTTACACTTATAGCAGGCTGTTATATGCTCGCGAAAATTCACCACTTATAAGAGGCTGTTACATGCTCGGGAAAATTCATCACTTATAGCAGGCTGTTACATGCTCGCGAAAATTCACCACTTATAGGAGGCTGTTACATGCTCGCGAAAATTCACCACTTATAGAAGGAACGAATGACATATGCATGAAATTTTTGTGACATGCATGACATTTTTGTTTTGTAATTTTTCTCGCGATCTAACTCATCATGGAAAAGTCCCGTTTTTCCTCCTTAAACGAAACATTATGCCCATGACTAGACCTCAGTTCTTTGAAAACTGCCAATATGAACATAAACGGACTATGTCACGCAAAATTGTGGCAAAATCACGACAGGCAGCGGAACATATACGAACCATACGAAAGTCAAGGCAGAATCACAAACATCTCAAATATATACTAAGTCTAAAGGGGAAACGTGGCAAACACTGAACACAGGAGTCGATTCTCTAATCGTCGAAATTCATTTGCTCATATACGTATTTTTGCAAGTATCTGCTACAAAATTCATGAAATTGGCAACTTACATATTCATACTTACACCATTATCCAACTAACTAATTAATCTCAACTAAGAAACTTGTGTAAATGCTACAAATTTCTTAATTGGGAAAAAGAACATGGTTGAATATTTTAAGGTACATAAGCACTGAACACCTTCCAACTAAACTTAGTTATTTATACAAAAGAAGCGCATGTGTAATTTACACATGCACTATTAATATTGGAAAGTGGTAAATGTGTATATATTTTCTTTATGGCAACACACCAAGCGATCAAAAAAATATACTGGAGAAAATTAGGTGGCAACACCACAAGCCTGAATGATACTTAAACGTTGCGGTTCAAAAAAAGTGGGATTAATTTTGATATAAAGCAGTTTTACAAATTTATTAAAATCAATACTTAAAAAGAAAGTAATAAAGTGACTATATTATGAAAATTGACGGCAAGAGTTAGTAGTTGAAAAATTATATTTAACATTTTATGATTATTGTGGTCTTGTAAGTATTCACAGGTATTGTAATTTTGTGATTTGTAGAGAACATAATATATAAATGTCGTGGACCAAAAGTTATATGTATGACTCAAAGTGTAAATGTGAAAGTGTTCGTCTGAGGTTGTAGTTTATGGTGGAATTAATATCTCGTCAGCATTTTTCGGCAAACTCCAAAAATTGTCATTTTATTTTAGCACAGTTTTTGATTAACCATAGACATATTTATGATTATATCTCTGAATTCGTTTTGTGTACGAGACCCATCAATATTTTATTGAAAAGGTATTGAAAGTACCTTTAAAATGGTACACAACATCATTCACCTTTTTGTACATATGTATACATTTTACTTTATTTCTTGAAATAATTATTTAAATTGCAGTTTAAAGTATACTATTTGTAAGCTATATTTTGCTTTTGTAATAATGTTTAGAAAAACACATTTCGTCAAAATAAACAACTCTTCATTCTTTTAAGCTTTGATAAAATTTTGTTTTTGGTCACCCTGTACCAATACAGGGTGATAATTATGTTGGTTATATATTGAGTTTATATGGGAGGTGGTAGTGGGCGTGGTCCGATCGGCCCAATTTTATTTTTTGCGTATGAAATATCTAGTAAATGTGCAAAATTACAAGACTGTATGTTTATTTTTCGACTTTATGCCATAAAAAATGGATTTGGGACCAGTGTGACATGTACGAGTGAAATTTAGCATTTACTTGTGTGACTTCTGTCAACTCTATACAAAAAAAGATTTACAAAGTTGAATTAGGTATTTTTTCACTAGTTTTTTTTGCGTGTACTTACCTCCTATCGGCAACCCTTAGGGTGGTCTCCATACGATTTTTTTTATTTTTTATAATTTTTGTTATGACAGTAAGGTCCAAAACTGCACTGGAGTCGCCCCTATATGGGTTAAATGTAATACCTATCTCCACTAATTTTCCTTCCCGACATCCTTAATGGGGCTCCCATACAAAAAACTATTTATATAATTTGCTCCCACTACTCTAACTGCCCCAAGGAGGCCCCAATGTTTGGTTTTCAGTTGTGTTGCCGTTATCAGCAGATTAAATTGTTCGGAATTTTGTATTAAATTTTTCTTCTTCTGGTGACTGGGATGCTGCTCTTGTGGGTTTTTCCTTGGCGTTTGAAGACACTTCCTTTTGAAACTCTAATTTCTCCGTATATGTCTACTTATGGCTCTTTTGTACACCAGTATTCTTCTGAGGAGTATCCAGAATGTTGTTCAGGTCTATCGCTTCCCTATATTCACGTAGCTGCTGCTTGCAAAAGGTTGTCTCGAATCGCCTTATGTATGTTCACTGGAATTCACAGCACTTATCATGTTTCCAAGGCTAACAAATGCTAGCTCTTTCTCGATTATTAAGCGGGCGACATATCTATCATCGTCTCCTACTGCTTGGTTGTTACTCGCGACCGGGGATATTGGTACTGTCTTTCAAAGTCGAAAGGGGTCTTCTCCTAACCCAAGGGACCCAACTCAAAGCCGTTATCTAAGTTCGTATGTGCAGTTACGTGTTGGTCCCATGGTTGTCTATATATATGCAGAGAGGCCATGCGAGGATTGGCGCAGATACCTCATGAGAATCTGCGGACCCGTACTATCCAGGATTAAGTCAACTGAACCTGCACCACCAACATAATGGCGCCGAAACTTAAAGCGTTCCTGGGATCCAACTCAAAGCCGTTATCTAGTTACGTTTTGGTCCAATGGTTGTCTATGCATGCAGAGAGGCCATGCGAGGGTTGGCGCAGATACCACATGAGAATCTCTACTTCTCTGTATACCATAATTAGGATCTTACTGGCCTCGATTTTAATGTCATAAAGATGGGTCGTTGTATACGCTGCCGCCCCTCCTGGGGCCAGAAACAGGTCTGGTAGCCGCCCAATGTTGGTGACACGGTCCTGGTTTTTTTATTAGGGGACCCACGAAGGCATCACTCTTCTACTGGCACCTCTCTTGAGAGCACCCCTTGCGGAAGACAACTAGTTAATGGCGACATATGTTCGTCATGTCGCAGTCTTTAGCGGGCACTTGCCGCTCATGGTCGGGGACTGCTTATCTATCGCAGTCTACCTACATATCTGTAGGTCATCCAGCCATCCGCTGACCCCATCATAGCCTGATCTTAGTCCAATGCAATCATTTGGAGGGTATCCCATAGTGTATGCCTTTACCTACCGCGTCTCTACCATACTACCTCTTTAATTAATCACAACGCATGTTAACATTTCTTCTTCAAAACATTATAATGTTTAATTTGGTTTTTATATTTTGAAAAAAAAAAAACATTTTGTTGTTTGTATGTATAGTTGGTCTGTTATGTTGTCATTTATTTTTATTTTTGTAAATGACAACACAAAAAATCATTTTCTTAATTCTTAAAAATTGACTGGGCCAAGAAAAATATTTTAGGCCTCAGCAAAAAATTAATTGCAGAAAAAATAATTTATATTACGCCTGTTCGATTGGGCTTAACTTAATATTTGTATGGAATTTACTCGCTCATCAAGAAAGTATCTTACTACTACTACTAGTATATTTGGCTTATTTAAATAAAACCAATGGATAACAATGTTGCCACCTTTTTTTTTAATTTTAAGCTAGTAGCCCAATAGAACAAGCCTATTATATTGACAACTGCTGACAGGTCTGGCTGTACTGCGAGACATCTTATTAGGCCTGTTCGATTGTGCCTATTATTAGAGCTGTTTTTCTTTAAGACTGAACAACTTAGCTGAGATAACACAAATCTAAATAAAATGTTAAAATTGTAGTCAAAATAAATATTTAAAAAAAAATTATGTTAAAAAATTGGACTTAGCCTGGACAATTATCCAGTGTAAGTCAAATTTATGGTTATCGATGCAATATCCAAAAAAGTATCTAAAAGGGTTTCTTTGATTTTGCAAAGAATTATGAATTTTCTCATTCTTTTGAAGGAATATTTGGACAGTTTTGGTCGCTAGTGTAAAATTAGGCCTGTTTGGTTGTGCTTACTAGCTTAATTTTTGTATGAAATTTACTCGCTTAACAAGAAAGTAGCTTGCTACAGTCTTAGCTGCGTTGTCAGATTTTTCCTGTTAATCCATTTAAGAAAATGGGTAGCAACTTTGCCACCTTTCGAGTCTCATAATTGTAAGCTAGTAAGCCCAATCGAACATGCATATAGCTTGTTATGAATAGAGTGACAGGATTGAGTCAGTTCAGAAATAATTCGTATTACTGATTTGAAGTAATATATTCTCCTGGCTCAAGACCATTTAATTAAATGATTCTCACAAATGAATGAGAAGCACAACTCACTTTCCTTTACTTGGTGCGACTTTTTAAAAGAATATTCGAAAAGTGAGTTGTGTTTCTCATTCGTTTGTGAGAATCAATTACTTAAAGAGACCGGATTTCACTGCCCAGTGTGCAGCCAAGTAATAAATGTCACCATGCCTTTCTATAAAATATAGATCTTGGAGATCAAGACCAGTTCAAATCAAATATTGATTATAGAAAGGAAACAAAGGAAAAACTAAAAAAATCTTATTATTTTCATTAAGACACTTACATTGTAGCAGTGATTTTCTTCTTCCCCCTATACAAGTAGATTGAAGTTGATCGACTTACCTTTCTTGAAAAGCAGACGTTTTATGTTGAATACAGTGATGGTGTTTCTAGGTTTAACGTACCAGGGGTGGCCAATCAGAGGTCCGCGGGCCGCATGGAAAGCCGGCAACTTTATTCTACATAAAAATCACGAAGAGAACATTACAAAAGGAAAGCGGACTGGAACGGGTTCAGAGAATTTACCAACCGCAGCTTCAGTGAGCTACCCATCTCCTCAAATATTCGGGTAGCTGAGAAAACATTCCGAGGCATCATCAACGCAGCAGCCGCTCGCTTTATTCCTGCTGCTCGAATACCCGAAATAATACTTAATTTCCCAGCAGAGGCAGCGGGACTCCCAGACGAGCGTGATGTTATCGATCTAATCCTGGCGATCCTAGAATCAGGGAATTGAATCTAGAGATTGGTAGGAGGGTCAACGGGTATACGCGGAATAAATGGCTAGAACACTTGAAGCAATGCAACATAAGTTCCGGAATCAGTAAATTGTGGGCAACGGTTAAGTCACACTCGGTGCTACCACTGTGACAGACCCGAAGAGGTGCGCGTGTTATTTTAACCGGCAATTTATATAGCATCCCGAGAGTGATAAGGCGAAAAGGAGTATTATGCGTCGTATTTATGATCTCCGAGCCGAGGAGGAACCACCACAATTCACAGTTGCCGAAGCGGACATACCGGGAGTCGAGTTCCTGACGAAAGTCCTCAACTTGTCCCTGACCACTCTAGTAGTACCCGAAGTCTGGAAAATGGGCAGAGTAGTCCCGCTACTGAAACCAGGCAAAGACTCGAGCAAGGGAGAATCGTACAGGCCGATTTCCCTTCTCTCGCCAGTAGCGAAGACACTTCAGGCTTTACTCCTCCCGAGCCTGATTGGACATTTTCCAATTGCTATTTGAGGACATCGCTAACACGTCCCTCCGGAATAGTTTGAAACGTTTGATCGCGAATTACATGTGTGGGAGCCAGTCGTATGTTGAATTCCGGAATAAGAAGTCCAAACCCCGAAGAGTGAAACAGGGAGTTCCCCAAGGAGGGGTGATATCTCCGGCACTGTTCAACCTCTACCTTTCCGGAATTCCAACACCACCTGACGGCGTTGAAATCGTATCTTACGCTGATGATTGTACGATTCTGGCGTCGGGCCCCTCAATCTGATCTTGCCAATTTTATCACTGCGAGGAAGCTGAAAATTTCCGCCACCAAATCAACGGCCACACTCTTCACCGCATAGACAGCGCAGGTGAAGGAGCAATTGAACGTGATAGTCGATGACACCATAATTCCGACCACCAATTACCCCAAAGTTCTTGGTGTTACGTTCGATAGCCTCTTCAGATCTAGAGCGCATGCCACAGCTATCTGCAACAAGATGAGAAGTAGGAACAATGTCCTCAAGTCGCTCGCCGGCAGCACTTGGGGACAAAGAGACCTTGTTGACCTCTTATAAAGCGATAGGCCGGTCAGTGGCCAACTATGCAGCACCAGTGTGGTCACCGAATGTGAGCGAGACGCAGTGGAAAAATCTACAAACCTGCCAAAACGCCGCCCTGCGAACTGCAACAGGGTGCCTCCTCATGTCTCATACCCGAGCGACGACACAATTTCCTGTTGCCGAAGCAGTATCTGCTTGGATGTTACCGCCGTAGCCACCACAATCACCACCTCGTGGACAGGCTATCTCCCCCAGGCAGATAAGGAAGGATCTTCATGATCTAGAGCGCGAGGTCCAACGTTAAAAATGGAACCTCTAGATCAAAGTACATACCAGGCAGGTCTTAACGGCATTCACTCTGATGCAGTCGTCTAAGCCGTTAAGCCGAGTGAATGTCGTGCTAGGAGAGCTTCACCCATTAGTGGCTTCGGAAGAAATGGATCTGCAACGACAGACAAGAGTGGTTTTGCCACAATTGAGATCAGGGTGGTATAGCAGGCTCAATTCGTATTGGGCGCGAATTGACGCAAATACGTCGAATACCCGTCCCGCATGCAGCCAGAGACCACACGACACCCTATACCTGTTCAACTGCCAGGCCAAACCCACTCAACTCGTTCCCAGGTCTCTTTGGACTCATCCAGTAGAAGTAGCCACCTTCCCTGGCCTGGAAACCAACTTAACAGAACCCACAACACAGGACGAATCAAACAACACCTAATTGGACAACATATTCACCAGTGCTGCTACAACAACAACAACGATCTCAGATTTGTACTTTGGGGTGTGCTAAATGTTTGGAGGGCACAATTCATATTGTTTCCCATCAGATACGAACTGACAAAAGTTCTATTCATCAATGCAAATGATATTTTCCCAAAAATCTTGAATTTTTTTAAATGCTCCGAGCGAATGAAATTCGATACTGCAAATCATTTTTTGATACGTGTGGCTTATGTTGAACAATGCATCCAAGTATTTTTTCATTGGTTCTTCTTCTTATGGTTCTTGAGGAAACGCTAATGTCAAATTTTACCGAAAGATCTCTCTGAATCGCAGTTGAGTTTTTAAATGGATCTGCTACTGAGGTTCTACAAATTAAAGAATCCTATTTCTGGGTTGTTTTTCCCGGCGTAGGACATTGTGCGACATTTTTGAAGCTACCATAAGTTCCAATATGACTTAGTACATTGCACATAATCTGTCTAGATCAATTTAAAATGTTTGTGTTCAAATTTTGTGTCCAGTAAAGAACAAATATTTCTCAAAAAAATGTCTGTCTCGAAGATAATTTGAAAAGTCGAACATCCGAGTTTATATTTTATTCCTTAGCATTGGATGAAAGCAGATATGACCCAAATCGCAATAAATATGCTTCTTTGATTTCTGACTTAAACCTCGAATTCGAAATCCTATTTCAATCCTTTAAAAATCATACTGTTCTCTTTGCGCATTTGCAACACCATTCGCGGTAAACGTGAATTTACTAACAATAGGATTACAAATGGAACATTGTGAAATGTGTTGTGAATAGAGATGGGCGCGACTCACGTGATTCACGCGTGATCGTGAGCAAATTTTATTTTAATCACGTGAGCGTGCGGGAACGTGAGGAACGAAAAAATGTTCGTGCGTGAATCACGTGATTATTTCGTGAGTCGCATATATTTATTAATTCTTTTATTATCATTTTATTTCGTTTTAAAATGAGAAGTTTTAATTCAAAATAAGTCATATATAATTTTTTTCTAAAACAAAGTGCTTCAATGCAGGTATAATTTCTATTTTTCTATTATATAAGCAAGCATTCCCTGCACCAACAATAGGCACTGCATTTATATGGGAAACCCCTTAGTTTTAGTTCAATAAAAAACAAATAAGTGTTATCGGGGTATATGCTTTGATTTCTACTTCGATTTTATGTCTGTGTTCGATTTTTAACTTATTTTGCGTTAAACTATACGATATATCACACTGTTATTTTGTATACTACTTTAAAAATATGAATTTAAGACAAACATCGCAAACGTAGAGTGATTTAAATAATTTAATTTTCGGATTTGCGCGGCGTTACTCATTTCGATTTAGAATATATATATTATTTTCTTTCTGGAAATTGTTTGCGTGATTCACGCGTGACCGTGAGTAAAATTAATTGTACGCACGTGAGCGTGCGTGAACGTGAGTAACGAAAAAATCTTCGTGCGTGATTCAATTTTTTTCCTTCGTGAGCGTGCGTGAACGTGAGCCAATAATCACTCACGCGCACATCTCTAGTTGTGATACACAGTAAAAAGGAGAAATTCCATCAAGTTGATTTGGAAGAGTTCTACACATTGTATTTGGACAAGGGTAAATATCCTGCGTTTTACAAACATGATCTGTCAATGACTTCGCTCTTTGGAAGAACATATGTGTGTAGCTGTTGAGACACATGAAACACATCAAATCACACGACTTACTGATGCTCATTTGGAAAATTGTTTGTGTTTTAGCGACATCTCTTGATGCTATTAGTTCTACAAAGCAAAGTCTGTTGTCTAAATTTTGAATATTTTTTAAGCGCCTCATGAAATATGAGCGATTGATAAACGTACAAATTCTGAAAGCTTTTAAATATGAGCATAATATTAGAATAATAATTTTAATAATAATTTAATAATTAGAATTATAATTTAATAATTTTAATATTTCTGTTTTCTATATGAAATGTAGAATTTACTTTTTGTCTTCTTGTTATGCTTTTATTAATTATACCCTACACCACTTCGTGGGCTAGGGTATTATAAGTTAGTTTCGCGCCAAATGTTTGTAACACCAAGAAATAATCGAGCTAGACCCACCTTTAAGTATACCGATCGGCTTAGAATCACCAGCTGAGTCGATTTAAAGATGTCTTGGCAGAAGTTATTTTTTCTGGCAAGGACCGTCGGTATTGAATTTGGAGGAAATCGGTTCAGATTTAGATATAGCCCCCATACAAATGTCACTCCCGATTTGACTTTTTCCGCCCTATAAAGCACATACAGTACCCGATTTTCTTCAAATTTGGCTTAACACCTTATAATCAAACTAGAAATACCTGAGGCGAAAGCGGGTTAGATCGGTTCAGATTTAGATATAGCCCCCATACAAATGTCGCTCCCTATTTCACTTTTTCCGCTTTAGAAACCACATATTGTACCCGATTTTCTTTAAAATTGGCACAACATTTTATAATAGAACTAGAAACACCTATGCTGAAAGTGGGTAAGATCGGTTAAGATTTAGATATAGCCCCCATACAAATGTCGCTTCCGATTTCACTTTTTCCGCTTTAGAAATGACATATTGTAGCCGATTTTCTTTAAAATTGGCACAAAATTTTATATATTTTATAATCGAACTAGAAACACCTATGCTGAAAGTGGGTAAGATCGGTTCAGATTTAGATATATCCCCCATACAAATGTCGCCCCCGATTTCACTTTTTCCGCTTCAGAAACCACATATTGTACCCGATTTTCTTTAAAATTGGCACAACATTTTATAATCGAACTAGAAACACCTATGCTGAAAGTGGGTTAGATCGGTTCAGATTTAGATATAGCCCCCATACAAATGTCGCCCCCGATTTCACTTTTTCCGCTTCAGAAACCACATATTGTACCCGATTTTCTTTAAAATTGGCACAACATTTTATAATCGAACTAGAAACACCTATGCTGAAAGTGGGTAAGATCGGTTCAGATTTAGATATAGCCCCCATACAAATGTCGCTCCCGATTTCACTTTTTCCGCTTTAGAAACCACATATTGTACCCGATTTTCTTTAAAATTGGCACAACATTTTATAATAGAACTAGAAACACCTATGCTGAAAGTGGGTAAGATCGGTTAAGATTTAGATATAGCCCCCATATAAATGTCGCTTCCGATTTCACTTTTTCCGCTTTAGAAACCACATATTGTAGCCGATTTTCTTTAAAATTGGCACAAAATTTTATATATTTTATAATCGAACTAGAAACACCTATGCTGAAAGTGGGTAAGATCGGTTCAGATTTAGATATAGCCCCCATACAAATGTAGCTTCCGATTTCACTTTTTCCGCTTTAGAAACCACATATTGTACCCGATTTTCTTTAAAATTGGCACAACATCTAAAAATTCAACTGAAAAACCTATGGATCTTGATCATTTTTTCCACATCATGTTATATTTACTTTACTCGGAATATCTGCTGGAAAATTGGATCAATTACTTTATTATTTACCATATTCATTAAATTTGAGTAAAGATGAATTGATAGTAACTGTATAACTACATAAAAATGCTCCCACGGAATACCTGGGTTTAGTAATCAAAGCCATGTATATATGCAGGGAGTGGTGTAGGGTATTATATAGTCGGCCCCGTCAGACTTTAGCCTTTCCTTACTTGTTTTTTATTTTGTTTTATGATTTCATATACCCTACAAAAAATTAAAATAAACTCATAATACTAAATATTTAGTTAAATTGTTTAAATGGCTAATTTTCCAAGTTTTTAGTAATTATTTGTTTTAAAATGTTGGCAACCGAAAATGTGAAAAAATCAAAAATGTAAAATTTAATTTTCTTCAAAAGGAAAGCCAAGTAGCCGTATGTCTTCATTTCCTTAGGTTTGGTTTCATGCAGATATGTCGCACCAGCGTCCAAAACTATTCAAGTCATCCTGCAATGGATGAGATTTTCTCAATTTCTCTGATCCATTATAAGAAAAAAATATTTTCACTTCATCTGAATACATTAGTAGTCTAGTTAATCAGGTCTGTTCTGGTACTCATTGCACAAAATATGATAAGAAATAGAAAACTTATACAATTTTGATTATGTGAAGTATGTTTGCGGTTTCAAAGAATCTTCTTAGCAAAACAAGAGAAGTTCTCACCTGAAATGGCGTGAGAGCGACTTGCAGAACACCTCTCTCGTGAATATTTTCACTTCTACGCTACCAGTGAGTGGCAGAACTTACCCGAATGATAGACCCTGGGTGGTCATTTATGAATAATAAGAATATAACCGATCCTAGATACCTACCTTGAGGAACTCCTTTTAGAATAAAAACTTCGATGACGATATAAATATTGGAAATATAAAAATAAAACAACCTAAGAAAAACTAAAAAGAACAGTTTTCTGATTTATTTATGACCTCGAGCCTGACCATCCAGAAAAATAGAAAAAAAGGTACATAGAACTAACAATATTATTTTTTGATATCATTTCTCATTTTGGGGAAATATTGCCTGTATCACTTTTTTTGTTAAGTTCTGCAAAATGAACTTGCCGCTATAAGACAGGCAAGTGAAAGAGAATTTCAAGATTAATTGCTCCATTTTTTAAAGGTAAGTGAAACATTGGTAATAACACCCGCCCCTTCCGACCGAAAGGGCCACGTCCCCATAACGTAGGGACAGCGTACACACCACAATCCGAACCATGGCGGCTAAGCAGTAGAGGGTGGACACCGGCTACAGATCAAATATCAACAGCCGGCATAACAAAAATATTAAACAAAATATTAGTATCACATGCAAATAAAAGTTATTCTTAAAGTTAGCAACTAAATATATTAAAGTAAACGTGTCACAACAAACTAAGCATCCAAGCAGGAGAAAATCCTCGACTTTATTATATCGATTCCTAATCCGATATCCGGAAGAATAATTTGTACGCTGAAAATCAATATGGAGAAATTGATAGTATCTAGAAGGTCTAAATGGCACGTTAAACTTAATCCTAGAAATAATATAGTCAGAAGAGAAATCACCATTTATAACCTTATAAACCATCACGGTGTTCAACATAACACGTCTGCTTTTCAAAGAAGGCAAGTCGATTAACTTCAATCTACTAGTATAAGGGGGAAGAACAAAATCACTATTCCAATGCAAGTGTCTTAATGAAAATATTAAAAATTGTTTCTGAACTGACTCAATCCTGTCAATACAGATACCATACCATACTGAGGATCCCACACTACGGCATGACAAGTGATGTAAATAGCTGCTTCGTTACGTAAGGATCGGAGAACTCCTTAGTCTATCGCTTAATGAAGCCGAGAACACCATATACTTTGTTAACCATATTAATAATATAATTGTTGGAATTCAGTTTGGAATCCATTAGAATACCAAGGTCTACAAAAGAATCAACTAGCTTTAACCCAGTTCCTCTAATATTATATCTGACAAATCTTGGATTCGATTTAAAGAAACGCATATGTCACACTAGCGTCCAAAACTATCCAAGCCATCCTGCAACGGATTCGAAAATTCTGGCCAATTATAAGAAAAAAATAATTTTACAGCATCTGCATACATTAGAATTCGATAATTAATGATAGAATGATCATTTATGAATCAGAAAAGAACCAGTCCTAGATGACTGCCCTGAGGAAGGTGACTTCTATTTGAAATCTTATAAATTGAAGTCATCATTTGCCCAAAGTCGGGCTTCATTTAAAATTATAGTTTCAAGGGAAATTTTCGAGAAATTAATTGTCCCTTCGTTCTGGCCATCTAGGGCTTTTGTCAAGGAGTTTGTGGATAGGGTTGACAATCTGGCGCGTTTACCAATAAAGTCAGCTACGATTCCAAAAAACTGAATAGTTCTTTTTGCGTTGGGTATCAGAATGTTAAATACAAAGTTAAATCGACTATTTGTTGATAGTTTCAATTTTGACTTCTGGGCTCTAGCTTTTTCTGAGACCTGGTTGAAAGATTCAATTTTGGATTCCGAGGTTTTATGTGGAAAATATGTTGTCTTCATGAAGGATCGAGTAGGAAGAATTGGTGGCGGTGTTCTTATAGCGGTTGCTAATGCATTCTCATCTGAAAGCTTTATTCTAAATACAAGGATTTGATGACATTGAATTTATTGCAGTCCATATTAACAGATGACTCTTACATTCCTCCATCATCCGAGTTGTGTTTTCGAGAGTCATTTGACTGCAATTTGTATGGTTGTCTCCAGGGCGAGTGATTTAGACCATACTATGATTTTAGGATATTTTAATTTACCCTCTGTATCTTGGCTTACCTTGCCAGATGCCGAAGCTTTAACAACGTTGACATCAACTTTTGATAGGGATGATTGGCCCTCGCAAATAGTTAGACTTTTTACTGATCTTAACTTGTCTCAGATAAATTATGTGGGAAATGTAAATGCTGGGCAACTAGACTTAGTATTTGTCGATGATCCCCATTACTTCGAAATCAGTAGAGTTCCCCCCATATCACTCCCGGAGGACAACTATCATCCTACCTTGAATATATCGATGTTGTACTCTGGCGAATCTTCTCCCTCTACTTCGTAGATAGATTTTATCAAATTTTAATTTTAAACTTTAGAGGACCGGTCAGATTATGTCAAATATTCGGTTGCTAGGTCGAAATATAGCATTGAGTCTCAGAGATGTTATAGGATCTACTTGGAAAAACTAAGGAATGATTTTAGGAAGAACCCTAGATCTTTTTATGACTTTGTGAATTTCAAACGTAGATCCTCAACTAAGCCGACAAGGATTAGAATGGATGGTTTAGAGTTTGGTGATGATCAGGCGATTGCTGATTGTTTTGCAATTTTTTTTTTGCGACGACATACTCAGAGCGATCTTATGGGTCGAGTGACGCCTATCCTTATAATATTTCTGCATTGAGTCAAGTAGAAATCCCTGTTATGGATTTGCCCTTAGTTTTGTCGAGTTTGAATAAACTCAAATCCACAAATAGTGCTGGCCCTGATGGGGTGACAAGTATAATATTGAAATTCTGTGCTAGTGGTTTGGCTATTCCGCTAACATTATTATTTAATACTTCATTGAGTTTTGGATATTTCCCTTTGGCTTGGAGGAGTTCATTCATTGATCCCCACCATAAGTCTGGCAGTCTAATTGATGTGTCAAACTATAGAGGGATAGCTAAGTTGAGTGCTATTCCGAAGCTATTTGAGAAATTGGTTACTGAGGTTGTATCTCATAGAATTTCTTCTATATTGAGTCCATATCAACATGGATTTCGTAGGGGATTTTCTACTGTGACAAATTTGATTCAGTTTACTTCTCTCGTTATTGATGAATTTGTTCAGGGTAATCAGACTGAAGTCATCTATACAGATTTTAGTAAGGCATTTGATAAAGTGAACCACGAACTTTTGTTATATAAATTAGATCGTATAGGCTTTAGCTCTAATTTCTTGAAGTGGATATCTTCGTATCTTTCAAATCGCTCTCAGATTGTCAAATTTGGTAAATCTTATTCTAGACCAATTGTGATTCCATCAGGTGTTCCTCAGGGTAGTCATCTATGGCCGGTTATTTTCTTATTATTCATAAATGACCTTCCGGTCTATCATCAATTCTCGACTTCTAATGTATGCAGATGATGTAGAAATATTTTTTTCTTATAATTGGGCAGAATTTTCGAATCCATTGCAGGATCACTTAGATAGTTTTGGACGCTGGTGTGACATGAATTGTATGGAACTCAACCTAAGGAAATGCAGACACATGCGTTTCTTTGGATCGAATTCATCCATATTGACTTTCAGCGTACGAATTATGCTTCCGCAGAATGTGTATTGATTTTAATTCATTGTGTCACATTATAGATTTCGGATTAGGAATCGATATAATAAAGTCGAAGATTTTCTCCTGCTTGGATGTTTAGTTGTTGTGACATGTTTACTTTAATATATTTAGTTACTAACTTTAAGAATATCTTTTATTTGCATGTGATACTAATATTTTGTTTAATATTTTTGTTATGCCGGCTGTTGATATTTCATCTTTAGCCGGTGTCCACCATGTACTGCTTAGCCGCCATGGTTCGGACTACGGTGCGTACGCTGTCCCTACGTTATAGGGACGTGGCCCTCTCGGTCGGAAGTGAAGGCGTTGGGACCGTTCGAAAAAAAGAAGGACCAGCTGATGGAATCAGAATTGGAAAATGAGAGCGATTTGTCGTTAATAAATATGTTTTGGTGTCTGTAGAAACAAACATTTCAGCTATTTTACTTGGCTTGTATTTGTATGTATGTATTTTCTTGTTTCTTCTGAGAATTTTGTACTTTTGTCCAACCAGTTTGTTTGTCCCGGCATATCAGAGCATGTATTCATTTTCTTGCCCATTGAGTTTCCTGTTAGCTGCATAGAACAATTTTATGAGTATACTGATGCTGTAAGTAATGAAATTATACAGGAAATCTTGACTTTGCAAATATATATTATTCAAACAACGTTGATGTACAATGGGAGTCTTTCGAGTGCTGCATTGCATCTATACATTCAATATTCCCGCAGAGGAGAAGAAAGGTTCGAAATGGGGTTGTGAATTGGTTTAACTCGCCTCAAATTGAATTCTACATTTCCTTGCGCGATTTGGCTTTTAAGGCGTATATGGATGACAAGTGCAGTACAAATTGGAGGATGTTTTGCAGGGCAAGAAACAAGGCCAAAGCTATTGTAAGGCGAGCATAAAGAGATGCACACTCTTCGATGTTTGATAATAATAGTAGTATTAAAGATTTATGGAAGTTGTTAAGGGTTAATGGTTTATCTGAAATTAAATCGCATGACTATAATTTGGATGTAGATGAAATGAATGCAGCATTTGTGGACAATCAGCTCATTGTTCCTTGCAGTAATAGTGATTTAAGCAGATTGCAATATAGTAGGCATGATGGGTTTTCTTTTCAATGTTCAATGTTGATATTGTTGTTTTAAATAAAACGTTCTCTGCTATTAAGACAAATGCTGCCGGGTTAAATGGATTTACTTTGAAATTCCTAAAGTTAATATTTCCTTTCGTGTCCATTCATTTTTTGCATATTACTAACACCATTCTTTCCACATCGGTTTTTCCTGCTGTTTGGAAAACTTCAAAAATAGTTCCAGTTAGGAAGAAAAATGGTAGACATGCAAGCAATGAGTTTCGCCCAATTTCCATATTGCCAATTTTCTCCAAGGTTGTGGAACACATTATGAAAATACAAATGTCAAGTTACTTGGAGATTGATAATATGCTGCATGATGCTCAATGTGGTTTTAGATGTAATAGAAGTACAACCTCGCTTTTATTGGGTTTAACGGACACTATTCGTGCCAATTTTGGTAATAGTAAGTTTTGTATTTTGGTGTCATTAGACCTTGCAAAGGCTTTCGATAGGGTAGACTATTCCACTTTGATAAATAAGTCGTACCACTTGTACAACTTTTCTAGTAGCGCATGTACACTGTTGAGTTCGTATCTTTTAGAACGGAGTCAACTTGTATGTGTTGGAGGTAGATCTAGTAGGGTTCTGTCTGTTAAGAGTGGGGTCCCACAAGGCTCAGTACTGGGGCCGCTTCTTTTTATATTGTTTCTTAATGACCTTTTTCCTTATTTGGATGGATGGTGTGTCCCATACGCATTTGCTGATGATATTCAGCTGCTTTTCAAAGGTGATAGTCATTTTGTGGACATTACTCAATCAAAGATCGATTTTGTGTTAGATGCGTTACGTGCTTGGATGTTGCAAAACAAACTAAGTACAAATGCATCTAAAAGTAAAGCTCTATTTTTTTCTACCAGTAATGTTAATAATATCAGTCTGGTCTACAATGGAACAAATATTGAATATGTCCGAGACTTGCAATGTCTGGGAGTGCAGCTAGATGATAAGTTGAGCTTTGCTCAACATATTAATATGGTAATCTCTAGGGTTAATTTTTCTCTCAGATGCCTGTATGGTACTGATTTATATTTGCCGATTTTGATTAGAAAGCGGCTAGTAGATGGATTGATTTTACCTATAATATTGTACTGTTTGGAAGTATACTCTGGTACTATTCAGGGCAATATGTATTTATTACAACTAGCGCTTAACAGAGCGATACGTTATATTTATGGCCTTAAGAGCCGTGTTCATATAACGCCATACGTAGTTAGGTTTCTGGCATGTACTGTTCCAGCATTTGTAAATTTCCGACTACTTTTGTTTTTTTATAAAATGATTAAAAATCAGTGTCCATGTTTTTTGCTTCGAAATTTTGTGTTTTGTCACTCAACTCGAAGAAATCAAATAACTATCCCAAGAGTTTTCCACCTACTAGAAGAATCGTTCCTAGTTAGAGTAGCACGTTTATATAATTCGCTGCCTAATGAGTTAAAAAATTTCAGCATTACATCAGCTACATATGCAAATAGGCTTATTAGCTATCTTCAATAAATAGTTTTGATATCACTCTTCTGCACGTAACTCGAGAGATGTTTACAAGTGTTTTGAACTATTGTTTTTTGTAGTTTTTTATACTACATACATGCTGCCAAATTCATAATGCTTTATGATAGGTTTTACATTTTATGAATTATTCTGTAATATGCTAACAACGTAATTACAACGTATTATTCCCGATTTCATAATTTGGAACTTTGTTTCCTTTTTTATTACTGTTATTAAATGGAGTATTTTTTAGCTCTACAAAATAATTTCTGTATATGCATTTATTTAATTTATTATATACATTATCTAAGATCTTTATTTAGTTTTTTAATTGAACATACTGCAACATTGTTGAGTAGTTTTTTTTAGCCATGTTAAAAAAAGTATTATATATGCATTATGTAATTTGTTTTAAATTGGCCCGATGGCTTTGAATTACAAGTTGAAATAAATAAATCAAAATCAAAAAAAAAATCAAGAAGGTGGCAGGCCAACAGATGTCTATTGGCGACTAATGGATGAAGCGATAACGGAGAATACTGAAGTAAGATTAGAAAAGCCTCAAAAAGATAGATGGCTGCTATTACAGCTTGGCCACCAAATTTGCTTGGATGAGAACCAAGGGAAGCCATCGATTCCAAATTATTACATCATTTGTGCATGAGACGCGTACGAATTATGCTTCTGTGCTGCCTTTCGTAGAATGTGTATTGATTTTAATTCATTGCGTCACATCATCGATTTCGGTGTAAGAATCAATGTAATAGGCCTGTTTTTATACCCTACACCACTTCGTGGTCTAACACCAAGAAATAGTCGAGTATACCGATCGGCTTAGAATCACCAGCTGAGTCGATTTAACGATGTCTGTCTGTCCGTCCGTCCGTTTGCTGTCCATCTAAGCTTGTTAGCACTCTACAGGTCGCAATTGTTGTCCGATTGTCATGAAACTTGGCAGAAGTTATTTTTTCTGGCCAAGGACCATCGGTATTGAATTTGGAGAAAATCGGTTCAGATTTAGATATAGCCCCCATACAAATGTCGCTCCCGATTTGGCATTTTCCGCTCTAGAAATCACATCTTGTACCCGATTTTCTTCAAATTTGGCACAACATCTTATAATCCAACTAGAAACACGTATGCAAAAATTGGGTAAGATCGGTTCAGATTTAGATATAGCCCCCATACAAATGTCGCTCCCGATTTGACATTTTCCGCTCTAGAAACGACATATTGTACCCGATTTTCTTTAAATTTTGCAGAACATCTTATAATCCAACTATAAAGACGTATGCAAAAATTGGGTAAGATCGGTTCAGATTTAGATATAGCCCCCATACAAATGTCGCTCCCGATTTGACATTTTCCGCTCTAGAAACCACATATTGTACCCGATTTTCTTTAAATTTTGCAGAACATCTTATAATCCAACTAGAAACACGTATGCAAAAATTGGGTAAGATCGGTTCAGATTTAGATATAGCCCCATACAAATGTCGCTCCCGATTTGACATTTTCCGCTCTAGAAAAGACATATTGTACCCGATTTTCTTTAAGTTTTGCAGAACATCTTATAATCCAACTAGAAACACGTATGCAAAAATTGGGTAAGATCGGTTCAGATTTAGATATAGCCCCATACAAATGTCGCTCCCGACTTGACTTTTTCCGCTCTAAAATCAACATATTGTACCTGTTTTTCTTTAAAATTGGCACACCATTTTATAATCGAACTAGAACCATCTGTGCTGAAAGTGGGTACGATCGGTTCAGATTTAGATATAGCCCCCACACAAATGTCGCTCCCGATTTGACTTTTTCCGCTCTAAAATCCACATATTGTACCCGATTTCCTTTAAAATTGGAACAACATTTTATAATCGAACTAGAAACACCTATGATGAAAGTGGGTAAGATCGGTTCAGATTTAGATACAGCCCCAATACAAATGTTGCTCCCGAATGTTTAACCGATTTTGGCCAAATTTTCAAATTTATATTTCACCAATAAACAGACATGGTGAAAGCGGGTCACATCGTTCCAGGTTTCAATATACCCCCATACAAATGTCCTTTCCGATTTAACATGTTTTGTCAAACACATTCATTTACAGGATGCAAAAATCCCTCCCGATTTCACTTTTTTACCGAATTGAATTGCAATGAGAATTGTTTGGGTGATGGCCATATGTCCATACTTTGGTATACTACTGTATAATTTGTATTTGTCTGTCGGACAATTGGATCAATTACCATATTATTTACCATATTCGTTAAATTTGACTAAAGATGAATTTATAGCATATAAATTATATGAATATAATTTGTATGAACTACATAAAATTGCTCCCATGAAATACCTGGGTTTAGTAATCAAAGCGAGGTACATGCCCAGGGAGTGGTGTAGGGTATTATATAGTCGGCCCCGCCCGACTTTAGCCTTTCCTTACTTGTTCTTTATGCCGGGATAACGAAAACTTTAATAAAAAGTTAATTTTTCACTCAAAATTAAAAATGTTTTTCACATTGTCGCTATGAATATTTGTATCAAAACAAATTTTCAAAAAAATATTTTGTGCTGATTTTTTCGACTTAGCCTTGATAACCATAAATTTGACTCACACTCACTCACTGTATAATTATTATTCAGGATAAGTCCATCTTTTTTAACACAAAATTATTTTTTCAAAATTTGTTTTCACACACACATTGATATTGCTGTTGGCGACAATTTTGAAACAAAATTTTTATTTCTTAAAAATACAGCCAAATTATTAACTATAATTGTCTTTAGTAATGTAAAACTAATATTTTTCCGGCTGTTGATATTTGACATGTAGCCGGGGTCCACCACCGCCGCCATGATTCGGACTGTGGGACCGTAATAGCAAAAGTAGTTGGTGGCAGATGAAAACATTACAGTCCTAAAGGGTAAACTATTAGTTTACAGATGAGATATTAAGTACATCTTCTTAAATCATGAAATATACATTTCCATGCAAGGTTTCTTTGCTGATAAAGTAGATATCTATTCTAAAGGAATATGCACCATACAGCAAAATAGTGAACTCCCTCCCTAATTTCACGCATTTGAAGTTTGTTGAGTAGTTTTTTTAACACTGTTAGAAATAATTTTTACTATGCATTTTGTAATTTATATTAGGCCAATAGGCTTAGAATTACAAGTCGTGAAGAAATAAATGAAATGAAGTGACCTTCATAAAAATGCAGAAAAAATACCTCGCTATTAGCTTTGAAGTTTCTACGGTGGTATAAATCTAAATATTTTAGTTTTTCTTCGCTTTAGCTATTTCAGTACTTTCATATTTACATCCCAATACATTACCAGCATTTCAAACTGCATATATGACCTTTTTATCACCACTTTGAAATAAGAACACGCTATGTATTATGTATTCATATAAAAATATTTATTCACGTGTTCTTCATTTAATAAATGTGATTTCATTACGATTACTTTAAAACCTTACCGGAAGAAGCAAACCAATAAGAGTTTATGGGGCCTACAATAAGGGGAGAAATCTTACCATTTCTCTAATGAAGGAAATCAAATCGAATGTATGTTAACCGCCTCTCTCCATTTTTAGTGGTATTCACATCTGTCCCAACACTAAGCACTTCTTGAATCGTCACATTTTTCCGGATTCAATATTCTAATCTTTGACTATGGCTATCTTTTTTGTTTATTTGCTCGGTCTTCTCATTTGCTAGCTAGAATGGAAAATCGATTGATAAAATAATTTTAGAAGCCAAAGACCGATTTGACATACATGAATCCTTGAAAAATATGCTGATTCAAAACGTTGCTAAAGTCTGAAGATGGGTGATGCATTTGTGGTTTCTTATATTGATACACTTTTCAATTACCCATCTATCCTCTTGACATAACTCATGATGATTACATCCGCTTGCGATGAAAGACGTCTTAGGTCCTTACCATGTGTCTCGATTTGAAAGAAAAATCTATCGAAAAGTAATTTGATTCTCGTTCTCCAACAAAAGCTGATTTTACCTTTCTTATCGAGATTGCGGCAAAGGTTCTGTATTTTATACTTAATAAAGTGGTCATTAATGCTTACCCTTTAAATACGCATTACCTTTTTCTAGTATTCGTCATATTACTCTTTGTAATGATGACGCTTTCGAAAATTCGGTCAAATCGACAGTGGTGCTTTGGGAGAGGAGTACACAAATGTGATTATCGATCTAAAATATGAAGTAAGACCTATTCCTTTAATTGCACTTACATAACGTTAAAATAAAGACATTTTGGTAGGATTTGAAAGCTCTGGCAATGTGTTGACAAGTGATCAAATGGAACTCTAGAATGGGAAATTGTGTTAGTCAGTGTTTTAACAACAAACAATTTACCTTCAAAATAGTTATAATGCGTTCTGATATGTTTTGATTTGAAATTGGTCTAAAATTTTCGGAACTACAACAGACTGTGATTACTCAACAAGAATGAGATAAGTCATATGCATCACACGATCAAATTACTAATTGAAATGAAAATTATTTTTTATCTTATGATGAATAATCATCATATCCTAACGCATAAAAAAATATTTCATTCTTGTTGGAATTCAGTTTTCATTACTGTTTTAAGTTAAATTACCAAAAAAACATTTTCGAAATCTTATGTACACCCAGAGACATTTTTTCTAGATTGCATTAAAATTTTTCGAGAAATTCAAAATCATTTCAAAACTGTAAAAAGAGAAAGAAAATAAGAACAATTTAATCGAAGCTCTAAAACAACAACAATTAAATGTGAATAAAAATCCCACGTACCACCATGGGAGTAAATAAAATATATCTCGTTCCAAAACTCTAATACAATCCTTGTATTCTTCATCTAACTAATGAGATAGATGCTGATCGAACGTCGGATCCCTCCCCTTACCAGAGAGGGGAATTAAAAGTACACATTGTTGTATTGACACACGCCGTTTGTTTTGTATATTTTTACTTACTGTTTTAGTTTGTTTCTGTTCACACACAATTAATTTGTGGGATCATTACTTAATATATAGTGTTGTGTTGTTTGTTAGATCATACAATATGTATACATAATTTGTATCAGTTTCAAGATTAAAATGTTTTATCGAAAATAAGCTTTTAAAATATTGAAAATGTTGATGACAACAATTAGCATTCAGAAAGTACTTGCAATATAAAAAGGGAATATAATTTTGATTCAAAAGCTTATTGAAAAGAAGACTAGCAAATAAAACGTTTCTAGTTACATACCCACAAAAGTAACACGAATGAAAAAATTAAACAGTTTGGAAAGTTTTATTTGCTAGTCTTATTTGAAGAACTAAAGCTATGATTTAATTTAAAGATAAAATTATGAAGAAAGTATTTGTATGAGCAAATTGAAGTCTGCAGATAGTGTTTTTGACGACTAAATTGCAGTCAAGCTTTAATTTTACTCTGCTCTGTTTAAAAGTTTTTAAATGATCTTAATTGGGAATACTTTTAGTTCATTGATCTAACATTTTTTTTATTTTTCAAATGGTCTTACGATGGGGTAACATTTGCTTTATCGCCACCAGTGTTGTTGAGCATCTCCAGAATTTTGGCCATTTTCGGAGCCGCCACTGCGTCCTGGTATAGGTGGAGGTGGTACACTAAACATATCATGCTGAGGTCGGAATTTTTCTTCGTCTTCGTCTGATTCACGTTTAATGGGCGCGGATGGGTACATTGGATATGTGGGATATCCGTCGTCAATAGGTTCTTCTTTAATTTTGATTACGTCCATGTCACGGAAGTCAGGTTTACGCTCCTTAGAGTCACGACGGTCACGATCTTTATCGCGACGTTCTCGCTTTCTTTCTCTTCGCTCCCGCGACGGTTCGCGCTCCCTTGATTTTGAACGTTTCTTTTTGCGATCACGTTCTCGATCTTTCTCACGTCTGTCACGTCTCTCATAGTCATCATATTCACGGTCACGGCTACCCCGACGCTTCTTCCGTTCCCTAGACCGACTGCGAGAACGTCGCGGTCGTTCACGTTCCCTTTCTCTGACACGATCGCGGGATCGTGACCTTCGGCGTATACCATCTCCGAAACGTCCTCTATCCACCGTACGTGCATTTTCACGATCTTCACGTTCACGTTCAAGGCGATAACGTTCGCGTTCGCGTTCATTGTCCTCCCGACCAGAATGTTTGATATTGACGTCGTTACCACCACGGCGTGTACCACCAAGACCGCCACCCAAACGGCGAGGCAACCATCCCTTGACTGTACGTGCTCTCTCTACATCAACCAGCACACGTTTACTATCAATTTTTTTACCATCGGCATGTTTATAAGCAGCATGCATATCACGTTCATGTTCGTACTCGATGAAAGCGTAACCTTTAGGCTTACCCGTCTCTGGATCATGGATCAAAACTATTTTCTTAATGGGACCATAGATTTCAAATTCTCTTCTTAATTTAGACTCTGAAGTGTCATAGTTGATTCGAGCAATAAACAATGTTCTAAATGGGTCCTCCGTTGCATTTTTGATCTCTTGTGGATCCCACAGTGCTATTTCTCGTTCCAATTTATACGCTACCTGTTCGGCTTTTTCACGCCTACGTCTTTCCAGTCTTTCTTGACGTGTTTCCATCTTTTTCGGCGGTGGCGTATCTTTTGGATCTTCAAAATCATTTAAAAAATTACCTATTCCTAAGTAACCTCTCGACTTTTTTTCATGTGGCAATTTGTCCACCGGTGGCATAAACGGTATGGGATCCCGAGCGGCAAAGAGTGCCAATAAGTTTGGCGGTAGATACTGCGTCATTTTGTATTCAACTGTTCCCTTTACGTTTTGCGATGAATTGAATGCAGCTTCTAGTGTTTTCCTTGGCGTGCTTTCGTACGATATTTATACAAACCTGAGCAGAACATTTTTGTTCAATTACAATTTAAGGTTAGCTGTATTCGACATTATGAGGAATTTATAGAAAAACTTACCTCTTCATTTCTCTGCGTAATTCATATATGTAATTTCAGGATTAGAGACTTTTCGCTACAATTCCTGTATCTATAAATTTATTTTCAGAATATTGAATTTTCCTAAAAATTTCCGCTGAGAATCTCCTCTTCGTGTTCACAGAAACTTTTCGTGTCCCAAACAGAGTACGAAGCCGACCGATAAAATACCGGCGGTGCGCCAACGCCGGTGATTTTCATTCAATGAAGCCGCCGCCGATTTTCGTATTCTCATGCTTGAAGTTTGGCCGCCGAATAACTAGTCGCCATTCCAAGCAACCGAGGGATATTTTCAAAAGTATGCACTTTATGTTTGCAAATGTGTTTGTTTAAAACCCCAAACTATTTTCAAAATCAGAGGTAGATATGATAGATAAGTTGTGATAACAAAAACGATAATAAAAATTTAATTTTTTGCTCAAACTAAAAAAATATTTTTCACATTGTCCCCAACTGCAATATAAATATTTGTATCAAAACAAATTTTCAAAAATATTATTTTGTGTTGACTTTTTTTGGACTTAACCTCTTAACCATAATTTTGACTTACACTGGATAATTATGCAGGCTAAGTCCAAAATTTTTAACACAAAATTATTTTTTCAAAATTTGTTTAAATTTTAAAAAATAATTTGTTATTTTGAGTCGAATTTTCATTTTTATTTAGGTGTTTGTTATCGCAGCTTAGTTATCCAGTCTGTTGTACGTAAATGAAAAATATCATCTCCATTATCTGGCGATTTACATTTGTAAATCGACCTTATACCATTTCCACTTGAGGAAGGGAAATGTGGTTCTCCTCATTCAACCATACACACATTGGCCACATATAGCATCAGTTAAATGTCATTTCAGTTAGATTTCGCATGCAGTCTGAAAAGGCTATAAGATTAAAAAAAAATGTTCCAGTGCCTTTACCATTGTTAAATGAGCGTTCCGTGAGCAACGGAATGGTTTAACCCTAGAACACTAACGTTATTTTTTATACTTTAACACTAATCATTAGTCGAATCGACTAACATATATATATATAACCGATTTTGTAGTTATTTATATATAAACCGTCAAAGCATCTTATAAAGATTGATATTTGGTTACTTTTGACTTAATTAAAACAAACAATTTTCATTTGTATAAAACAATTCATTCAAAAATATATATTTATTAAAGCTGCTTTTGAGATAACTATGCGTTAATATGTAAGCGATGTTAGTCGAATCGAATAAGGTTAGCGTTCTAGGGTTAAAAATCAAACAAATTACATATTGAAATTTGCCTCTGCTGCAGTAAAAATAGAAATCGCCAACGCCAATAGGCAAAAAATTATACGTAGCCACTGCCGATTTTTTATTGTCGGCTTCGTTCTCTGTTCGTGTTCACTACAACTAAATATGTCCCAAGAATGTTTTTTTTTGCTTTACTGTCACAAATGTCAAAACGTCGATTAATTCACAATAACGCCAAAATAATATAAGTTTGTTGTTGGGAGGGGAAATAAATAAATATGGCTACCGAAAAAGCCTTTCATTTTTTTGTGGTTGGTATCCCTGCTTGTCAATATGGCATAATTAAAATCGAGGGTTGCCATGACTCTTTCATGATAAAAAGAGCTTGTTGGAAAATAAAACAGAATAAAGCTACGGGCACATCAACGCATTTTATTTTCGGCACTGCGTTTTTCTTGAACTGCTTGGACAACCCATAGTATTAGTACTCTCACAACAAACCGGAAGAAGAAACACGCTACGCCGAATATATAAAGGTCCATTCAGATGGAAGCGACACAATAGTCGACACTTTTTACCGGGGGTAATTATGTAACTTTCGAATAATCGTGTCGTTTTGCGATATGTATTTTTATTACATATTTCCATACAAACAAAAATAATTTCAATTGTTCAAATTCAAAATTTTGCTGTGGACCATGGCACAATAATTAAAATTTTTCATTTTGAACGTCAAAAAATGTTTGTTTACATTCAGTTTTAAAAAATTGTTTGAAAGAATATTTGAAAATATTGTAGCTTTTTTCGTTAAAAGTGAGAACTAATTGCGTAAATTTTGTATCTGCAACAAACGGGGCAACCGGCATGGCACAACAAAAATATTATTCTTCACTTGACAAATTTATCTGTCAGTTGAATTTGACAATCAAAATGCTGAAACACACAGGGTTGTATCTGAATTTTAGTTGTTGTTGGGGAATTGCTTGGTCGTCCCAAGTATCGTTCATCACGCCGACTATATAATACCCTACACCACTCTCTGCGTATATTCCTCGCTTTGATTATAATCCCAGGTATTTCATGGGAGCAATTTTATGTAGTTCATATAAATTATACAGTTACTATAAATTCATCTTTAGTCAAATTTAATGAATATGGTAAATAATAAAGTGATTGATTCAATTTTCCAGCAGATATTCCAAGTAAAGTAAATATAACACGATCTGGAAAAATTGATCGAGATCCAATGATAAATACAGATTATACAGATTATTCACAGCTAGTAAATAAATCATTACTCTCACATTTTCTTGCGTATTTTTATTGTAGAATATATCCACGAAATGCAAATGTTTTGTAATTTAAAAACCGATTAACCGACATGAAAACACCAGTTGTCGAAAATGCCAATAAAAACCGGTTAACCGGTTTTCGGTTTCGGCATCCCTATAAACAACACAAATAATATGGCTGTTTTTCTTTAAGACTGGATAACAAAAATCTAAATAAAATGTTAAAATTTCACTCAAAATAAAAAATTCTCTTTTAAAATTGTTGCCAAAAGCAATATCAATGTGTGTGTGAAAACAAATTTTGAAAAATAATTTTGTGTTAAAAATGTTTGACTTAAAAATGTTTGATATCGAGGCTAAGTCCAATAAAGTCGACACAAAATATTTTTTTGGAAATTTCTTTTAATACATATATTTATATTGTAGTTGGCGACAATGTGAAAAAATATTTTTTTATTTTGAACGAAAAATTTAATTTTTAATTAAGTTTTTGTTATCGCAGCTTGTTATCCCGGCTTAAAGAAAAACAGCACTAATAATACACAAAAACAGCACTACACTCATAAAAAAGTGAACCCTATAATGAGTTAAAATGAACTAAAATTTAGGAAAATTGAACTTCGTATAGCGCTAAAGCAAAATTTCCTTAAATCAAGTTCAAACTTTCCTTGAAATAAGTGCATGCTTTGAACTTGTTCATTGTTCCTCAAACCAAGTAAATATTTACTCAAACTGAGGGAAATTCCAGTAAGTTTTTCCTGGTTGTGTAGAATAATTCTTAAAGTATTTAAGAAATAAGTTTCTTCAATCAAACGGGAATTACTTCTTAGATTACTATTCAAGAATTTTTTAAACAATTTGAAATGTTTGAATGGTTCATTAATACTTAAATGTATGAAGAACTCAGCATAAATTTCAGTAAACATTTTAACTTCATTTTAGAAAAAAACACATATTTAAGTTAAAATTTCCTAAATGCAATTTATTCCATACAAAAAATTTCAGATTTTTTTCTCACTTAAAACCTTGGAAATGTTCTTCCACATAAGTATGAATTTACTCAATTGTAAGAATTTTTTATTAGATCCAAAGAAATGTTTTTAAGTAAATCTACTACCTTTTTTCTAGTACATAGACTATTCACTATGGCTTTGAAAGAAGGAAACTTTACTCATACTCTGTTAATTTTCTAACTTTTTCGGAAATCTTTACTGAACTGGAGTAAAATTGTTGAACTAAATTGTAGTATGAATTTTACTCAGATTTAGGAATGCTATTTTTCTGAGTGTTGTTTTACAAAAAATAAAGCAGGTGAAAATTCTGTTAATTATTTTAGTCAATTTTCAATCAATGTGAACTCTAGTCAGTCTATGGCGCAATGATAAATGACGTTAATTTGATTATTACGTGAGCGTTTGGAAACCATGCATATTTTATTGCCAGCATCTTCGAGAAATATTTTGATACATTCCTCCGACAGACATCGTCGGTAAAATTGCATTTCAGTAATCCATCTATCAGTACACTCAAAGGAATTTGTCAGTAAAAGAAAGCCGATTTTCTGCTGCTGAAAAAGGGACAGCAGATTTGTATCTGCTGAGATGGTAAACAGCTGTTTGCTGTTTTTAGCAATATAGAAAAAAAACTTAAAGCATATGTACAGAACAATATGACCACTTAGATATACATGTTAACAACACTTTTTTGAATAGAAGTTATTATAAAGCAATTTATTACCACGGAAAGATATTGCGATTGTATTTTTAATGATACGTATATTGTCCCAAGCTAATATAAAAGGAAATTCGAGCTAAACTTGCTTATGAACGTTTATCTTAATTAACAGCAACCAATTTTAGCAGACTGCAAACTCTTTAGCAGTGTGAATGGTGATGTAAGATTTCAGAAAACTGCTGTTATGCCAAAAAACTGTATAGCAGAAAAGTGTCTACTGATAAGCAGACAATCGCTGCCTTTATTAACAGACTTGTTCTCTAAGTGTAGAACTTCTTTTTTAAATAGT
The DNA here is from genome assembly GCA_947397865.1 of Polietes domitor. Taxonomy (NCBI): domain Eukaryota; kingdom Metazoa; phylum Arthropoda; class Insecta; order Diptera; family Muscidae; genus Polietes; species Polietes domitor. The sequence goes on along the minus strand of OX377619.1, from coordinate 118,070,381 downwards.
TGCTTGAAATTACATACATACATATCGAGGACTTATATTCATAAGTGACTATGAACAAAAACATAACTTTTCAGGAGAGCGAAAATACTGATTTTCTCTTTAATTTGAAGAGAAATTATTAATCATTCTTCTACAGTTTAATCTAAAAAGGTTTACTAATTGCTACTATTAAAAAGTTTTCGAAATTTCCTATTATTCGCGGTTTTATGGTTCATAGCCACTTGTGTATGTTTAAAATTGAGCACTATGAATGTTGAAATAAGCACATAGCCATTTATGCCCAAATATATAAATAAGATTTGTTGTAAACTCCATAACGTTTTTCATGAAATTTTGGCAATGTTGTATAGAAAACGCATTTTCTGTGTTGCACACAGCAATTTAAAGATTCCATCTTCATCCGTCAGATTGGTAAAATTTTTATCCACGGTAAACAAAAAATACAAATTGGATATTTTTTTGGAAAATTTTCATTTTCGCGAGAAATATGTGGAATCAAAATGCTATTAACGCATTTTGAAAAGAAAAAAATTGAAAACAAAATCGTTGTAGTGAATTATAACCTTCGGTTATATACTGCTCCAGTGTTGAACTATTTTATTTCTATTATTTTTATGTTCATAGCCACTTATGCAAACTAACGTGTGAGTGGATAGCCAAATCAGAAAATTATAAAATGGCTTTAGAAAAAATTTCTTTTCCAAACTTATAAGACAGATACCATTTTCGAGAAAATTGTTCATAGACACTTTTGAATATGAGCCCTCGATATATATTTTGAAGAAATATTAAATTCCTAGGCGCTTAACCCTTCAGGCCCGCATTTTTTTATGATAAATGCAGAAAATTGGATATGCTTTTTGACAAAGTATGGGTCTAAATAGGATGTCTAATGAGTTTTGGGGTTTTTTTATTTATATAGGACATGAGTAACAGGATGTCTACTCAAAATCTTTATACGCATATTCCGATTAAATAAAAGATGTTTGGAAATGTCTCTTCATTTTTATAACAGTTTTTTCTACTCGATAAAATGCAAGAAGAAACACCTAGAAATTGTATCGTTTTGTTTTCTTTTGTGTTTTTGAGTTTCTTTTGTGGGAAAAATTAGTTTGTTTGCGGTAAACATGTCATCACTTGTTGTAAATGAGCAAAGAGAAATATGTTTATATCAAACAGTTTTCTTCGTTTGTCGAAATGGATTTGTATTATCATTGCAAACTCCCAAAAAATTAGATGTAACAAAAACCGTTGTTGTTGCTTCTGTGATGAAAATAGGAGACATCGGTTCAGATTTAGATACAGCTCCATAAAAATGTCGCATCGCAAATGTTACATCTTAGCGTTCTACAATCAACAAGGTAATTATTTGCGTTTATTAAGAATGTTTTTAGATTTCATTATGACATCATAGTTATTCTTATCTGCACTTTTTTAAAATTAATAAAATACTTTGTTATTAAATTTCCAAACTTTTATTATAGTACACAATTAAAAGTTCATAAGATATTGCTCTAGTGTCAAGAAGTGGTATCGGTTAATAAAAATGAAGCTTTTCCGAACAATTTGGTGTCCATTAACGAAATTAGCATTACACAATCTTGAAATTAGCACAATTTGTTTAGTTTCGAAATTCAAGAAAGTGTCCACGTTTTTTATGTAATTTTCGTGTTTTCACGATTTTACTGCAAAATTACCATTTCAGACGAGTTATTTTAAAAAGAACTTGAAAATTCTATACTTTATTGCTTCAGAAAGTCTAGAAGGTTTTAAAAAGTATATGTTCGAAACCTCTCTGGGGGGGGTATGAACCCCCAAACCCCCCACCCTTCGCACAGCCCTGGTGAAGACGGGACATACCGTACAACAACAACCTTTGCATTGTTGCGAGCGATGCGAGCTCATGCATAACATTGAATTGGCAAAGTAAGATTTTTAGTGTGTCGACTTAGTTCGGTGGAATATTTTGTTTATCAGCGCTTCTCATTAGACGTATGTGACCGCTGGTACTAATATGAATCCTGATTTAAGTCAAAGACATACATTCGTTGCGAAAGTTCTGACGAGATGGGGTAGCGCCCATCGAAACTGCGCAGTCAACTTTTAGCTGCAACAATAAAGGTCTCACTTTGCCTTTTTGCTAATTTTGGGTTCTGCTGATGACTTCAGCACAACCTTTGGTCTTAAACCAAAATAAATGACAACACATACAACATAACAGACCAACAAATGTATGTATGTATATGGGCAAATCTACGGTATAGTACGATTCCATGTCACTCAGGCTTCTAACCGCTTTAAGAGCAATATATAATATTTCTGAGAGTGTCATAATTTTCAAAACGACGAGTTTAACCTCGCCAACATCCTAAAGTTTTAAAATTATGCTGTTAATGTAGTCTACTGAGCTAAGGTCTACCCTAATTTACCCTATTTTTGCTTGTAACTTTCGGGAGTTGTTCAACTCTTTTGGCTATAACTTTTTCAGCATAAGAGAAAATCATTCTGATCTTTTTGTGGATGATAGTAATGATGTTGCGGAATCTTCTATATGTTGAAAAGGGCGTGTGCCATCACTGAGGAATAAATGGTAGCTCTTCAAAATCTGTCACTCTGTTTTTGCATAAAACGAAAATTGATACAATTTTCTTTTTTGCGCTTTCAGCGTGAACGTAATTGCAAATTTTTTAATATTGGATTATAAACGACAGAGATACTAACAAAAGGCGACCGGACGATTTGGTGTGCCTTCAGCGACAAGGAGATTATGACAGTACGAACATCATCAGGTCGATGCGTGCAGATCATGAAATTTCATATTTTTTGAAGAGCACATCCGCAGTTTGAAAAATAACTGGTGGCAACCCTGTGTGATCGGTGAATATGGGTACTACTAATAATGTGTGTAAGTGCTAAATAGATCGAATTATTATTTTGGTACCGAGAGCCATTTTAGGTTAAATTTTGTTGATTTTCATAGGGTTTTCAGGCTTAACTTGCAATAGAACCAAAAGGGACAATCCGATTATAACTTCTTCAGCACTTGACAAAAATGATGCACGCGAGCACATTATTTATATTTAATGTATTTTTAACAAGTTGACGCTAAAATGAAACGTGTGCCTCTAATTTGAAATTTTTAATTTTTCAAAATTGAAATCGGACTATTTTGTAGATTTTCCCATATACAAATAACAAAAACGGAAATTTTAAAATTAATTGGACTGGCTGCAGAAAATTGTTGCTGTTAATTAAATGCTTATGAAATGCATATTTCTTCTAAAAACATGTTTAATATATTTAACTGGCTCACAGTGGGCTGTTGAATTTGTTTAATAGTCATTCGATTTCTCTAAATTCTTTCCGATGATACCTGATAGGTTAGAAAACGTGGTAGATAGACTATGGTATGATAGACTATATCTTCGAAATTTCTGATAGTCCACAAAATATTTTATTCCGAGTCCTTTACAATTACATCATAATCTGAATTTAGCTGTAACAATCTGTTTTAGCTGTCAGTTAGTGTCACTAATTACGCTATACATATATTCATTAGGCATACATACATTGTAAACTATAGCACAAATAATAATATGCTCGATGATATAAATAATAAATAAATGAATTAATCTATAAGCAAAATCAAATTACCATATCTTTAATGTAATAAATAAAAAGTTATAAAGCCGTTTAAAATGAAGTTGTAAAGTTTGGAGCAAAATAACTGCAAAGAAATGACAAATAACTTTGGAGGGAAATATGTAGCAGAAAAGTAGAGTAAGCAGTCTCCTTGAAAATTATGCAAAACTGACGAAAAACCATGTTGAAATTCATATAAAATATAAATCACTCAATAGTGTTATCAAAAAACTAATTACGGAATTAAAAACAGCATGTTTTGGGCATAATATACGTCGCTTTGCATTTGTGGTTTCACATCAGAGTATGTAAAACACATTATCTCGCATTTTACGGAATACAATTTAGCTATTGTGAAGCAAAAGACCGCGAATAAAATACGAAAAATATCAAAACGTACATGTCATTGAACAAATTACAAGCATCTAATCATATGTTTCCTTTTATTGCAGACAATATTTCAGCTGGAACCGAAATATTTACCATAAATATTAGTGGGTCGGAATGTATAAGGTTATAAGGATATTCGTTCAACGCCATATCATCTTTACAAGTATTACATTTTACAAAGCAATCTGTAAACACTGTACAACCAGGCATTTTTAGTCAACTTTCTAGTGGAGAGGTATACGAAGTTAGTGCACATACAAAAAGTGGATAATAAAAAATAGTAAAAATTGTGGTGTATGGACGAATCTGGACAAACTGTTTTAAAGTAGTGCTTGTTCAATTCAAAACGATGCCTAAATGCACTACTTTACACTCCCACGAGGAGCCCCTAAACAAACTAAAATTAGAACTAACTTGACGGTTTTTTTTTGCATTTATTTTTTGCATTTTTTAGCAGCAAACATTCTCCTGTCTTTCTTTCTCTTTTTCAGCAAAAAAAGTGTGCTGTTACTGAAGTCTTTTTGTCGTTGTAAAGGACTTGGAGTAAAATATTTTGAGGACTATCAGAAATTTTGAAGACATAGTCTATCATACTATAGTCTATCTACCATGTTTTCTAACCTATCGGCTTAATATGAGTATCACTGGAAATAATTTAGAGAATAACTATTAAACGGATTCATCAACCCAGTGTGAGCCATGCTTTTTAAAAAAATTAATGCTTTTCATTAGCATTTTTCTCAGACTAATAAAAATGTAATCTTTTTTAATTTTTATTAAAACAATTTTCAGCAGCCTGCAAACTTTAAGGCAGTTTGGTTGCTGAAGCAAAACTGCAGATAGTCTGCTGATAGATAGCAATAACTTTTAATTTAAATATAATAAATGTCACCATGCCATTTGTAAATAAATTTGCATTCTATTAAATATGGATGCAAAAGGGTCTTGAGGCAGGAGCCAGGGTCTTGATTAACAACGCCTGATTGCTTTGAAAAATGTGGAATATTTGCTAAAGACGCTGTGACGCTATAACCTTATACATTCGAACCACTAATATTTTTTAACCGTATTATCTAATTAGTTCAATGAAATGTATTTTTTTATATTTTTCGTATATTACGTATACAATAGGCAAAATTGTTTGCGGTAGTAAAATAAATATTAACAACAAATTCAATGAACACATACACATACAAATATTTACATTGTAATTCCATTGTAATTTTTTTTCTTTTCTGTACCTCTGTTCTGTAACTAAGAAAAGAAAAGAAAAGAAAAGAAAAGAAAAAAAAAAAGAAAAGAAAAGAAAAGAAAAGAAAAGAAAAGAAAAGAAAAGAAAAGAAAAGAAAAGAAAAGAAAAGAAAAGAAAAGAAAAGAAAAGAAAAGAAAAGAAAAGAAAAGAAAAGAAAAGAAAAGAAAAGAAAAGAAAAGAAAAGAAAAGAAAAGAAAAGAAAAGAAAAGAAAAGAAAAGAAAAGAAAAGAAAAGAAAAGAAAAGAAAAGAAAAGAAAAGAAAAGAAAAGAAAAGAAAAGAAAAGAAAAGAAAAGAAAAGAAAAGAAATGTTTCCAAGAAATATGAGTTTTTAACTGTTTCTGTTTTATCGTGCAGGGAAGTCATAAAAAACACGCATCTGATCAATAATTTCACAAAATGCTGACTGGGGTGGTGGTTGTTTGATTGTGTTAGTAGTAGCGTACATTGGTGTTGGTAAATGCATTTATAATAAAAGTAATGTATTCCTTCCAATTGAGTTGAAGTTGTAAATAGCAGCGTCAATATTTAAACATTGTGAGAAAGAAAAGAAGGAAAATTCAAGCTATTAAATAAAAGAGAATATGCAGAAAATGTAATAGTGTTTTATAAAAGAAAATAAAAAGTAAATACAAATTCAAATTATTTACAACAAACAAATAAAAAAATTAATCAAAATACGAATAGGAACCATGAATATTTCATAACGCTTTCCACTCATAGTCATGGTTGGGAGGGGAAATACAGATGTTACCATCAATACATCTGACTTGCATCAATTATTGGTTTTCGTGCTGCTGCTGTTCTGCTATGCAATGCTGAAACTGCAATGTAAAACTTTTAGAAAAGAGGTCTACTCATAACCGTTGCATGCTACATGTTCCGGAATATCAAACCAAAATTCTTTTTACAAAATAATAAATAACAACGTTTACAGCTGTCTGTGTTGGTTTTGCCTATTTTTGGTTTACAAATGTGTTAAATGCTCATTCTCGCAATGTTTTTAATTGTGGGTATATTTGACAGTTCGGAGTTGAAATTCTCGACTGAATATTTTACAGAAACAGTTTTTCTCACATTTTCCAGTAAAGTGAGAAAAAACATATGGTGACCGAAATTTCTCACAAATCAAAATTACAGACACAGTTGCGTGCGAGATACAAGAAGAGCGTCGGTTGTTCTCTACGTATCCGATGCTTGACGTCGATAGCTATGTTATACTATTTATACACTCCACGAGAGTATTATGTCATTGTGCATTTGCTTGTAACACCCAAAAGGAAACGAGTTAGACCCATCGTTTATTATACAGATCGGCTTAGAATCACTTTCTGATTTAGCATTGAGGCAAATCGGTTCAGATTTAGAAATAGCCCCCCATACAAATGTCGCTCCCGATTTGACTTTTGCCGCTCTAGAAACCACATAGTGCTTAAATTTGGCACAACATCTTATAATCTAACTAGAAACACCTGTGACTACAGCGGGCTAGATCGGTTCAGATTTGGATATAGCCCCCATACAAATGTCGCTCCCGATTTGACTTTTGCCGCTCTAGAAACCACATAGTGCTTAAATTTGGCACAACATCTTATAATCTAACTAGAAACACCTGTGGCTAAAGCGGGCTAGATCGGTTCAGATTTCGATGTAGCCCCCGTACAAATGCCGCTCCCAAAGGTTTAACCGATTTTGGCCAAACTATACATATTATATTTCGTTCCAGATTTCAATATCCCCCCATACAAATGTCCTTTCCGATTTAACATTTTTTGTCAAACACATACATTTACAGGATACAAAAATCCTTCCAGATTTCACTTTTTCACCGAATTGAATTGTATTCGGATAGAAAGTGTAGTGTATCATATAGTCGGTCCCGCCCGACTTTAGCCTTTTCTTACTTGTTTTTATTTTAAAGGCGTTAGGAATTTTTGATTTATGGTTAAAAATTAACTTTCTAATTCCGTAATCGACTACTAGATATATTGTTTATAGGGTGTTAATACATTTGGGCAAAAACGTATTGCGCAAAACGCGAGATAATGTGTTTTGTAAAACCACAAATGAAAAGCGACGTTTTGCGCAAATACTGTATGTGTTTAAAATGGCCTTTAGACAATTTGTACTGAATTTATAAATTTTACGTTATCCATTACCATTGCAACAAAAAGTTTAATTCTAAAAACAATCATTTATCACCTTAGAATACTTTGAGTCTGCTAACCATTTTTGGACGAATGGAGTTGATCTATGTCGCAAACATGATTTTTAATTCCGTAATTAGTTTTTTGATATCACTATTGAGTGATTTATATTTTATATGAATTTCAACATAGTTTTTCGTCAGTTTGAATCACTTTCAAGGAAACTGCTTATATCTCTACTTTTCTGCTAGAGATTTCACTCCAAAATTATTTGTCATTTCTTTGTCCACCTCACGCAAAAGAAACTATTCTCAAACGCCGTATAGTTATTTTGCTCCAAACATTACAACTTCATTTTAAAACGGCTTTATTACTTTAAGGGCATTCTAATTTGATTTTACTTATAGATTAATGGATTTATATTACTTATATAACCGATCATATTATTATTTGTGCTGCAGTTTCAGACTATATAATGTATGTATGTTTAAGGGATATATGTATAGCTTAATTAGTGACACTAACTGACAGCTATAACCGATTGTTACCGCTAAATTCAGTTTATGCTGTAATTGTAAAGGACTCGGAGTAAAATACTTCGTGGGCTATCAGAAATTTCGAAGATATAGTCTATCATACCATGTTTTCTAATCTATCGGGTATAATCGGAAAGAGTTTAGAGAAATCGAATAGCGATTAAACGGATGTGAGCCTGTTGAATATTTTAAACATGCTTTTTAGAAAAAATATAATCATTAGCATTTGTCTCGGACTAATAAATCTCGGACTTTTTTAGTTTTAATTAACAGCAACAATTTTCAGCAGCCAACAAACTTCTAAGCAGTTTGGCTGCTGAAGCAAAACTGCTGATAATTTGTTCTTATAGCAGACAAATTGCTGTAATAGCAGAAAAAGTACCTGTTTTTTAATAAGTGTACACAACATAAACAATATAAATAAATAATAATATTTTATAATAGTGTTGTAATTTCTTAACCAATTTAAATAATAATATTCAACAGTATCTTTATAAATTTAGCATATCTGGCTGGTTACTTCTACCTTTACGAGTTACATATTTTTCAGACACTTCAATCAAATTCAATAATTTCCTCTTTATCATTAATATTATTAACATCAATATTAAGAATGCCATTTACATTTTCTTAATATGTTCCTGACTTTTTCTAAAAGTAGATTCGTTTTCATCAGAAACTACGAATGACATTGTTTCCTGCTAGGGTTTGCATTTTCCCGCACTTTTTATTTCCCGGGAAACGGGAATTATTTTTTCAATTTCCCGGGATCTCGGGACAGTACGGGAAATCGTCAAAATACTGTTTACCATGAGTTAAGCTTATTTTTCCAATGAAACATTCACATTTTTTTAAAGCAAAATAAATATATATTTTACAACGAACCTGTTACAGAAATCATATAATAATAAAGCGCAATGTAAGATCAAATAGATATTTCTTATTTTATTGGAACGGAGAACGATCGTTCACATTAATAGTCAGTAGAGCATCAAATGAAACGTTTGTTCTTTGTCCTGTCGCTTCGAAATCTTTAACTCTTTATTTTTTGGCGTTCGGATACACGCACAAAATCTAGTTATCCCGGATTTTAAATTTTTCATATGGGCATCTCCCAGTGGCACGAACGAAGAAACTGAAATTATAAACAAATTTACATCGAAACGGACGCGACAAAAAAACAGAAGTACTTTGCAAGGTCTTATAGAAATATACAAAGTTCACCGATTTTTTGAGAACTTTGTTTTTCCTTATATACATGTAAATGAAGGTCAGAGGATGTATTTAGTTCGTAGATTTATGAAATATGAGAATTATCTCTTAAATTTTTTACTGGACAAAAATGTTTCGTTATAACACTTCAACTTTTAATTAAAATAAAAGAGAACAAGTTATCTTCAAGTTTCATAATAAAAAAGTTGTCGAAATAAGGAAAAATAAAGTTAAAAGCTATTAGTGTGGTCTGATTTCATTATTTTTGTAGATCTTTTCTGGGAGGTGCCCATATGGAGCTTGACAGGAAAAATCCGAAAAAGTGGATTTTCAGTCTATGTCCGAACGCAGCTTAAAAATATTTTGCCATCCAACTGCAATATTTGACATACGACGTGATCTAAATTTTTATACAACATTTTTAATTTTATTGTGGAAATGATGGAAAAAATATGCGAAGAAATATGTAAAAGGTTTTTTTTTGTAGATCTTTTCTGGGAGGTGCCCATATGGAGCTTGACAGGAAAAATACGAAAAAGTGGATTTTCAGGCAATAAATGGATTGAACTTCCCAAAAAATCAAAATCATTATTCCAGGTGTAGCCGCTTGTTTGATACCATTTGTATCCCTCTGTTACCATTTTACCCCTAAAAGTACGAATTTGGAAAAAAAACTTTATATTTTGCATGTTGATGCAGTCTGAGTACATTACACACGCAGAAAAAACCGAATTCAACTTTGTAAATCTTTTTTATATATAAGCTGAAAACAAAATGGACTTCAGATCAGGAATGTGTTCTGTTTTCCATTGCGGCTGTTGTGGCTATTGATTACATTTTGGTTTGTTTACAAACAATCGTTTGTCAAACTAAATCGACCAAATGTCAAAAAATTACATGTGACAGGGTCGATTTCGATTGATTTCACATGCAGTCTAAAAGGCTATAAGCAAGATGTTACTATATGTACCCTGCCGGCAAATCAACTAACTTTTAACGCACTTTAATCTTAAGGCCAAAACACAATGAGAAAAATATACGTATATTTTTAAGCATGCATGTCTCGAGCAATTTTGAAATGTATGTAAACATATGAAGACGCGTACAATAAAAGCGTGCATCCCAAAAGTGTGTATCAAGCGTACAAAAAGTTGCTGAACTTTTAACTTTTTTGTGTGCTTCGTGAAGCAGAAGCGTAAAAACATATGTTTTTTGAGTTTTGTTTGCTCGTTTAGTTAGAAAAAAACTGACCGGTTAAATCGAAAAAGAAAATTAAAAGGAAAATGTTTGAGAAAGTTTTAATAAATGATGTGCACATCGCACAAATCATTTGGAAATAAATTAATTAAAGCGGCAGACTGGAAAGCAATATCCAGAGCTGTGGATTTACCAGGTAAGTACATTCGGATGAAAAATAAATTCTCATTTTATATCTCGGCAATTGATTAACCTTTTTGTTATATATATTCGTAAATATATTTGTAATATGTGAAGTTGATAAATGCCAGAGTCTATGGAAGACGTTGCGGGATCGTTTTGTCAGAGAATATTCAAGAATGTCATCTGGAAGCGTGGCGCCGGAGGAAACTACATAATGGAAATTTACGTCTGCCACGTCTTTTATGAAAGACCTATGTAGCTCCAAAACCGTGAGTAATGTGTTTAAATAGAGAATAGGCGTAGTGACACTTCTTGCAACAGCTTGCAAACCGGACATTTGTTTGTTCTCGTTCATCATGCTGCTGCGTATGAGTACACAACACTAACTACTTTTAACATTTAATTTTCATATTTCATTTATTCCATCAAATTGTGTATTGTATTTATCTTCTTAAAACGTTAAACTTTAAGTTGGACTGGAACCTAAAATGCAAATTAATTGTGATATTTTTAAAATATGAGCCTTGATGCATATGTAATAAGTAATTAATAAAATGAAGTTTGTATAACTACCAAAAATGTATTATATTTTTTTCGGAAATTAAGGTTAGGACATGACACCAGGTGGAATCCAAATTTTTCAAATAAAATAACTCCAAAAGTATTCGGAACAAAACTTCAAAAACTTCACTTTTGGCAACGAACCAACCTCTTTCGTCCAAAGTCCTTCAACAATAATTTCTCCATTATCACTGTCTGTAAATTCGGGAGAAGAAGTCGTGGCGTGCTACTGTCGCTTTAACTATGGATTCTGCGGACGAGGGGCTCATATTCAGAGGTCCTAATGAAACTTTCCACCAGGCAGTCAGAATTCCAAAAGCGTTTTCGATTGTCCTTCTTGCTCTAGACAATCTCTTGTTGAATTGCTGGCGTTCCCGTCGTAATATATTATGGATATGGTTCCATCAAATTCTCTCTCAGTGGAAAAGTTGCATCCCCGACAAAGAAATATGTAAATTCAATATCTGAATTTGTTAGGGGTTCTTAGGCAAATCCAAGTTGTGGGCAAGGAGACGTTTACCAAACTTTGAGTGACGTAATACTCATCCGTCGCTTTGAGACCCATATGTGCCTATATCTACTGCTGTGAAGATACAGTCGGCATCACAAACTGCCAGCAATAAATCAAAAATGCACCCATTTATTTGTTGATGCACCCATTTTAAATGTTAGAGAAAATGTGCTAAATAGCTGTATAAAGAAGACTTTATAAATCCCTTTGTATATACATGCATAATCTTTTTCAATTTACTTACACTAGGGCCAGCCGACATTTAGCTGTTATTGGCTGCCGGTTGCTGCGCTTTGTCAAGTCTTCCTCCATAATGGAAAATAGTTGGTCGAAGACCTGTGGTGTTATGGAATTGTTCGTGGTCATTGTTGTGTAAATGTTCAAAGCTTAACGCAAACAGCCCATCAACACTTCTATTTTGGTATAATGACCTTACCCAAAGTTTCGATAGACTCATAAATTCATATATCATGGATTACTAGAACATAATATTACAAGGTAGTAAAGTGTAAGGTAGAAAGCATTTGACATTCAAATTCACAACACTCTCCCTGAACGTCAAATCTCTTCTTTACAAAACGGATTCTTGTATGGCTTCAGTTATTGACATAAATTCGGCTTCTGTCGACCAAGATATTGCAGCAGATTGTTATAAAAATACATATCCAGTAGTTATCATCCACATTTCCGGCCATTAAGCATCGCCAGACCCTTACTCACAGTTCCCTTTAAATAACGCATTACTCGTTTCAAGCTTCCCATTGAGCTTTACAAGGGTTGGTACACGCAGAAAAAAAACTTGTGTAAAAATACCAAATTCAATTTTGTAAATCTTTTTCATATAGAGTTGACAGAAGTCATACAAGTAAATGCTAAATTTCCCTCGTACATGTGTAAATTACACATGGGCTTCCTTTGTATAAATAACTAAGTTTACTTGGTAGGTTTTCAGTGTTATGTACAAAATATAAATATATTATTTTTAATTTTAGACAAAAAATGCATAACAGGAATACAAAACATAGGGGCAAAGGACTTTAGTCGAATAAATAATAAGGCAAATGTGTATTTTGAGACTGTTTTACAGTTTTCTCTTTAGATGCTGAATACGAAATGAGCAATATGGTCCAATTTGTATGTTTTTTTTTTCACAAATGCGACAAAAATATATCGCTGTAACAGCAGTCAGACGATCGTGATCTGTGACATGGTTCCCCTCGTCCTATCTAAAATTTTAAAAGAATCTATTGATATGTTTGTACCTGCGTCTGTGACGTCTTTTTAATATTTGTTGGTAACCTATTAATGTTGAAGTTGAATATTCTTTAAATCTCTTTTTGATAAGCCATCCTTTAATGTACGCCTTCAACACCTTTTAGTGAATATATTAAATAAATACGTTTTTGACTTTGATTAAAGCCATCAGCGTTTTTATTTGGGAGGGAAATATAATACTAATTAAATGATTTTTGGCCATTTATTTTATTCAATTTAGTAAAAAAAATTAAAAAATGCATAAATGAAACATGGAAAATGGTAAAAATTTCCAATTGCTTGGGTTTTTTTATTGTTGCAATTAGTTGATTTATTTCTTCGTTTGTATGTATTGAGAAAATGCAAATTGTTTAAGAGAACAAAGTGGTTACAGCCAAAACATACAATATAATTTTAAACAAGTTTTATTGTATAACTGGCAGTAGTTTTTTTCGTACTTTTAACTTCTCACACTGTAGCCTTATCAATGTCGTTTGGATGTCGAATGGAGTTTCACATTTGCAACTTCACTGAATTTTCATCATTAGAGAAACATAAAATTAGCAAAATAATTTGTGACTATTTACTTTAATCTATTTAGTAAAAACTAGAAATCTTGCAAAAAATTAAATGGTGGTCCCAATGAGAGCGAAACCAGACGACTGATGAGGCTCAGTATCACGACGCACAAGGGATTTGTTCATACAAAGTTTGGCAAAAAATATAAGGAGTGCTCGTATAATGTTGAAATTTTGCTCTGAGCCTTTGGTTAGTTCAATTAAGAAAAATATAAAGTTTCATCAAAATAGAACACAAAATTTATTTTTGGCCCAAACTTTTTGAAATTTCGCACAGAACTTCTTATTACCTCAATTAACGCCCACTACTCACCGCCCATATAACCCACATTATATTTTTTCCCAAAACTTTTTGTTTCTTTAGCAAAACTAATTATTTTTTAAATATTTAAAATTTCAGTACATGCATTTAAATATAGACTTTTATTCATCATCTATCATTTCTGTAACTATATCATCAAGTTCTAGCACCTGTTTACGGGGTTGACATCTAATGCTACCATTGGTGTAGGAGGGATATTCTTCTGAGGTGGCTATATCCCCCCACAATTATTAAAAAGTAAAAAAAAAATATATAGCCATGCGAATAATAGGCTGTTCTTTAAGACTGAATATTTTTTAAAATTTCCGCCAAAAGCAATATCAATGAAAACAAACTTTGAACAATAATTTAAATTATTATGTATTTAATAATGTTTTTATAATCACTTTAAGTATGACGAGTTTTGCACGCCCCTTCTAGTACCTCCCACACAAATCACCCTAAACTACGTAAAATTAAAAATAAATAAAAAATTTAAGCTGTTATAACTTCTATACAAATGATCGGAATACTGTGAAAATTTATATTTGACAATGCTCTAGTAAAAACTGGCATAAACTTATAAAATGATCTAACGATACTAGAAGTCGATGTAAAACATCTGTATTTGTTGCAACTCTATCACACCTTTTGGAGAACCTTAATCTATCATTTCTATAATCTTTTTATATTTTTTTAAAATTACAAATTTCATAAATTTGGAGACACATTTTATGATTTAAATTTTCATTCTACTAAATATAGATGCAAAATGGTATTGAGCCAGGACAATATCCCAGTTCAAATCAAATATTGATTATAGACCAAAAATGCAAACGAAAAAAACTAAAACTAATGAGCGTTGGCACAGCAGAAGTATTGCTGGGTAACTATACCTGCATATACACATGGTCGAAATCATGATCGTGGTAGTCTGCAGCCAAGTAATAAATGTCACCATGCCATTTGTAAATAAATATGCATTCTATTAAATATAGATGCAAAATTGTCTTGAGCCAGGACAATATCTCAGTTCAAATCATTTATAAAAGATTATTAATTATTTAAACCTTTTCTTTTTTTAATTGATAGTATGGAGTCTTACCTTTCATTTTATTATAACGGGATCACCTAGCACGACCGAGCAACCTTTTTTTCTTCCAAGGAAGTTTGCAAACACGGCACATTATAGAACACATTTTATTCTATCATATCTTTTAAACCATATGAGCGAACTTTATATTTTTTTAAATACACCGAAAAGGCTATATTTGAAAAAAAAATCACTACTTAAATCAGAGCAATAAAATTATCTTACTTGCAAACACTATAGAAGTTCGTAAACAATTTTCAATATTTTGAACCAAAATTTACATGTAACTTTACTTCATTATTTCAAAGACAAATAAACGTTTTTGGGATACAATTTATGGATTCTTCATACTGAATCAATTTTCTACAAAACTGCATCATTGCATTTTTAAATTTTATGTGTCGAAAAAATTACTTATTGCACAAAAATCCCACTGTGCGACGCGGATTCTCACTGGTCACTTACCCCTGAGATCGCATCTACGATTAGTGATGGACAATCCAGTGATTTTTGGGGAACGTTGTTCTCAGTGACCGTGATTTGTAAATCACCGTTCTTTTAAAGAGTGACCGTAATCAAGGTTTAATCAATAATCTTATTTGAATCAACCTGTAATAGATTTTATTAAATTTAATGTTTACCATAGTGCAAAAAATATCTACAAATATCTATTATTTGTTGGCTAAGTCACTATAGGGTGTCTGGAAGATTTGAAATTATAGTCCTATATGAGATTTTTGTTTTGCATCTTGCATACGTGTTCAGTAGGCTCGAAAAACTGCGATACTGTTTTCTCATTACTAAGATCAGAACCCATGTTTTTAATAATTTAAAAATTATACAATGGTAAAAGTCGTCGGTTTTCCAAAATTGATGAAAATATTAAAAGAAAGTAGAACGAAAAATAGCAATTAAAGACCAACGCAGACAGAAAAAGTTCCACGTTATTATATGCAATAGAGAGTGACAGAAATATTATTATGGCTGTTTTTCTTTAAGACTGGATAACTAAGCTGTGATAACAAAAATCTAAATAAAATGTTAAAATTTCACTCAAAACTTTTTTAAAATTGTTGTCAAAAGCAATATCAGTGTGTTTGTAAAAACAAATTTTGAAAAAATAATTTTGTGTTAAAAATTTACTTAGCCTGGATAATTATCCAGTGTAATTCAAAATGATGGTTATCGAGGCTAAGTCCAATAAAGACGACAAAAAATATTTTTTAATATCTTTTGATACATATATTTATATTGTTGTTGGCGACAATGTGAAAAAATAATTTTTTATTTTGAGCAAAAAACTAAATTTTTATTAACGTTTTTGTTATCACAGCTTGTTATCCCGGCTTAAAGAAAAACAACCCTATTATCTTGTTCTAATGATTCTAGTACGAGAAAGCAGTTGCTTCAGCTACTAAAAACGATGTCAGTGATTTTCTGCAAACAGTGAAATATAAAATTGAGGGGTGAACATTGATAGAACTACTTCGCAAGTAACCGTTACTCGTCATATCCAATCACTGAGAATATCGCCCATCTCTATCTACGATGCATTGGGTGGTCGGACTCGGATGAATGCCGGGCATGCGGGGAGGACACCGAAACGGTGGAACTCTTTCTTTGTCACTGTCCTGCTTTCTCGAGGCTGAGAGCCCATCACCTTTCAGCGTCGATGTTACCTAACCTGGAGCACCTCAGGGGCACAGGATGGTCGAAACTAAGAAATTTCATGATCGACACCGAATTCCTGAAATAGGGAAAATGATTGACCTTTCTCCAAACTTCCTCCTTCGATTTCTTTTTGAGAGCGCACAACAGGCCGATTTGCTGGCCTAGGTGTATACCTTCGGGTATGAGTCACCCTCAACCAATGTGGTTTAGAGCGACTTCTCTTTTTCATCCTAACCTAACCTAAAATAGATTGAAACAATTACACCAAAAGGTAATTTTACAAGGTTTTTCTGTATAACGGGCAAAAGTTTTTATTGTACAAATTTACACAAGTGTTCTGTATGAGTTGCCAAAATAACTTTTAAAGGCTATTAGGTAACTAGTACGATTTCGCTGTATGATTTTCATATTGGTTTCTTTGCGTGGTGACCAATTTCTATGAGATCTGACATTAGGTCGGTTCGATTGTGCTTACTAGCTTACAATTAATAGACTTTGCATAAAATTTGCTATTTGTGGGACAACGTCAGAGTATGTAAAACGCATTGTCTCTTGTCTCGCATTTTATCCAACACGTTTTGCCCAAATATTTGGTGTGTCTAAAGCCCTTTTTTAATGATCAGCAAGAAAAATCTTCGTTGCCAGATTAGCTAGATACTTTCTTGTTAAGCGAGTAAATGTCGTACCAAATTTAAGCGAATTAAGCAAAATTAAGGCCTATTGTAAATCCACATTATAGCCTTTCCAGACCGTAGTCAAAATCCAACAGAAATGGAATAGCCATTCAACTGAAATCTAGATCGATTTACAAATGCCAAAAACTATACAAATTTGACATTTGCAGTCTGAAAAGGTTATAAGGAAGATTTACAATAGGCCAGCGGTCTGAAATGGCTATTACCCAAAGAAATTGACTGTGAAACAGGGATTATTTGACCTTAATAGTGGCGCCATCTGTATAGATTAATTAGAGCAATTATTTTGGACAATCATACACAGAAAATCACCCTTGCATTTCAAATGGAAAATGCCTGGAAAGGGCTCGATTATGATTTGAATTTCCATTAAAATTCCAATGAGATGAACAAAAACAATTAACGTTAAATAACGGCACATTTTATGCCTGCTGCTTCTAGTGGAGTTTAACACTTTTTATTTGCGATCTTCATTTTGAAACTTTTGTTAATAACAACATTTTAAATACATATCTTAAAATACTTTTATTTCAATCACTATTTATTAAAAAGTTTTCTAAATTGTAATCAACATTGTGTAAAGTAAAGAAAATTTATGTGTACAAATTAATACGGAGAATAATAATCGATCTTACTAATACATACATACGAAAAGAATCCGGTAAGTAATGTTAGCAGGAAAAAGTGCAAGGTTTAGAATTGTATATTTAAAGTTTTTAATCATGTACAGGTAAGAAGGAATAAAAACATGTCATCTTGCGAAATGGAAGGTAACCCTTTAACTCCGACCGATCAAATCTTACCACAAGAAGAAAATGGCGCTGGCGCCATTAAAAATTATGATCATTCTCTACAATGTAAGAATTCGTCGTCAGAGCAGCAAAATATCATAGGGGAGGCATCTAAATTGGTTTCCCAACACTTGGAGGCAAAAGAAGTCATTTTTACGCCTCCGCCACCACCGCCACCAACGCCAGTTCAGCACAAAATCAGTTCAAAACATCCAGAAACTTTAAATGAACAATATGGCATTGATGATCTCCTTGCAATGGAAGATACAAAGTCTTCGGATAACAATAAGTGTGAAGGTTCTTGTTGTCCGCCGCCACCTCCTCCATTACCCAAGTATCGTCACGCCTTTGCTTATACTGCACCGATGAAAGATTGTGCAGGCTTGAAAGCCAATTTGAACTTATCAAAGTCTAAATTGAAACCAATTAAGGACCAAGGAAAAAATAAAGAGGTTCGTATCCACATTCATGCTCATATGACTTTAAATGACCATAACCACAAGTCTCGTCTTTATAATATACACACACAATATTTGACAGTACCAGGAGTAAGAACTCAAAACGATTTCGGATAACCCTTGGCTAGAGTGCTTCGGGCTATAAGGTGGGAAACAAATTTTCTATTTGACCCAATAGTGGAAATAATAAACTTTATGTATCTCGATTGGATAATGATAAACCAAACTTTGATGGCTGCATTTGTGTTTGAAATACTCTCAATTTCAGTGTGTGTTGTTCAGCAGTTTCTGAGATCAGACAAAATATATTTAGAAATACGCTACTGCATTGTTTTGAATATTTCAGTATAGTTGCAGTTCTCTGAATTGTTTCCATGATGTTCACCATTGATGGAACTTTTTGATCTAAATCAAAACGCCGAGATCGGGGCTTTGAGAGTTCGAATATATAAATAGATATATTTTCGTAATTTCTGATCCGATCAGATCGAGATACAGTGAGTGCCATTAATATTCCACATTCGCATTGGTGAAATATCAAACATCCATTAATCTATTTACATTTAAACATAACATAACATTAACATTTAAACATAAAACTATTTTATAATTTTAATTCACCATAAGACAAGCTTCTAAATCCGCAAAATCGTTAACTGATTACAAATAATAAGACAATACATTACTTCATTTACACCAAAAATCATTGCGTCATTAATATTCGGTTTTTCTTAAATAGTCTAGTCTAGGTTTCTCAATCACTTCTTATGGGCATATACGAATACATATGTGTGAGCGAACGCAGCCAGATTACATGTTCATCAACATTAATTTTTGTTGAGGGTGTCCTAAACAGTTGTACATACGGCAAATTAAAATATGTCGATTGTGATTTTTTTTCAGAGAGCTATGCGAGATGATCGATTTCATCTATGCGCACTTTTAAACAAATGTTTCTAATTTTCCTGAAGTTGTGATTTTGAAAAACACCATGTGAACACCCCCATTGTAATATTTGGAGCGCTGTATATAATAGAATCGATGTAGAAAATAAATACAAAACAAAATAATATAAACAAGTACTAGGGTTTTTGCCCGGCTGTGCACGGGATTATTCCTTCATACTCCCCTACTTCGTATGCTTTTGAATATAAAATGAGTACTGATTCATAATTTAAAAATATAGTTTGTGGGGACAGTACGCCACGCCTCTTTGTCCTGTCATGACCTATTATAGCCAGAAACCATCCTCTGTCCACTGGATAGCTTCAGGCGAATCGGTCCACCGGTTTAGCGTCCTATACGGAACATACAGACACATTGATTTTTATATATAGATTTCCACAAATAACGACAGAAAACCAATTAAATTTTTAATTAATTATTACTTGAGGGCGTTTACCTTTGGGCAAAGTTGTACATGGTTCAGTTTCTGAAGAGATAGCCACGTTAATGGTAAAATTAGACGTAGGTAGAAAAGTAGTGGTGGGGTTTGACAGCTCTTGAATTTGTAGCCACTAACTAAAACCTTCAGACAGGAGTCTTTGGATTCAGTTTCGCAAGATTTCTATGCACTGAATCTAATTACGACATTAGAATTGTCTATCCGCAAGAGCGCATAGTATGTATGTACCATATTCAATCAGTATCATATGGTCAAACAAAATCCATATTGGATACAAATTGGATAAAATAAATAAGTTCCAATGGATTATGTTTGAGCCAATCGAAATATATTTTTCCACCGAAGCAAAAATTTTTTTGTTAGTAAATCGTACTACGATATCGATTTTTAAACAAATCGACAACGTTGGTACCTCTGAGGCAACCACTACTTTCAGAGGATGTACTACTTATACCACTTTCATTCTTCTCAAAATTGAAAAAATTAAACAAAAAATAATTTTAATTTTATTCAAAAATTATATTTCCTTGCCAAAATGGAAGAAAACAATGTATTTTATTTAAAAAAATAAAAAAGTATATAAAAATATTTACAGGTTGTTCATCTAGAAACTTTATTTTGAAATTATTTACTTTTCAAATAATTTCATTTTATATGATATTCAAATTACCTGAATCACTTAAAGTGTACATTATAAATAAAAAATTGGCATATCTTATTATTTTTTGGATTTTTGACTTCATTCTAACTGGCACATATGGGCATCTCCCAAAAAGGTCTAACAAAAAAATGAAATCAGACCACACTAATAGCTTTTAAATTTATTTGCTTCGTTATTTAGACAACATTTTTATTATGTACCTTGAAGATATCTTGTTCTCTTTTATTTTTATTAAAAGTTCAAGTGTTAACGAATATTATTATTTTTTTACTACGAGTGGAAATATTTGTCGCGTCCGTATTTCTGCTGTACCTAAATAAAAAATTTAAGAGATAATTCTCATATTTCATAAATCTACGAACAAAATATATCCTCTGACCTTCATTTACATGTATATATGGAAAAACAAAGTTCTCAAAAAATCGTATATTGTATATTTCTATAAGACCTTCAAAAGTACTTCTGTTTTTTGTCGCGTCCGTTTCAATGTAAAATTGTTTATAATATTTTTAAGATGTAAAGGGTGATTTTTTAAGAGCTTGATAACTTTTTTTTTTTTAAAAAACGCATAAAATTTGCAAAATCTCATCGGTTCTTTATTTGAAACGTTAGATTGGTCAATGACATTTACTTTTTGAAGATAATTTCATTTAAATGTTGACCGCGGCTGCGTCTTAGGTGGTCCATCCGCTTAGTCCAATTTTGGCATTTCCACGTTTTTGAGTAACAGAGACCCAATTGGTGCGAACGGCGACGAATCGAAAATTGGTGGTCATCATTAACACTGGCCGATACAGCTGCGATATTTTCTTCAGTTCGCACTCTACGTAAGCGTGTTGGTGGTTTAATGTCCAACAATGTAAATTTGGTGCGAAATTTAGTCACAATAGCCCGAATAGCCGCTTCAGTGGGTCGATTAAACTGACCATAAAATGGAAGCGCGCAATGAACTTTCTTAACAGAGCACGCATTTTGATAATAAAATTCAATAATTTGCAAGCGTTGTTCGTTTGTAAGACGATTCATGATGAAATGTCAAAGCATACTGAGCATCTTTCTCTTTGACACCATGTCTGAAATCCCACGTGATCTGTCAAATACTAATGCATGAAAATCCTAACCTCAAAAAAATCACTCTTTAGTACTCTTTAAGCGTTTTAGAACACTAAAAAGGCTGATCGAATTTTTCAGATTCTTTCTTGTTTTTGGCGTAGTTTAAGGCGTGCGAATGTCGCGTCCGGGCCACTGGGAGATGCCCATATGTTCATAATTTTGTGAACGTTGCCCAAAATAAAAATTATGAACAAATAAATAGGATACTATAGCAATAAGACCACCATAAGAGAAATTAGTTGTAACAAAACAAGATTCATGGCGAAATACCATTAAAGTAATCACAAATTTTTTCTTGTAAATAAAAAAATATTTTTGCACATTGACGCCAAGCACAATATAAATATTTGTATCATAAGAAGCTGGCAAAAGTGCAGAAAGTGCAAAATAACATATATATTTTCATAAATATGGCGCAATTTTATAAGAAAGTACGCATTGTTAGCTATTTGCTTATGTTTTTCGTTTTGGCAAAGTATCCTTACATCAAAATAACCAAATTAGTGAAATTAACAATATACAGTAAAACCTCGCTAATCCGAACATTTGATTGCAGAACTCAATCCGGATTATTGGATTATATATCATGTTACCGTTTAATCATATTAAATCAGAGCTGTTAAATTTCGATTACGATTAGTAATCAATTACATTACTTTTTAAAAAGAATCGTAATGATTATATAATCCACTATTCAACAATTTCTGATTACTAATTGATTACGATTACAAATAATCAAAAAATAATCAGGATTACTTGCGATTACTGAAAAATAATCAAAAATAATCAAAAATGAGTTCGACTACTTTAAAAGATTACTTTTGACTATTTTTGATTACTTTTGATTTTTGTGATTACCAAATGTAGTGTTGATTTCCGAAATCATCTGCGCAATATTTTCAGCGGTGTGTACTCCAAACATTCTTGTGCATGCTAAAGCTGCCGATTTGCGTTCCAAAAATGTCCGTAAGCCAATGACACGTATATCCAAGGAAACTTCTGTGGTTTCAAGTAATCCTGATTATTTTTTGATTACTTGTAATCGTAATCAATTACTAATCGTATAAAACTGAATGTAATCGTATTGTAATCATTACTTCTACTTTAAAAAAAAGTAATCTAATTACTAATGATTACGATTACTAATCATTACTTAACAGCTCTGTATTAAATAAATTTGTATGAATGAAATCCGTTGGTAATAAATGCTTGTTATAGTTTTCTTCACATATTTTACTGGAAATGTGAAAAAAGTTATTTATTCATTTTGAAAAGAAAATAGCATAACGAGGACTTATGAATGGTTATGAACAAAAACACAACTTTTCAGGAGAGCGAAAAGACTGATTTTCTCCTTAATTTTAATAATCATTCTTCAACAGTATAATTTAAAGATGATTACTAATTGCTACGATTAAGTTTTCGAAATTTCCTGTTATTCGGGGTTTTATGGTACATAGCCACTATATTGAAATTAGTACATAGCCATTAATGCTCACTTATTGTACACTCAATAACGTTTTTTATGAAATGTTGTGTAGAAAACACATTTTCTGAAATGTAAACAGCGAATTTAAAGATTCCAGCTTCATCCGTCAGATTGGTACCATTTTTATTCCTTTTTCCAAATTTTTTACAAGTATTGCACGATAAACAAAAAATACAAATGTATATTTTTGGAATTTTCATTTTCGCGGCAAATATGGCTAAAATGATTTTCACACATGACATTTTTGTTTTATGACTTTCTCGCGATCTAGCAAACGGATCCGAATTTTTGTTTGTATTAAGAACCAATGTCGCTTGTAACATATATGCAGCCAGTCGCAAAAAACGCTGCAATTGTTGAAAATTCCAAAATTCGCGGTTGCAATTGATTATATTTAAAGTTTCTCTGTTCAGGATTCTGAAAGTTTTCTGACACAAATATTCCGAATGAAGTCAGCAATCATATGCCATAAAAATATTTTGGTATTCTCAATATGATAAAAAGCGGGTTTTTGTGAAGATACAACCATCGATTATATGCTGCTCCATTTTTGAACTATATTATTTTTATGTTCATAGCCACTTTTGCAGTCACAAATTAACGTATGAGTAGATAGCCAAATCAGAAAATTTTGAAAAAATGGCTTTAGAAAGAAAATTTCTTTTCCAAATTTACATGACAGATGACATCCAAATCTGAGAATAGTTTGGCATCAAAAACTCATTTTCGAGAAAATGGTTCATAGGTATTTCTTACACTTATTTCAATAAGTATAAAATGTCTATATTGTGTATCATAAGGGTTAAACTAATCTTTTTTGGTGAAAACATCGTATACGGTATCACGCAATTCACGAAGATCTAATATATTTTCCATATCGATGTCATTTTGTTCAGCCCATTTTATGGATGTTTCTACACTCAGCACAGCTTCCTACTCATCATTAATTCACTCACTAACCTCCTCTATGTTTACATTTACACCGAAAGTATAACGGAAAGCATCTATGAAAAAGTTATTGTCTTTTGCTCAGCGTCGTCTTTAAGAGTTAACCTCTGCTGTAAAACAGATAAAGCCAATTCATCTTCTGAATCCTTTCTCTGATTGAAAAGTTTATTCCAGCTAGATCGTATCATTAATTTTCCCCAAAGCATTTGTCATATATATATAACAAGTGTTCGTGAAACTTATCTCTAACAGTGTATTCCAATGCCAACTTTGATTCGCAAAACCACATTTCTGCAGAATCAGAAAAGAAGAAATGTGCGTGAGTATAATGACTTACAAAAAGCTAAAAATATGAAAATACGTGATACTAGTGTTCAGTCGTATCCGTATCGTCATCTGAAATTCAAAAAGACGGAACAAGAAAAAAATCGCACAACGACTACAGTTCATTTGACTAAAATAGATCAAGAAAAAATCGGCTCAGATATCCAAAGCGGGTTTTCGAAATATTTAAAAAGCGAAGAGGGAGGCCCATGGGTCTTTATTTGTTGACGGAGAATCCCCCAAATCAATATGGAATCGCGTTAGAAATAACGGTTTGCTTAATAATGATTCTGATGATTTAAGAGTTTTTTTCTAATGTCGGGCTGGATGAGCTGAATGCAAAATTTATTGATAATCAACTCCCTCTGCCTGATGATGTTGATGGGATATTTCAACAATATGCTGATGTTGGGGAATTCTCTTTTCGTACCATTTCTCCTTCTGAGTTATATATTGCATTTAATCGTATTACTTCTAATGTTGCCGGTGATGATGGCTTCCCGTTAAAATTTTTTAAAGTAGTGTTTCCTCTTATTTCGTTGTTGTTGTTGTTGTAACAGCTATATATGTATGTTTGTGTTGTCCGTTTTTAATCTCCTTCACTATCAGGATCTGCGTCGTTCGTCTCCAGGTTCAGGAAGATGGCCACCTGCTTTGGGTGCGTCCATAGTGACCTGGGGACCAGCTGAGTTGGTTTTGCAGGGCAGTTGAATAGATGTAGCGTGTCGTGTGGCCCCTGGCTACAAGCGGGGCAGATGTTCTGCACGTTGCCGTCAATTCGTGCCCAGTACGAATTGAGGCGGCTACACCATCCAGATCTCAGCTGTGCCAAAACCGATCTAGTTTGTCGCGGCAGTAGTTTCTCTTCAGATGCAATTTCTGGCGGATGACCTCCGAGGACGATATTCATGGCGTTGTTGTTGATTGCTGCTGCGACTGCGTCTCTGTGAATATCGTTTAAACCTGCTTTGTATGCTCGCTGATCTAGAGGCTCTCTCTTATACCTTTGGACCTCTCTCTCTAGATCCTGGAGGTCTTTCCTTACCTGCCTGGGCGGAGGGGGCAGAGCCATAAGATGGTGGTTTGGATGGTCTCTGCGGTAACACCCAAGCAAGTACTGCGTAGACAACATAAAGTTGTGCCTACGTACGGAAATGACCTTAGACTCCTCATGTAGGTGATCTTGATGGGACATGAGGAGACAGCCTGTTGCTGTTCTCAGGGCGGCATTTTGGCAAGTTTGTATATTTCTCCACTGCGTATCACTCACATTTGCAGACCACACTGGCGCCGCATAGTTAGCCACGGACCGGCCTATTGCTTTGTAAGAGGTCAACAAGGTTTCTTTGTCGGTTCCCCAAGTGCTGCCGGCAAGCGACTTGAGGATCTTGTTCCTACTTCTCATTTTATCGCAAATAGCTGTGGCGTGTGCAGAGGATTTATATAGACTGTCGAATGTGACCCCAAGGATTTTGGGGTAGTTTACTGTCGGTATTGGCGTGTCGTCGACTTTCACATTCAATGTCCTTCTGACCTCTGCAGACCATGTGGTAAATAGTGTGGCTGACGATTTGGAGGCGGATATTTTCATATTCCTCGCTGCGAAGAAATTGGCAAGATCAACGAGATAGGTGTTCAGCCTTTCGCATATATCATCAGATTTGGGTCCCGACGCTAATATCGTGCAATCATCGGCGTATGTCACGATTTCCACGCCGTCAGGTGGTTGTGGAATACCAGAAAGGTAGAGATTAAACAGAGCCGGAGATATCACCCCACCTTGGGGAACTCCCTGTTTAACTCTACGGGGTTTTGACTTCCTATCTCTGAATTCCACAAATGACTGGCGTCCACACATATAATTCACGATCCAACGTTTCAGATTGTTCGGGAGGGACGTGTTGGCAATGTCCTCGAATAGAACGGCATGGTTGACCGTATCAAATGCCTTCGATAGGTCAAGGGCCACGAGGACCGTCCTGTCGCACGGTTTATCCTGGTTCAGACCGCGACCGATATGTGTGGTAATAGCGTGTAAAGCAGTTGTTGTGCTATGCTGCTTACGGAATCCGTGTTGATGATCTGCAATCGGAAAATGTCCATTAAGGCTCGGGAGGAGAAGTGCCTCAAGCGTCTTCGCTACTGGAGAGAGAAGAGAGATCGGCCTGTACGATTCTCCCTTACTCGCATCTTTCCCTGGCTTCAGTAGCGGTATCACTCTGCCCATTTTCCAGGCCTCGGGAACTATCAGAGTGGCCATGGACAAGTTGAGGACCTTCGTCAGGTACTCGACTCCCGGTTCATCCAATTGCTTCAACATCAACATAGAGATTCCGTCTGGACCAAGCGCTTTGGATGACTTTGCGCTGTTGATGATTTGTGCAACTTCGCCTGTAGTAAATTGTGGTGGTACCTCCTCGGCTCGGAGACCATGTATATGACGCATGATACTCCTTTTCGCCTTGTCACTCTCGGGGTGCTCAATAAAAAGCCGGTTAAAATAACTCGCGCACCGCTTCGGATCATTTGTCGTCCTGTCACCAAAAGTAACAGCGATGTGATCGTCCCGCTTGGTGGGGTTCGAGAGCGACTTAACCGTTGCCCACAATTTACTAATTCCGGAACTTAAGTTGCACTGCTTCAAGTGCTCCAACCATTTATTCCGCTTGTATTCGTTGACTAACCTGTTAATCTCTAGGTTCAGTTCCCTGATTCTAGGATCTCCAGGATTAGCCCTACGAATGTCGTCACGCTCATCTGCGAGTCCCGCTGCCTCTGCTGGGAAGTTTGGTCTCATTTTGGGTATTCGACCAGCAGGGATGTGTCTAGCGGCTGCTGCGTTGACGATGACTCGGAAATTTTTCTCAGCTACCCTCACGTCGAAAGGAATGGGTAGTTCACTGAAGCGTCGATTGGTGAACTCTCTGAACCCGTTCCAGTCCGCTTTCCTCTGGTTGAGAAAAGTACGGCGTTCAGAGGTGATGAAATCAGATGGTCGGTCAATGGAGAGGATTATGGGGAGGTGGTCTGAGCCCAATGATATGACAGGTCGCCATGTACTGTCATTTATCAGACCAGCCGAAACGATGGTGATATCTGGCGAACTGTGGCAGTCACCCATAATCCTGGTGGGGGCATCCTCATTCACTGTGCAAAACGTGGAGTCGTCAATCTGTTCCGCCAACGCAATACCTCTCGGGTCATTACCTAGGATTGAATGCCAAAGCTCGTGGTGGGCATTAAAATCACCAAGTATAACCCTGTTATCCCCTTGCAGCAGCGAGCTGATGTTAGGATGATAACTTGAGGCAGTGCTGGCAACCGGCGGAATGTACACGTTGTACAGCTCTATCTCGGCAGCCCCAGACCTGACTGCTACCCCCATACATTCCATGTATGGGTCTCTAGAGTCAAGCTCAGGCGAGATAGACCTATACTGCACAGAATGGTGTATCAGGAACGCCAATCCCCCACCTCCACTTCTGGTGCGATCCTTACGTAGCACATTGTATCCGTCACAACTGTGCAAGCTGCAGGTGTCGGTCAGCTTAGTCTCCTGAATCGCACCGACCTTGATGTTGTTCCGACTCATAAAGTCCACTATCTCGTTGATTTTGCCTCGAAGACCGTTGCAATTAAATTGCAACATTAGTACATTGTCCGGTCTTGCTACAGCAATGTGTGGTGTTAGCTGCTGTACGGACTGCTGCGGGGGAGACTGCGGAGGTGTACCGTAGACCGATGACGAAGAAGACGACGATGTAGACGACGATATCGACGACAGCGAGTCGCTGGACGGACTACGTTGCATATTGGTACAGCATGCGGCAACGTAGTTATCGCTGTACTCCCTTACGTGGCCGAGGCCAGAGCAAGACCGGAAATGCACCCACTCCAGGCATCTATTACACCTCACTGATGTTGCTCGGTGGTGTATTCGGTTTTGGCAAACCGAACAGATCCAAGGTCCGGGGTTTAGTTCTATCCCGGCACGGACCAGTAGTAATCGGAGCAAACACTCCGGGTAATGTTGCTCCCACGATGAAAAAACGGACAAACACATAACATATATTGCTGAGGTGGCAGCCCTTGGTCGAAGAATTCATCTTTGAGTCAATCCGGTACATAGAACCGGCTGCCGTGGGATTGTCGTCGTTTTTTTTTTTTGTTTTTGGTGAATTCCATCATCACTACTTCCACTTTCCCACTTCAATGGAAAGTTTCTAAGATAATTCCTATTAAGAAAAAATCTAATTCTATTTCTCTGGACAACTTAAGACTTATATCGCTTCTGCCTATTCTGTCCAAAGTAGTTGAGCATATTTTTCTCATATCTTACCTGCAGAAAGCAGTATGTACATGCCAATGGGTTAATGTCATGTGTGTTGTCCGTGAGAAGTGGAGTCCCTCAAGGTTCGGTCCTTGGTCCACTTCTATTTACGGTACTTTTGAATGATCTTCTTGTTAGTCTTGGTCCCTGGTGTGTCCCTTATTCGTTTGCTGATGATGTACAAATCTTGTTTAAAGGGGAGCATCAGTTTACTGATGTTTTGCAGGCTAATATTGATTACGTGCTACAGTTGCTTTCTAGTTGGGTTGTTTCTAATAGATTTTCTATTAATGCAACTAAAACAAAAGCACTATTGTATTCAACGCATCCTGTTAATATATGTCTGCAGTACAATAAGTTTCGCAAATCGATGACTGAGTTTTCAAAGTAAATTTGATAATATGGTAGCGTTGTTCACACGCGAATCTATTCGTAACGGGAGCCCTGTATGACATTGCGTCCTTTCGAGAGTTTAAGTCTAAGTCTAAGTTTAAAAAAAACACCCTTTACTATCAGATCATTTATTCGCAATAGAACTACTTGGGTCGTAAGTGAATGGTATACTAGAACTGTTTTTTCTTTAAGCCGGGAAACAAGCTGCGATTAATAAAGAGTTAATTTTTTACTCAAAATAAAAAAATATATTTCACATTGTCGCCGACGACAATATAAATATTTGTATCAAAACGAATTTTCCAAAAAAAATATTTTGTATAGACATTTTTGGACTTTGCCTCGATAATCATAAATTTGACCTACAAAAGATTAAGCGACAAAAATGTCCGTTATATTGTAGATATCTAAAAGAAACTACTTTCATCGCATATCTTGGACATAGCAAAGCAACTCATAAACCAAAGATAACACTGTACAACAATTTCAAACTTTTTCCAAAATTACGGGGTTCTGACAATAAATTCTGAAAGAGGAGACTAAATATACGTATGTCGGCGTTTTGACAGATCACATCGGAATTTAATTGTATAGACGATTAAAGTTTCCCAACTCTGGTTCTATTGCGAATAAATGGTCTGATAGTAAAGAGTGTTTTTTTTATTTTTTTACTAACGGTCCCAACGCCTCTCACACCCGCCCCTTCCGACTGAGAGGGCCACGTCCACATAACGTAGACTTAAACTCTTAAACTTAGACTTAAACTCTCGAAAGGACGTACTGTCATACAGGGCTCACGTTACGAGCAGATTCGCGTGTGAACAACGCTACCATATTATCAAATTTACTTTGAAAACTCAGTCATCGATTCGCGAAACTTGTAGATGAGTTCGTGATTTTTTATGACGGTATTATAATTTTAAAGAATAGTAGTTTGACAAGCATAACACTTTTGCGAATTTGGCCAGCGCAGGTGTCACAGTAAAGACTGATCGAAGGGTGAGTTATCCTTTCATTACATGCCCATTTTCCGTTAGTATCACTTTTTTGGACTAAAATATCTTATGCTCCAACGTCCAAGAATTATTAAATTTCCAAAGGTGATGCATTTTGTGTTTATTGGAATGGTGAGACGCGATGTGAAAATATGTTTTTTAAATATTTCGAAAACCCGCTTTGGATATCTGAGCCGATTTTTTCTTGATACCTTTCAGATTTAATTCATCATTTATATAATAGAAAGATGAAAGAACACATGCATTTTTAAAATTTTCATTAGTATATCGTCACTTGAAATGCAAAATGACGTTACATTATGAAATAAAATATTTGTAGAGTTCTGTTTAAAATCGTTTTTTAGACGAAGTCTAGTTTAGTCAAATGAACTGTAGTCGTTGTGCGATTTTTTCTTGTTCCGTCTTTTTGAATTTCAGGTGACGATACGGATCCGGTTGAAAACTAGTATCGCGTATTTTCATATTTTTTGCTTTTTGTAAGTCCTTATACCCACGCGCATTTGTTCTTTTCTGATTCTGCAGATGAAGAAATGTGTTTTTGCGAATCAAAGTTGGCATTGGCATTGAGAATAGAATTTCTAACAAATTGAAACAACAAAATTGCAGACGCCCAAGAGCCAACATTCTTGTCAACGGTTTTGCAACAATTGCTCCAAAACTAATTGAAATTTCTAACACAATAATCTTATCATGGATGGTTTCGACAATAACGAAAAATATTTTATATTTTACAACCTTAGGTCGAAAAACTGGATACTAAAACGTCGTACCGCGAAAGTATGGCTTTGATGGAACTACCAAAAAAATCAAAGTACGATGAAATGATTAAAATAGCTGAACGTAATATTAGGGTGCAAAAGTTAAAGGAGAAACAAATAACTATAAAGCCATCGGTCATTTCCGTGGCTATACCATTGCCACCACCATCGCGACTGCCAGTGGATTGCAAAATGGAAATGTCTGTTTCGGCTATAAATGGGTCCGGAATGGAGTACAATAATGAGGCGACTAAGAAGGCACCTGTGAACTACATGCCACAACCGGCATGTCATCATCACCACCATGATAATCACAATGAGGAGGAAGTGTTGTCGTTGCAGGTTTTGTCGGCACGTTCATCCACACCGTATACGCAGCCAATGTCGTGCACTGCTGCCAGTTGTGATTTGGAGAATGTAGCCGAGCATGTTAGTCCAGTTAAGGATATTGATGGTAACGTTTCTAAACAAAACGCTCGCGAAATACGCGAGAACTCTAAAGCTAAGAAGCCCCCGGTGGTTCCATCTAAGTCGGTTCCATCATTGCCATCAGCGAATGGCAGCACCAGAAAGATTTCTAAATCGAAATCGGTTGTAAACATTTCCAGCGACTCACTCATACACTATACTCGGGCAAATCTCTTAATTATCCGCAATGAAATGTCTCTCGCTACCAAATCAAGACAACATAGCCAACACAATCAAGCTACGTCCTCAGGTCCTCCAAATATGGTAAACTGTGATGTTATTGAATTGGAAGCTCGTCTCAAACGATTAGCCATTTGGAAAGTTGGTGATACCGACACTCCGTCTGCGATGTATGGAACACGTAACGGTAGTAACAACAGCAATAATAGTCACATGTCAAACAATAATAATTTGAAGTCGCGTTGTAATGATATGATGCCGGCGTTTGTGAAACGCAAATTTATGGATGAATCCATTATTAGAAGTCAACCGCCACAGCCTCTTGAATTTAAGGTAAATATATGTATATGTATAGTAGTAAAATCCTGAGTTATAATCTTAAATGTAATTTGAACCTTAAACTAAAAATCATTCACCAACCCAAACTTAACAAGTAAGAAGGCGTTAAGTTCGGCCGGGCCGAATCTTATATACCCTCCACCACGGAGTGCATTCCACAGTATTACCAGTAGATTAAAGAATGTCGAGGGAATGCGAATTGCAAATATCAAGTAAATACAAGCTAATATGTTCAAAAAACATGCTGAAATACTCTAAATATTAGGGGTATTTTCAGTACTTGTGAGGGAAAAATTTTTCCCTCTGGACCGATTTCGTCCACTTTCAATCCCAAGCGATCTACAACCATAAGACACATTTAGGAAAAATTTGAACCTTCTAGCTCATTTCGTTCGGCCTCTATCGTGCTTTCAATAGACAGACGGACAGACGGACACGGCTATATCGTCTTAGAATTTTACCACGACCCAGAATATATATACTTTATGGGGTCTCCGATAAATATTTCAAGGTGTTACAAACGGAATGACAAAGTGAATATACCCCCATCCTGGAGGTGGAGGGTATAAAAAGGCATGCTTGTGCATTGTGTGTAACACACAAAAGGCAAAAAGATTAAAATCTACAGAGATGTTTGGGTTATATTGTTTTGGAGTTTATTTCCATTCTTTCTTTCTTCTTCAATAAGAAAAATTGTTGAAATAGTGCGGTCTATTTGTGCTTAATCACTGTGTGCTCATTTAAAGCTGATGTAACACAGATTTGGTGGATTTGTTTCATATATGGCTTGAGTGAAAGGGTCTGTAAGTCGTTGTTGAATAGCGCCTCTGAATCTGCAGATTTCCTCTCTGACATGCCTCGGTGGAGCTTCCAACTCTTATTTTTTATTATTTTTTATTTAATTTATTTAGCACTTTTTGCTATTATGAATATACATTTTCATGTTAAAAATAAATCTATGGATCTAATTACATTGGAAATGTCAATTAACTTAGACAATAATTCAAGTTTTAAATATAAAAAATACTTTCATTTTCTAATTCTATTGGCATTTTATTTAATAACTTAAGACCATGATAAAGTAATAGGTTTTGATAGAAATTCGTGGTACTGAAATTTAATCTGAAATCTCTAGTATTTCTTAAATTGTATGGTTGACCATCGGCAACATAACTTAAATACTTTTGCAAATAACTCGGCATCATTCCACATTTTATTTTGAAGATAAATATCAGATCATTCATCACCAGCCTTCACCTGATAGCCATTGTAATTCATTCAGTAAGTCTCTTTTGTGGGCCAATCTATGGCATCTAAGAATGCTTCGCATATCTTTATTATGCAGTTTTTGAAGTCGCGCTTTCATTTGTCGATTACCCAGAAATGTGGCTTCACCTCTGTGTTGTATATATTTATAATATTTATTGTTGACACTTTACACCGTATTTTTGTTAAGAACGCTATTTTCTTAGATTTTTTACATATCTCTCAGTGGCCCGAACGCGACATTCGCACGGCTTAAACTACGCCAAAAACAAGAAAGAAACTGAAAAAGTCGATCAGCCTTTTTAGTGTTCTAAAGCGCTTAAAGAGTACTACATTTTAAAAATATATCGTCAGGATTTAGTATAAACTAGCTGAACCCCGCCCGCTTCGCCAGGCAAAAACACAAATGGTAAAATTAAAATCAGGTTTCATATTGATCTTATCATATTGATATTATCGTGGTCAGTAATATATACGTTCCAATTTTCAGCCTTCTAGCTAAAAGACACTTTTGCCACGCCCCAACTAACCACCAAACGAAAATTCAAACTCCAGCATCATATTTATCTTTCTTGTGGTCAGTAATATATACGTTCCAATTTGCAGCCTTCTGGCTCAAAAAAACACTATTGCCACACACATAAAATGAAAATCCAAATTTCGGCATCATATTTATCATTCTCGTGGTCAGTAATATTTATGTACCAATTTTACATTCTATGTCCTTCCTTGGGCCAACACGATTTCATCAAGCCCAAAATCGTGAAAATCAGACGATCCGTTATAAAGTTTTGCGTGTTCACACGGACGGCATTCTCTTTTATAAATATAGATTATAAATTATTTTACATTGAAACGACGGACGCTACGAAAACCAGAAATACTTTTGAAGCTCTTATAGAAATATACAAAGTTCAGCGATTTTTTGAAAGCTTTGTTTTTCCATATATACATGCCATTGAAGGTCAGAGTATATATTTTGTTCGTAGATTTATGAAATATGAGTGTGGTCTTATTTCATTTTTTTGGTAGACTCTTTTTGGGAGATGCCCATATATAGTTGAAATGGGCTTCAAATATAAGTTTATTGTCCATTATTATACCCAAGAATTTTATTTCTTTTACTTGTTCGACTTCTGGACTTCCGTTTGTTGTTCCGTTTTTAATAATATATTTTGTTTTATTTATATTAAGTTTTAGTTTTTTCATTTTTAAAAACTTTTCAACTTCTTCCTATTCATTATTTAATTTCCTCACGCACTCTTCCGCATTGTCTCCACTTGTGTATCTTAAAGCATCGTCAGCAAACAAACTTTTGAAGAACTTCTTTTACGTATTAAAAACAGTAATTTTCCGCCTAATCTCATGTGGGATTGTCGAGTTTTTAACTTTTTGAATTGGCACAATATATGACTCCTTCAAGCAATCAGGAAAAACACCAGTTCGAATGGATTCTATTACAACGCGATGTAGAAATGATCCAACAATGTCAAAATTCTCCTGCAACATTTTTATTGCTATAATATTATGATCCTTTTTATTATTCATTACTCTCATAGTACATTTTAGCTCTTGCAAGGTTATCATTTTGAATTTAAAATTTATTCAGAATACCCGGAGACCCTTTTGAATCCATTGTGTACATCGTTTGTTCCTGGAAATAGATAAGGATAGGGATAGGTGGTAATGGAAGGGGAAGAAGGTTTAGAAAGGAGGGGGTTAGGTGGAGAGGTGTATCAAAAAGGTTGACTTTTTGTCAAAAAGTGCTCTTTCTTCTTTGTGTGTGAGTATGTGTGGAATTTGATGGCCAGTTAGTGAAGTCGAGAGCGCCATTCGGTATACTTGTTGATGGTACCTTTATGGTACTCCGTCTTCCTTGAGGGCCATTGGTTTGTGTGATTATATCTTTGCTTCCTAAGGGCGACGCCTAATCCAATTTTGACCTTTTGAGAATCCCAATAGGTCATAGATGGTGCGTGTGGCAATTTCTTCTGTGTTATTAATGAAATAGGAATAGAAGGCGTACACAGAGCGAAGGACATCAGCAGATTATGTGTTCGATTGTTTCTACCTCGTCTTCATCATCACACAATCGATAATAATCTTCGATGCCTGCTTGCCATCTTGTAATCCTGCCTCTGAAGATACAGTGCCCTGCGTAAATACCTATCAATGTGCGAATTTCTGCCTTGGTAGCTCTAATAGAATTCTGGTTTTACTTTTATCGATCTTTGGCCCTATCGTCCCGCAGGTTGACAACCTACTCCATGTTTCATTCATCTGTGACCATTTTTGTAATTCAATCAGTCTATAAAACATGTCAATCGGTGGCTTCACTGAGTTGTCAGCTTGATTGATTTCCAAGGACGAACCTTGTCTTGCCAATTCATCTGCTATTTCGATTCCTGTAATATTGTTATGTCCAGGAACCCAGCAGAGACGGACGACGGGTTGTTGAGGTCATCTAGTGAGCGTTTACAACTCAGCACTAGCCTGGATTTGACAGTGTGAGACATGCTTGATTTCATTGCTGCCTGACTTATCTATGTATATATCCCTATTTTCCGTGATGTTCATACTCTCATAGTCATACTCATACACTTTGCGAATTACGGTCGTTAAGTGAAGACGCGTTTTTTTGTCAACGCCGAGTGGGAAATATTGGAAAATTCTTCAAAAGAAGTTTTTATTGTATAACTTTTGAAAGAAAACAAAAAGCAAAGCAATGGGTAAAGACGGTGCCGCTGATCCCTTCAACTTCCTCAAGGATTTCGCAGCTGTCTCAAAGACTGCTGTCGCCCCCATTGAACGTGTCAAGTTGCTTTTGCAAGTACAACACATTTCCAAACAAATCAGTCCCGACAAGCAATACAAAGGCATGGTTGACTGCTTTGTCCGCATTCCAAAAGAACAAGGTGTTGCTACATTCTGGCGCGGTAACATGGCCAACGTTATCAGATATTTCCCAACCCAGGCTTTGAACTTTGCCTTCAAGGATAAGGAGGTGTTGACAAGAACACTCAATTCTGGCGTTACTTCATGGGTAACTTGGCTTCCGGTGGTGCTGCCGGTGCTACTTCTCTCTGCTTTGTCTACCCATTAGATTTTGCCCGTACTCGCTTGGCTGCTGATACTGGCAAGGGTGGACAACGTGAATTCACCGGTCTTGCTAACTGCTTGGGCAAGATCTTCAAGTCTGATGGTCTCGTTGGTTTGTACCGTGGTTTCGGTGTATCCGTACAAGGTATCATCATCTACCGTGCTGCCTACTTCGGCTTCTACGATACTGCCCGCGGTATGTTGCCCGATCCCAAGAACACCCCCATCTACATCAGCTGGGCTATCGCTCAAGTTGTTACAACTGTTGCTGGTATAGTCTCCTATCCATTCGATACTGTCCGTCGTCGTATGATGATGCAGTCTGGTCGCAAGGCTACCGAAATCATCTACAAGAACACAGTGCACGGCTGGGCCACCATCGCCAAACAAGAAGGCTCTGGTGCCTTCTTCAAGGGTGCCTTCTCCAACGTTCTTAGAGGTACCGGTGGTGCTTTCGTACTTGTATAGTACGATGAAATCAAGAAGGTCTTGTAAATTAATTGAATTACCAACTCTACCTACACCTACAGTTAATAAAATTTTAATTTAGTTTTAAATTTATTTAAATTTAAACCACACAACCAACCAACACAATAAACTAAAGCTAAATCATGCAAAACTTTATGTTGTAAGAACAAACCAAAAACGTGTTCTATTTTCGAGTTATTATCGATCGAATTGTATTGTTAAGTTCTAAAATGTATCGAAAGAAAGTTGAACGGAAACAAATCAAATAATAAAACAAATGATAAATTAATTTATAGCAAAGGACAGTTACAACTACCAACTCTTAGTACGTGTTCACCCAGAAATACATCAACTAAGGTTTAAAACAAATAAAACTCGATAGAACTCTTGCTGCATTCTCAATTGCTAGGATCTGGGACACTTAGCACCATTAGATCGGATGGTGTTATTTCGGTGGCACCGGCTGTTCCGGAGGCTACGGCTACTGTAGTCGGCGGGTCAGTCTCTGTGGACGGTGATGCTTCAGTTGCTGGGCCGGTGCCTGATGTGGCCGATCAGCCGCGGCAAAATCAGGCGCCAGTTGTAGCGGGTCCTTCTGGCCCGTGTGAATGCGATTGGTCTGCCGGACCCAGTTACTGTTGCCAGTGGTGTCCGTCCACATCGTTCTGGTGGAAATTCCGGTGGATTGTCCATGGCTTCGGAAATGAAGATGGTTTTCGTTTCCCGTTTCGCTCCGAATACGATTTGAATTTTTTATTAAGTCGAAAATTGATGGTGACTTCCACATAAGAACGTTTAAACTGAAGTTATCTTTTGCCCAAAGTCGGGCATCGTTTAAAATTGTTGTACCGAGGGAAATTTTCGACAAGCTAATTGTCCCCTCATTCTGGCCATCTAGGGCTTTTGTCAAAGAGTTTGTGGATAGGGTTGACAATCTGGCGCGTCTCTCAGCAATGTCAGCTACTATTCCAAAAAACTAAGCAGTTCTTTTTGTGTTGGGTATAAGAATGTTAGAGGTTTGAATACGAAGTTAAATCGTCTGTTTGTTGATAGCTTTGACTGTGTTGTTGTTGTTGTAACAGCTATATATGTATGTTTGTGTTGTCCGTTTTTAATCTCCTTCATTATCAGGATCTTCATCGTTCGTCTCCAGGTTCAGGAAGATGGCCACCTGCTTAGGGTGCGTCCATAGTGACCTGAGGACCAGCTCAGTAGGTTTTGCAAGGCAGTTGAGTAGATGTAGCGTGTCGTGTGGCCCCTGGCTACAAGCGGATCTCAGCTGTGCCAAAACCGATCTAGTTTGTCGCGGCAGTTGTTTCTCTTCAGATGCAATTTCTGGCGGATGATCTCCGAGGACGAGATTCATGGCGTTGTTTTTGATTGCTGCTGCGACTGCGTCTCTGTGAATATCGTTTAAACCTGCCTTGTATGCCCGCTGATCTAGAGGCTCTCTCTTATACCTTTGGACCTCTCTCTCTAGATCCTGGAGGTCTTTCCTTACCTGCCTGGGCGGAGGGGGTAGAGCCATAAGATGGTGGTTTGGATGGTCTCTGCGATAACACCCAAGCAAGAACTGCGTAGACAACATAAAGTTGTGCCTACGTACGGAAATGACCTTAGACTCCACATGTAGGTGATCTTGATGGGATATGAGGAGACAGCCTGTTGCTGTTCTCAGGGCGTCATTTTGGCAAGTTTGTATATTTCTCCACTGCGTATCACTCATATTTGCAGACCACACTGGCGCCGCATAGTTATCCACGGACCGGCCTATTGGTTTGTATGAGGTCAACAAGGCTCCTTTTTCGGTTCCCCAAGTGCTGCCGGCAAGCGACTTGAGGACCTTGTTCCATTTTATCGCAAATAGTTCTGGCGTGTGCAGTCATCTCTCGGGGTGCTCAATAAATAGCCGGTTAAAATAACTCGCGCACCGCTTCGGATCATTTGTCGTCCTGTCACCAAAGGAGCAGCGATATGATCGTCTCGCTTGGTGGGGTTCGAGAGCGACTTAACCGTTGCCCACAATTTACTAATTCCGGAACTTAAGTTGCTTTAAGTGCTCTAACCATTTATTCCGCTTGTATTCGTTGATTAACCTTTAATCCCTTGGTTCCGTTTCCTGATTCTAGGATCTCCAGGATTAGCCCTACGAATGTCGTCACGCTCATCTGCGAGTCCCGCTGCCTCTGCTGGGAAGTTTGGTTTGGTTATTCGACCACCAGGGATGTGTCTAGCGGCTGCTGCGTTGACGATGACTCGGAAAAATTTCTCAGCTACCTTTACGTCGAAAGGAATGGGTAGTTCACTGAAGCGTCGATTGGTGAACTCTCTGAACCCGTTCCAGTCGCCGTACTTT
This sequence comes from Polietes domitor, assembly GCA_947397865.1. Classification (NCBI taxonomy): domain Eukaryota; kingdom Metazoa; phylum Arthropoda; class Insecta; order Diptera; family Muscidae; genus Polietes; species Polietes domitor. Next base: position 118,031,298 of record OX377619.1, on the reverse strand, counting down.
TCTCAATCAGAGGAAAGCCGGCGTTCAGAGGTGATGAAATCAGATGGTCGGTCAATGGAGAGGATTATGGGGAGGTGGTCTGAGCCCAATGAGATGACAGGTCGCCATGTACTGTCATTTATCAGACCAGCCGAAACGATGGTGATATCTGGCAAACTGTGGCAGTCACCCATAATCCAGGTGGGGGCATCTTCATTCACTGTGCAAAACGTGGAGTCGTCAATCTGTTCCGCCAACGCAATGCCTCTCGGGTCATTACCTAGGATTGAATGCCAAAGCTCGTGGTGGGCATTAAAATCACCAGTGTACACGTTGTACAGCTATATCTCGGCAGCCCCAGACCTGACTGCTACCCCCATGCATTCCATGTATGGGTCTCTAGAGTCAAGCTCAGGCGAGATATACCTATACTGCACATAATGGTGTATCAGGAACGCCAATCCCCCACCTCCACTTCTGGTGCGATCCTTACGTAGCACATTGTATCCGTCACAACTGTGCAAGCTGCAGGTGTCGGTCAGCTTAGTCTCCTGAATCGCACCGACCTTGATGTTGTTCCGACTCATAAAGTCCACTATCTCGTTGATTTTGCCTCGAAGACCGTTGCAATTAAATTGCAACATTAGTACATAGTCCGGTCTTGCTACAGCAATGTGTGGTGTTAGCTGCTGTACGGACTGCTGCGGGGGAGACTGCGGAGGTGTACCGTAGACCGACGACGAAGAAGACGACGATGTATACGACGACAGCGAGTCGCTGGACGGACTACGTTGCATATTGGTACCGAAAATGCACCCACCCCAGGCATCTAATACACCTCACTGATGTTGCTCGGTGGTGTATTCGGTTTGGAAAACCGAACAGATCCAAGGTCCGGGGTTTAGTTCTATCCCGGCACGGACCAGTAGTATTCGGAGCAAACACTCCGGGTAATGTTGCTCCCACGATGGAAAAACGGACAAACACATAAAATATATTGCTGAGGTGGCAACCCTTGGTCGAAGAATTAATTTTTGAGCCAATCCGGTACGTAGAACCGGCTGCCGTGGCATCGGCTTTTTTGCTTTGACCTGAAAGTTTCGATTTTGGACTCTGAGATTTTATGTGGAAGATATGTTGTATTTAGGAAGGATCGCGTATGGAAAATTGGTGGCGGTGTTCTTTTCGCTTTTGCTAATGAGTTCTTATCCGAACGCTTTATTCTACAATGGTTTGATAACATTGAATTTATTGCAGTCCTTATTAATATGGGACGTAGTAAGTTGTTTGTCACATGTTCTTATATTCCTCCATCATCCGAGTTATGTGTATATGAGAGGCACTTGCGATTGGTATGGTTGCTTCGAAAGCAGGTGATTTGGAACATATGATTTTAGGAGATTTCAATTTACCCACAGTATCTTGGCTTACCTTGCCTGATGCGGAGGCTTTAACACCGTTGACGTCGTCTTTTAATTCGAATTTGAGAAATTGGTTACTGAGGTGGTATCTCACAGGGTTTCTTCTATATTGAGTCCATACCAACATGGATTTCGTAAGGGCTTTTCTACTGTTACAAATTTCATTCAGTTTACTTCTCACGTTATTGATGAATTTGTTCAGGGTAATCAGACTGATGTCATCTATACGGTTTTTAGTAAAGCGTATGATAAAGTGAACCATGAACTTTTGGTATATAAATTAGATCGCATTGGTTTTAGCTCTGACTTCTTGAAGTGGATATCTTCGTATCTTTCGAATCGCTCACAGATTGTTAAATTTGGAAATTCTTATTCTAAACGAATTCTGATTCCATCTGGAGTCCCTCAGGGTAGTCATCTAGGGCCTGTTTTATTCTTATTATTCATAAATGACCTTCCAGGGTATATTATTAACTCTAAACTTCTAATGTATGCAGATGATGTAAAAATATTTTTTTCTTATGATTGGCCAGAATTTTCTCATCCACGCTGGTGTGACATAAATAATATGGAACTGAATCTAAGGAAATGCAAACATATGCGTTTCTTTAGATCGAACCCGAGATTTGTCAGGTATAATATTGAACGGTCCCAACGCCTCTCACACCCGCCCCTTCCGACCGAGAGGGCCACGTCCCCATAACGTAGGGACAGCGTACACACCATAGTCCGAACCATGGCGGCAAAACAAAAATATTAAACAAAATATTAGTATCACATGCAAATAAAAGTTATTCTTAAAGTTAGTAACTAAATATATTAAAGTAAAGTAAACATGTCACAACAAACTAAACATCCAAGCAGGAGAAAATCCTCGACTTTATTATATCGACTCCTAATCCGAAATCTATGATGTGACACAATGAATTGAAATCAATACACATTCTGCGAATGGGCTCTGCGGAAGCGTAATTCGTACGCTGAAAGTCAATATGGATGAATTGATAGTATCTAGAAGGTCTAAATGGCACGTTAAACTTAATCCTAGAAATAATATAGTCAGAAGAGAAATCACCATTTATAACCTTATAAACCATCACGGTGTTCAACATAACACGTCTGCTTTTCAAGGAAGGCAAGTCGATCAGCTTCAATCTACTAGTATAAGGGGGAAGAATAAAATCACTATTCCAATGCAAATGTCTTAATGAAAATATTAAAAATTGTTTCTGAACTGATTCAATTCTGTCAATATAGATACCATACTGAGGATCCCACACTACGGAACCATATTCCAGAATAGGTCTGACAAGTGATGTAAATAGCTGCTTCGTTACGTAAGGATCGGAGAACTCCTTAGCCCATCGCTTAATGAAGCCAAGAACACCATATGCTTTGTTAACCATAGTAATAATATGATTGTTGAAATTCAGTTTGGAATCCATTAGAACACCAAGGTCTACAAAAGAATCAACTAACTCTAGCTCAGTTCCTCTAATATTATATCTGACAAATCTTGGATTCGATCTAAAGAAACGCATGTGTCTGCATTTCCTTAGGTTGAGTTCCATACAATTCATGTCACACCAGCGTCCAAAACTATCTAAGTCATCCTGCAATGGATTCGAAAATTCTGGCCAATTATAAGAAAAAAATATTTTTACATCATCTGCATACATTAGAAGTCGAGAATTAATTATAGACCCCGGAAGGTCATTTATGAATAATAAGAAAAGAATCGGCCCTAGATGACTACCCTGATGAACACCTGATGGAATCACAATTGGTCTAGAATAAGAATTACCAAATTTTACAATCTGAGAGCGATTTGAAAGATACGAAGATATCCACTTCAAGAAGTTAGAGCTAAAACCTATACGATCTAATTTATATAACAATAGTTCGTGGTTCACTTTATCAAATGCTTTACTAAAATCTGTATAGATGACATCAGTCTGATTACCTTGAACAAATTCATCAATAACGTGAGAAGTAAACTGAATCAAGTTTGTCACAGTAGAAAAGCCCTTACGAAATCCATGTTGATATGGACTCAATATAGAAGAAACTCTATGAGATACAACCTCAGTAACCAATTTCTCAAATAGCTTCGGAATAGCACTCAACTTAGCGATCCCTCTATAGTTTGAAACATCAATTAGACTGCCAGACTTATGGAGGGGATCAATGAATGAATTCCTCCAAGCCAAAGGGAAATATCCAAAACTCAATGAAGTATTAAATAATAATGTTAGCGGAATAGCCAAACCACTAGCACAGAATTTCAAAATTATACTTGGCATCCCATCTGGGCCAACACTATTTGTGGATTTGAGATTATTCAAACTCGACAAAACTAAGGGTAAATCAATAACAGGAATTTCTAATTGACTCAATGCAGAAATATTATAAGGGTAGGCGTCACTCGACCCATAAGATCGCTCTGAGTATGTCGTCGCAAAAAATTTTGCAAAACAATCAGCAATCGCCTGATCATCACCAAACTCTAAGCCATCCATTCTAATCCTTGTCGGCTTAGTTGAGGATCTACGTTTCAAATTCACAAAGTCATAAAAAGATTTAGGGTTCTTCCTAAAATCATTCTTTAGTTTTTCCAAGTAGATCCTATAACATCTCTGAGACTCAATGCTATATTTCGACCTAGCAACGGAATATTTGACATAATCTGAATTCAAACCGGTCCTCTTAAATTTCTTAAAAAGTCTATTTCTCGAATTCTTCATGCCAGACAACTCACGTGAAAGCCAAGGCAGTCTTCTAGAGTGCCCAACACGAGTTTTCGGTACTGATTGTGACAAAAAGTCATTCAAAATGTGATAAAATCTATCTACGACAATGTCAATATCAGTATAGTGACGACAGCTACAAACAGAATTCCAGTCAACATCCTGAATAAGTGAATTAAGCTTTTCGAAATTAGTTCTCTTGAAACAGAAAGAGGTTCGATTATCTTGCGAACTAGAGGGAGAAGATTCACCAGAGTACAACATCGATATATTCAATGTAGGATGATAGTTGTCCTCCGGGAGTGATATGGGAGGAACTCTACTGATTTCGAAGTAATGGGGATCATCGACAAATACTAAGTCTAGTTGCCTAGCATTTGCATTTCCCACATAATTTATCTGCGACAAGTTAAGATCAGTAAAAAGTCTAACTATTTGCGAGGGCCAATCATCCCTATCAAAAGTTGACGTCAACGGAGTTAACGCCTCAGCATCTGGCAAGGTAAGCCAAGATACAGAGGGTAAATTAAAATCTCCTAAAAACATAACATGGTCCAAATCACCTGCTTTCGAAGCAACCATACCAATCGCAGTCAAGTGCCTCTCATATACACACAACTCAGACGATGGAGGGATATAAGAGCATGTGACAAACAACTTACTACGTCCCATATTAATAAGGACTGCAATAAATTCAATGTCATCAAGCCCTTGTAGAATAAAGCGTTCGGATGAGAACTCATTAGCAACAGCGATAAGAACACCGCCACCAATTTTCCCTACGCGATCCTTCCTAAATACAACATATCTCCCACATAAAATCTCAGAGTCCAAAATCGAAACTTTCAGCCATGTCTCAGTAAAGGCGAGAGCCGAGAAGACAAAGTCAAAGCTATCAACAAACAGACGACTCAACTTCGTATTCAAACCTCTAACGTTCTGATACCCAACACTAAAAGAGCTGCTTAGTTTTTTGGAATAGTGGCTGACATTGATGGGAGACGCGCCAGATTGTCAACCCTATCCACGAACTCTTTGACAAAAGCCCTAGATGGCCAGAATGAGGGGACAATTAGCTTGTCGAAAATTTACCTCGAGACAACAATTTTAAACGATGCCCGACTTTGGGCAAAGGATGACTTCAATTTAAACGTCTTCATACGGAAGTCACCCTCAATTTTTGATTTGACGAAACAATTTAAATCTTCCACGGTCGTATCCGGAGCGAAACGGGAAACGAAAACCATTTTCATTTCCGGAGCCCTGGACAATCCACCGGAATTTCCTCCAGAACGATGCGGACGGACACCACCGGCAACAGCAACTGGGTCCGGCCGACCAGTCGCATTCACACGGGCCAGAGAAGGACCCGCTACAACTGGCGTCTGATTTTGCGATTGTTCAGCCACATCAGACACCGGCCCAGCAACCGAAGCATAAGTCGGGGTATCACCGTCCACAGTGATTGATATTAGAGGAGCTGAGTGAGTAGACCTTGGTATGCTAATGGATTCCAAACTGAATTTCAACATTCAAATTATTATTATGGTTAACAAAGCATATGGTGTTCTTGGTTTCATTAAGCGATGGGCTAAGGAGTTCTCTGATCCTTACGTAACGAAGCAGCTGTTTACATTGCTTGTCAGGCCTATTCTGGAATGTGTTTCCACAGTGTGGGATCCTCAGTATGGTATCTATATTGATAGAATTGAGTCAGTTCAGAAACAATTTTTGATATTTTCATTAAGACACTTACATTGGAATAGTGATTTTGTTCTTCACACTTATACTAGTAGATTGAAGTTAATCCGACTTGCCATCCTTAAAAAGCAGACGTGTTATGTTAAACACCGTGATGGTTTATAATGTTATAAATGGTGATTTCTCTTCTGACTATATTATTTCTAGGATTAAGTTTAACGTGCCATTTAGACCTTCTAGATACTATCAATTCCTTCATATTGATTTTCAGCGTACGAATTATGCTTCCACAGAGCCCATTCGTAGAATGTGTATTGATTTCAATTCATAGATTTCGGATTAGGAATCGATATAATAAAGTCCAGGATTTTCTCCTGCTTGGATGTTTAGTTAGTTTAGTTTTGTTATGATATGTTTACTTTAATATTTTTAATTACTAACTTTAAGAATAACCATTATTTGCATGTGATACTAATATTTTGTTTAATAATATTTTTGTTATACCGGCTGTTGATATTTGATCTGTAGCCGGTGTCCACCCTCTACTGCTTAGCCGCCATGGTTCGGACTATGGTGTGTACGTTGTCCCTACGTTATGGGGACGTGGCCCTCTCGGTCGGAAGGGGCGGGAGTGAGAGGCGTTGGGACCGTTCGATAAAAGGATTCCCGCTTGAAAAACACTACATTTGTTGTAGCAGCTTGAGAGGGAGCTGAGGTGATAATCCTTAAGTCGGAATTGTACTAGACTTCGTTCCGGCATGTATCCGATTATCGCGGGAACCTTTGTTCATCATCGTTCTCATGTTCATCATCGTCCGGCTGTTATTTGCATCTTCTTCAAGGTTGATGTTAATGTTAAGGGAATGGGATGTTAATCGAGTTGTACCCCTATTCTCCACTAGGGGCGCTGCATTTTTTATGTTAACAGCCATGTTATGTAACGCTAATGGCTAATAGTTTCTTCCCTGGACCTTGGAGCAATCGAAATGACTATTTTTGTGTGAAAGTGTGTTTGGATGAGAAAATTGGCTGCAGAAACTCTTATTTTATGATGAAAAGTGAAACACTACATTTGTCGTCGAGTCTGAGGGATCTGCGTATCTGTAGTGATTGAATATAAAATCCCGCACCTGTGCCTTTACCATTTTTGAGGCTTCAGTGTAGACAGACAAATCCGTGAAGAGCTATCCATTGTCAAAATCTGCTCTCTTTGGTATGATCATCTGTGGTGGTGGTGATAAGTCCAGAACCGGTAATGATTGCTTGACCAAATTGTCTATTTCTCCAGCATCCTGATTATTCGAGCCTTACAGCGCTTTTGGCAACTATCATCTCTGTGAAGTGGTCCAGAGGTAGGTGATGTAGAATTACATCCAGTGCTGCCTGGGGAGTGCTTTTAAGGACTCTCGTGAAGTCTGAGCTTGCTAGTCTCTCTGTCTCCATAATCCTTGCAGAGCACCCCACCAGACCACACCCACCAGACTACAACTTTCGGTTTCAACCCCATGGAGTTCCTACACAATTAGGCCCTTTTTATACCTCTCCTCAAAGTTCATATTCCAGTGTAGTCGATCTAGGATCACCCCAAGGTATTTGGCTTCTTGAGAAAGGTTAAGTGCAGTTCCATCCAGAATTGGTTTTCTGAATGGTTCTATGCTGTATTTCCTTGTGAAGAGAACTAGTTCAGTTTTCCTAGGATTAATGCCCAGGCCATTGTTCCTAGCCCAGCCTGATAATTTCCTCGGCGCGCCTTGCATTAACTCACTGATTGTTGGTAGGAATTTACCTCCTACCATGATAAACAACATCGGCGTATACAACTACTTTGCTACCATCATCTGAGGATACTGTTGACAGCCAGAAGCCACAGAAGAGGGGATAGAACTCCTCCTTGCGATGTACTTTGCTTTCATTGTTTCTTCGTCAATTTGAGAGGAATTGTCAGCTATGGCCATGGTGACCTCGCTATTGATTTCCTCACAATTTGGGAAGTGGGTCTCTGCTAAGAGGCCGAGTGTCTCTTGGCCCGATGCCGTCCATGTGTCATCCAGTTTGTGGATGTGCCCTAGAGGTTTCGGGTCCTTTGACAGGACTCTTCTGAATCTAGCGCCAGCATTTATATTGTCTATTGTCTCACAATATGCAACCCACGACGCTCTCTTTGCTCTTTTAAGATCTGCCTTGTATTTGTTAAAACTAATCTTGTAGTTTTCCCAATCATCCTGTGCGCTGTGCTCTACTGTACAGCCTCCTGGTGACCTTTCTCTACTCCCTCAGCTCAGCGGTTTACCAGTACGGTTGAGTCCTTTTTCGTGGGAAGGTTTTGGGGCATGACCGAGAGAAACTGTTTTTGACAGAGTTGACGTCAGGTTGTTGACATACATGTTAATATCTATGCCCGTAATAATGGAATGTCGACCAATTCGTTCTTTTAGGATATCTATATGGTTCTGTTATTTTGCTCTATGTTAACTGTGAAGAGTATTCTTCTGTGATCCCTGACCTTAGTTTTGAAGGTGGGTGTGTTTCCTATGTTATAAATTCTAAAGTAGGATAATGTAATAAATTCAAAAGTTGACTCACATCTGCCATTTAGATCTGTGCTTCCCCACTGAGTGTGGTGAGCATTGGCATGACAGCCAAGGATTAATTTCCATTCTGATTCCCAGTGGATTGGGTTTCTCATAGGGCATGCATATGGAGGCAAATGTCAAGGCTTCCCCGATGGTTGTCTCCAAACACGCCACCGTTGCGTCGACAGAACTAAAACTCGTAGATAAGATTAGACCTAGACTTCTCTTAGGTACCATGCAAGTTCTTATATTTTCCTCCGTGCTTTGTGTTATAACCGTTTGCCGCTAGTCCCCCCACTTTACTATGTACAATCCACGGCTCCTGGACTAGGACTATATCTATGTTTTTGTCGGCGAGATTAAGCAGGAAGTCGGCGGCAGCGGATTGGTAGTGATGCAGATTAATCTGCATCCGGAACGAGAGGAAGTATCCATACTACGACTATCGCGCGGAGTGGTAGTGCGGACGTTGATACCACTTCAAGGCCGACGTTTGGCCATGGATAATCAAGACTGCCAATTACAGTTTTGTGGAAAGTCAGAGACTAAGTAAAACGGCCGAAACTTTTATGTTCACTTCCTTACATTATGAGAAAAAAAATTCATGACTGTCAAAACTTCGGGGGTGGCTTTGGCACCCTGCTTCCTTTAAGGTCGAATAGAAGTAGTGGTATTTCCACCACTTCCCTATAAGTAAAACTGTCACCTCCTTATTTTGTAGAAAAAATCCATTTCTGGCAAACCTTCGGGTGGCTTTCACACAACCCCCCCCCCCCTATCTGCCGTTCTGTCCATTCCCGATACAAATTTCGATGGAAAAAAACTGCTAAATCAAAAAACAGTCCTCTACACCATTTTCAAGTGTAATTCAAAAGACTATTTGAAATTCAAAAATTCCATTTGAAATTCAAAAATATCAACGCATCGTTTGAATCAGAGATACAAGCCGACCGATTTTAAACCGCCGCCGCCGCATGTTTCTGCACGAGACGCGCCGCCGCCGATTTCATCGGCTCACATCAACTTCAACCCGCCGCCGATTTCATCGGCTCATATCGACTTCAACCACGCAGCGAAGTTCTAACTGCGTCAAATCTTACTTTTTTTTTCACTGAACCAACACTCAGGCGATGTCCCCTATAAATGCAGTGCATTGCGTTGGTAGAAGGAAGATAAGGTATTGGAAGGAGGAAAGAGGGAGTAGTGTCTGTTGACATCTGTTTTGAATCTCTGAATGTCGACTTAGACAACCTACTACTGTGACATATATGTATCTTTCTTTGAATTTGGTATCCCACTATATGATGACGTTGAATGTTGTGTGGTTGTATTTTGATTTGCATTTATATAAATCAATTCCTATAAAAAACAATAAACGACAGCTACTCTAAGTAAAGTAGGAGATTGGGAGGCTTTATGGTCATGATGCAGTTATGCTTCCTTCCTCTTTGGATACTCTTGTGTCCTACACAAAGCCACAAAACTCGCAACGATGATCGTCGTTGTATATGTCATGTATATTTAGGACATGAAGTTGCACTGACCTCCGATTATAATACTATTTGCACTGTTCGGACACTTTTGGAACATTAACCTTTTTATTTTGCTTCTTTAGAGTGTCAAAGTATATAAGGTATAGCCTTACCATTCTTTGGAATGATATTCAAAATGTGTAGTCCAATATGCCTCACATGAAAAGCAGTAATTACAAAAAAATTATTAAATTCATCCATATCAAAAATTTTGGGAATACATTCCATTCCCAAAAAATAATTGTATGGGATACTAATATGACATTATGGGAACATTGGCTAATATTAAGGAATATTGAACTACTTGCTAAAAAATAAAAGAAAATGCATTAAAAACCAATACAAATTGTTCCTTCCATTTTCTCAAGATTGTCAAATAAATATGGGTGATCGAATTACAGAACGAGTCGGCAAATCAGCCGAAAGCCGCCGCCGCCGACCTATTTTGGGTAGCGCCGCCGCCGATAATTGTAGTTCGGCTTGTAACTCTGGTTTGAAATCCAAAACTCGTCATTTGTAATTCAAAGACACTATTTGAAATTCAAAACTCGTCATTTGTAATTCAAAATACACCATTTGAAATTCAAAAATTATTCTATTTGAAATCCAAAAGATTCCATTTGAAATTCATAAATGTAAACATTTATTTTTTCTGCAAATTTGAATATTCTGCAGTTTTGAAAACAGATTTAATGAAATGATAAGCAACTAATAATTATAATGATGTAAAACGTCGGTAATTTCATATTTCACCAGCTCAGAGAGCATCTGCATTTTACTTAGGGTCGGATTATTTGTGTGGGAGGTATAAAGTGATTGTAAAACCGTTTCCAATATTAAATTGTTACTGATCAGTCTTATTTTTTCCAAAGCTTATGCCAATTTGTGTGAGAGGTCTTGCTAGGTGAGGTGATATTCACTCATATTGCAGGTGTATATAACGTCTATGAAAACATTACCAAAGATCAAATTTCAGGGTATTCCTATCGTCCGTATAGAAGTATTAAAATCTTTAAATTTAAATAGGTTAGAGTGATTTTCGCGGGAGGTACGTGGCAAAATCCTCTGTATTTCGTACGCTCAAAGTGGGAATATGGGCCATTTTTGTGAAAGACACCAGAAGGGGCGTGCCAATGTCGCCCATCTACGAACGTAAACTAACTGCCTGGCCCACGATGTCGAACGTTAACGTTCGCATGTCTTTCATGTGACAAACAGCTGATTTGGGACCCACTAACAGGCACTAGAACGACAAAGCGAACGAAAATCTATGCGAACGAAAACGTAAGCATTTCAGTACAAAATCGGGGTCCACTAACTATTTTTTCTGTCATTTGTGCGAATGAAAATGTCAAAAGCACTCACTTGTGTTTTGTCTGTCGTTTTCATAAATAAATAAAAAACACAAAATAAATTTAATTTATATTTTTGTTGCTATCCTATCTACTTCATCCCCATTTTCCTCTGAGTACCGGGGTATTTTCATGTAAAATAAGTATTTCCATGTAAAATAAGTGTATTCTTATTGGTTTTTGGTCATCTCATGAATGTTAGAGATGACCAGTAGCTACCCACAGGGATCTCGAAATTAACATTCCTCCAAAAAATGTGCGAGTTGGAAAAATTTATATTTTTCGGCCACACACAAAAACAACTCCAAATATTGATTGTTTACATTATTTTTTTTAATTTTGTTTTCAGTTATATCAGCTGAGAAAAAGTTGTGTCAACTTTTTTATTATAAGTTAGAATTTGGATATTTAACGCTTTTTTCTTGGCATATTTGCGATTATTTGAGAATTTTTTGATCTGGCAACATTTTCATTTACTCACTACACGTAAGGCTATGCGAACGAAAAGTCAGAAGATAGTGGGTCGCTTTTTGATGCGAAAGTGAGTGACTGGCTTTCGTTCGCATAGATTTTTTCGACATTGTGGGTCAGGCAGTAAGTTTGAATAAATTCCTTAACTCCCTTTGAATATTATCGTGTACATAAGCCAGGCAGATAGACAGACGACATGGCTCTAACAGCTTAGAAAGTTGTTAAATGGATTTGGTCCATACGTACTTAGGGTCTAAGTCACCTCTCACTCTTTGTAGTGAGGATATAAAAATATTGCCCATTGAGAAATTTGTTTCGATTTTAGAATACACACCCAGAAAAATATTGGTAAAAAAGTTTCCAATACCAGATAATAACATTTCAAGATAAAAAATTAATAAAAATCGATTTAAAAAATAAGGATAAGAATGTATAAGGAAAATCAGTTGAAATTCCAGTGAACGAAGAAATACTGTATGTGTGTACTGTATGTGTAGAACGTGAAATAAATATTTAAAAGCATTTGCAATTAGTGACAAATTGTTCGTAAATTTAAAGAGGTAAATAGAAAATGGTACATACATAGATTAAAAAATCTATAAAAAAAAGTTTGGGATAAATAGTTAAAAAAATATATGTTATAACTATACATACAAACAACAACAATACACACGAGGTACAGTGAAGACGGGACATACCGTACAACAACAACCTTTGCATTGTTGAATTGGCAAAGTGAGATTTTTAATGTGTCGACTTGGTTCGGTGGAATATTTTGTTTATCAGCGCTTCTCATTTGTCATATGTGACCGCTGGTACTAGTATGAACCCTGATTTAAGTCAAAGACATACATTCGTTGCGAAAGTTCTTACGTGATGGGGTAGCGCCCATCGAAACTGCGCAGTCAACTTTTAGCTGCAACAATAAAGGTCTCACTTTGCCTTTTAGCTAATTTTGGGTTCTGCTGAAGACTTCAGCACAACCTTTGGTCTTAAACCAAAATAAATGACAACACATAATATATGTTAATATTAATAAATTTACTTGATTAAATAATTTTCATTTAATAATGCAATTTTCATTTAATAATGCATTTTCAAATTTCATGCAGATTTAAATTTTGTGTTTGTTTTTACATAAGTAGGCTTTGAAAATGTATTTGTAAAAAATCCAATTTTATATCAATGTGTAAAGCGAGTATTAAAAATGTTAAAGTTGAATAGGCACTAGCAATTTATAATAAAAATTAAAATTTCAAGCGCAAAGAAACAATGGAAGTGAAAGACGCATGTGTAATTTGCCAAATAAATAAGGCTCGGGGTGACATTAAAAGAATCATCATGTAGACATCTGTTTCACGCTAAATGTGTCCAAGAATTTACAACGGACTCTACATGTCCCCTGTGTTGAGGTCCCATCGACAACATGGAAGATTTTTCAAAAAATATAAGACATCTAACGTACAGGATAGAAATCGTATTATTGAATATGCAGACAAAGGCAATGACTGGACAGAACTTGCCAAGTCCTTGGGAATTCCCTATAAGACTGCCTATACTTGGATCATAAAAAAATTTTTGAGGTTATTGCCTAAAAATTGATATTTTGAAGATGTTTTCAGAACTTTGGCCTTTACACGGCGAAACTAGACGGAATTACCTTTAATTTGATGGTAGTCCCATCAACTGAAGTATCTCCTTTTGGCCACAATGGACGCACTAATCATCCTCTCCAGAAATTTTTGAGGTTATTGCCTAAAAATTGATATTTTGAAGATTTTTTCAGAACTTTGGCTTTTACACGGCGAAACTAGACGAAATTACCTTAAATTTGATGGTAGTCCCATCAACTAAAGCATCTCCATTTGGCCACAATAGACGCACTAATCATCCTCTCCAGAAATTTTTGAGGTTATTGCCTAAAAATTTATATTTTGAAGATTTTTTCAGAACTTTGGCCTTTACACGGCGAAACTAGACGGAATTACCTTTAATTTGATGGTAGTCCCATCAACTGAAGTATCTCCTTTTGGCCACAATGGACGCACTAATCATCCTCTCCAGAAATTTTTGAGGTTTTTGCCTAAAAATTTATATTTTGAAGATTTTTTCAGAACTTTGGCCTTTACACGGCGAAACTAGACGGAATTACCTTTAATTTGATGGTAGTCCCATCAACTGAAGTATCTCCTTTTGGCCACAATGGACGCACTAATCATCCTCTCCAGAAATTTTTGAGGTTATTGCCTAAAAATTGATATTTTGAAGATTTTTTCAGAACTTTGGCTTTTACACGGCGAAACTAGATGAAATTCCCTTTAATTTGATGGTAGTCCCATCAACTAAAGTATCTCCATTTGGCCACAATGGACGCACTAATCATCCTCTCCAGAAATTTTTGAGGTTTTTGCCTAAAAATTTATATTTTGAAGATTTTTTCAGAACTTTGGCTTTTACACGGCGAAACTAGACGAAATTACCTTTAATTTGATGGTAGTCCCATCAACTAAAGTATCTCCATTTGGCCACAATGGACGCACAAAATCACCTCTTCAAGTGTTTAGGAGATCTGTTAACGGCTTAACATAGCTCTGTTAACTCATTAACAGCCGACAGTTTTAACAGTGGTTTGTGTCTCTGCTACTTAAATTCGGAATTTATCTTCACTCACATGTTGTAAAAACCAAGTAAATATTTTTGTTCTTCATTCTGAAATTCAGCAGTTTTCACAGATATTCGTTTTTTTAGATCAGAACTCTGTATCACAAACAAAAGTTGCACTTATAAAGGCTTTAATGTAAAATAAATTGAGGTTGCGCTAATCGGGGAGTTGCAAACCACCCATGTTAACAGTGGGTTGTTAATGGGTTAACAGAGCTATGTTAATCTTGATAGAGGAAGATAATATATACACAAAATCGGATCGGGAGAAGATATATTATCGAAATTCAAAATCTGAATAGAAAACACATCAATCTCGACATATAAAGAGATAAAATATTAAATTTTGTATTGCATATTTGTATTTTTTCAACATAAAAATTTTTTATTAATTTTTAACGCAGTGGATAAACGGCAAAGTCTGGGTCCATGACTCTGCAAGTCTAAATTCTGTTTTTATACAAATATAAGACCCCACTGTGCGCAAACCGCTAGGTCTGGGTCCATGACTTGGGTACCAAAAAATAGGTCTTCCCATGACCTTTCAGAATATATAACCCACGTTTCCCAAAGCAATTTTGTATTATGAAAATACTCTGTTGCAAGTCTAAATTCTGCTTTTATACAAATATAAGACCCCACTGTGCGCAAACCGCTAGGTCTGGGTCCATGACTTGGGTACCAAAAAATAGGTCTTCCCATGACCTTTCAGACTATATAACCCACGTTTCCCAAAGCAATTTTGTATTATGAAAATACTCTGTTGCAAGTCTAAATTCTGTTTTCATTCAAATATATGACCCCACTGTGCGCAAACCGCTAGGTCTGGGTCCATGACTTGGGTACCAAAAAATAGGTCTTCCCATGACCTTTCAGAATATATAACCCACGTTTCCCAAAGCAATTTTGTATTATGAAAATACTCTGTGCAAGTCTAAATTCTGTTTTCATTCAAATATATGACCCCACTGTGCGCAAACCGCTAGGTCTCTGTCCATGACTTGGGTACCAAAAAATAGGTCTTCCCATGACCTTTCAGAATACATAACCCACGTTTCCCAAATCAATTTTGTATTATGAAAATACTCTGATGCAAGTCTAAATTCTGTTTTTATACAAATATAAGACCCCACTGTGCGCAAACCGCTAGGTCTGGGTCCATGACTTGGGTACCAAAAAATAGGTCTTCCCATGACCTTTCAGAATATATAACCCACGTTTCCCAAAGCAATTTTGTATTATGAAAATACTCTGTTGCAAGTCTAAATTCTGCTTTTATACAAATATAAGACCCCACTGTGCGCAAACCGCTAGGTCTGGGTCCATGACTTGGGTACCAAAAAAATAGGTCTTCCCATGACCTTTCAGACTATATAACCCACGTTTCCCAAAGCAATTTTGTATTATGAAAATACTCTGTTGCAAGTCTAAATTCTGTTTTCATTCAAATATATGACCCCACTGTGCGCAAACCGCTAGGTCTGGGTCCATGACTTGGGTACCAAAAAATAGGTCTTCCCATGACCTTTCAGAATATATAACCCACGTTTCCCAAAGCAATTTTGTATTATGAAAATACTCTGTGCAAGTCTAAATTCTGTTTTCATTCAAATATATGACCCCACTGTGCGCAAACCGCTAGGTCTCTGTCCATGACTTGGGTACCAAAAAATAGGTCTTCCCATGACCTTTCAGAATACATAACCCACGTTTCCCAAATCAATTTTGTATTATGAAAATACTCTGATGCAAGTCTAAATTCTGTTTTTATACAAATATAAGACCCCACTGTGCGCAAACCGCTAGGTCTGGGTCCATGACTTGGGTACCAAAAAATAGGTCTTCCCATGACCTTTCAGAATATATAACCCACGTTTCCCAAAGCAATTTTGTATTATGAAAATACTCTGTTGCAAGTCTAAATTCTGCTTTTATACAAATATAAGACCCCACTGTGCGCAAACCGCTAGGTCTGGGTCCATGACTTGGGTACCAAAAAATAGGTCTTCCCATGACCTTTCAGAATATATAACCCACGTTTCCCAAAGCAATTTTGTATTATGAAAATACTCTGTTGCAAGTCTAAATTCTGTTTTTATTCAAATATATGACCCCACTGTGCGCAAACCGCTAGGTCTGGGACCATGACTCGGGTACCAAAAAATAGGTCTTCCAATGAGCTTTCAGAATATATAACCCACGTTTCCCAAAGCAATTTTGTATTATGAAAATACTCTGTTGCAAGTATAAATTCTGTTTTTATTCAAATATATGACCCCACTGTGCGCAAACCGCTAGGTCTGGGTCCATGACTTGGGTACCAAAAAATAGGTCTTCCCATGACCTTTCAGAATACATAACCCACGTTTCCCAAAGCAATTTTGTATTATGAAAATACTCTGATGCAAGTCTAAATTCTGCTTTTATACAAATATAAGACCCCACTTTGCGCAAACCGCTAGGTCTGGGTCCATGACTTGGGTACCAAAAAATAGGTCTTCCCATGACCTTTCAGAATATATAACCCACGTTTCCCAAAGCAATTTTGTATTATGAAAATACTCTGTTGCAAGTCTAAATTCTGCTTTTATACAAATATAAGACCCCACTGTGCGCAAACCGCTAGGTCTGGGTCCATGACTTGGGTACCAAAAAATAGGTCTTCCCATGACCTTTCAGACTATATAACCCACGTTTCCCAAAGCAATTTTGTATTATGAAAATACTCTGTTGCAAGTCTAAATTCTGTTTTCATTCAAATATATGACCCCACTGTGCGCAAACCGCTAGGTCTGGGTCCATGACTTGGGTACCAAAAAATAGGTCTTCCCATGACCTTTCAGAATATATAACCCACGTTTCCCAAAGCAATTTTGTATTATGAAAATACTCTGTGCAAGTCTAAATTCTGTTTTCATTCAAATATATGACCCCACTGTGCGCAAACCGCTAGGTCTCTGTCCATGACTTGGGTACCAAAAAATAGGTCTTCCCATGACCTTTCAGAATACATAACCCACGTTTCCCAAAGCAATTTTGTATTATGAAAATACTCTGATGCAAGTCTAAATTCTGTTTTTATACAAATATAAGACCCCACTGTGCGCAAACCGCTAGGTCTGGGTCCATGACTTGGGTACCAAAAAAAAAGGTCTTCCCATGACCTTTCAGAATATATAACCCACGTTTCCCAAAGCAATTTTGTATTATGAAAATACTCTGTTGCAAGTCTAAATTCTGCTTTTATACAAATATAAGACCCCACTGTGCGCAAACCGCTAGGTCTGGGTCCATGACTTGGATACCAAAAAATAGGTCTTCCCATGACCTTTCAGAATATATAACCCACGTTTCCCAAAGCAATTTTGTATTATGAAAATACTCTGTTGCAAGTCTAAATTCTGTTTTTATTCAAATATATGACCCCACTGTGCGCAAACCGCTAGGTCTGGGTCCATGACTCGGGTACCAAAAAATAGGTCTTCCAATGAGCTTTCAGAATATATAACCCACGTTTCCCAAAGCAATTTTGTATTATGAAAATACTCTGTTGCAAGTCTAAATTCTGTTTTTATTCAAATATATGACCCCACTGTGCGCAAACCGCTAGGTCTGGGTCCATGACTTGGGTACCAAAAAATAGGTCTTCCCATGACCTTTCAGAATACATAACCCACGTTTCCCAAAGCAATTTTGTATTATGAAAATACTCTGATGCAAGTCTAAATTCTGTTTTTATACAAATATACGACCTCACTGTGCGCAAACCGCTAGGTCTGGGTCCATGACTCGGGTACCAAAAAAAATGACTACATGAAATATTTCTCAAAAGTTTCATAATACCTCTGCCATAAAGAGCTGAGGTATTACACCATGATTGCTGCGAAGGCAAGATAGACGCCTTCGCAGTGGTTGTTTAGAATAATACTCGAAGTATTTAAGAAATAAGTCTCTGCAAACGAACGAGAATCGCTTCTTAGATTAATATTCAAGAATTTTCTAAACAATTTCATGTGTTGTTTTATAAGTTCATTAATACTTAAATGTTTAACTTAATTTTAGGAAAAAAACACATTTTTAATTAAAACTTCCTAAATGGAATTTTTCCATACAAAAAATTTCTGATTTTTTTTTACTTAAAACTTTGGAAATATTCTTCCAGATAAGTATGAATTTACTCAATTGTAAGAATTTTTTATTAGATCCAAAGAAATGTTTTTAAGTAAATTTACTACCCTATTTCTAGTAAATGAACTATTTACTATGGCTCTGAAATAAGGAAAATTTACTCACTTTTAGTTAATTTTCCTACATTTAAGGAAATTTTTACTGAACCGGAGATTTAGGAATGCTATTTTTTAGTGAAAAGTAAAATAATATTAGTTATGTGTTTTAATGTTTAATTTTGGTATATCTATTTACATTTTATTATTTAAATGTTGGAAACAATATTTATATTATTTCTCTTTCTTTGAAGCCAACAATATTCAGCGGAATATTAAAGAACAGCGATGAACAGCAAATGATGTGGACAGGCCAAGACAAAAACCTATTTCGAGCAAACATGAATAGACATTAAATTCGAGGCAGTAACATTTAATATTTATGCTTTCGTCCTTGCTGGAGGTTATAGAATTTTGAGAGTCCGTACAAAATGTATTACGACAAAAAGTGTTAGGAAAACTGTTACGAAAAAGCAATTAGAAAATAATCGATTTAACCAAGTTTTCATACAAAATATTTCAATGATATGTTTAAATTCAATAACTCCCTACACACGAAGTCAAATAAATAGGCGTATTTATAAGCTGCAGACAAAATATAAAACTATTTTACACGTATTTTTGGGAAAAAATAAATTTTTGAAGCTTATAAAATGTTATTTCACTTATTTCGATTTTCGACATGGCTAATTATGGCGATTTTTATGTACTATACATTGTTGTATACGTTAAAAAATCTCACGCGGCTATACCATACTTTTTCTATTTAATAAAAGTAACTGAAATTACTTTCAAAGCAAGGTATAGTAGATAAAAATTGCTCCTCATAAAAAAATCGCAATTTCACCACTGTTAAATTGCCCATGTCGAAAATCGAAATAAATGAAAGAACATTTTATAAACTTAAAAAATCTTTACACGGTGATACCATACCACTTCTACAATTCGATATTTCACCGCTTTCATAACTCGTGAAAATGTATTCGCTTAAAATATGCTCGAGAGAAGATAAAATATGCACTAAAAATTAAAAAAAAAACATGCTTTCTAAAACTTGTTTAGAATGACAATGGTGAACACATAAAGCCAAAAATCTATCCATTAAAGATATAAATATAGATTATTAGGGTTTTACTCAATGTATGGGGTTGCAGATCTTGCAAAGCGTGGAGATCTAGCTTTTGCTACGATTTGCTACACCACAACAACAAAATACAAAGAAAACGTTTCTTTGCTAAGGTTTGTGTCATTTGCAAGACTAAGTGCAAGTGTAGAGCAACTGTTTGTTCTGTGTGGCTAATTTAGCTTTTAAGCAAAAAACGATTTTTTATTCCATTTTGTTTTTTTTTTTACTCTTGAGTTAACAACTTTGCCCGATATTGCGTCGTCTTCTTCTTCAAATTAAAATTTGCAATCAACTGCGAGAAAAAGACGTTCACTCTTCGTAGTATAATCGTAGTAAATTCTGCAAGGGTTGCAGAATATGCTACCACGAGTGTATACTAGAGCGTACCAGGTTACAAGTAAAAAAAAAAAAGTTCGCCGTACACCTTCGAATATGAAGTATTATTGAAAGGTAGTTTCAAAAAAATTTTTTTTATTTTTTTATGCCGAACGTAGGGGTCGCGCTTTTACATTTTTCTATATAACTTCTGCATTTATAAACGGATTTTAAAGTGTGATACATCGATGTTTTTGTCCGATTTTTTTGTCTTTGAAGTCATTGAGCTCAAACATGATTCATGATTTTATGCGAGCTTTAATTTTCGATTATTAGAGTGGTACATTAGGGTAGTAGCAACTGAGAAATGATGGGTAAGTACCAGAAGGGGGTGCTTGAGCTCAATGACTTCAAAGACAAAAAAATCGGCCTCGTCGAGACAAAAACATCGATGTATCACACTTTAAAATCCGTTTATAAATACAAGTTATATAGAAAAATGTAAAAGCGCGACCCCTACGTTCGGCATAAAAAAATAAAAATTTTTTTTTTGAAACTACCTTTCAATAATACTTCATATTCGAAGGTGTACGGCGAACTTTTTTTTTGAGGTACGCCCTAGTGTATACCCTATATGTATCGTAAGCAGAAAATACAAAGGGTTGAAGTCAAATAGTGCATTACATCAACATCAAAATATTAATTAGATATTAATTAATTAATTAGATATATTTTCTAGTCATCCCAAACATAGTTACACTAATTTAAAATGAACCGTTTATTACTAAATAACCCTTAAAATATTTAATTGGCAGAAAATACTTGTATTTTTAGAAATGCGTTTGGTTACTAAAGGGTGTTTTTTTATTGAGGTATAGAACTTCGAATTGAAATAAAACACAAGAAAATTGTTTTAATGTCCATCAATTTGGCTTTATTGGAAGGATAATTTTATGCCATTAATGTTTAAATATGATTTCGGGCATGTGGCCGCCGCGGCTGGCTCGAATATAGCCAATTCTACAGGTCCAATTTTCAACCACTTTGAGTTGATGGACAAAGCTCCAATTGCTGTGCACGGTGGCGAATCGATTCATTCGGGTCCTCTTCAACACTTTGCTCTACAGCGGCAATTGTTTCTTCGGTGCGCACTGTTCGACGTCTCTGCGGATGCGTATTATCACATAGAGTAAACGTAGTGCGAAAACGATCCATGGTTAACCGAATTAATTGCTCCAATGGACGATTATGTCGACCATGAAATGGACGGAGCTTGCGGTGAACTTCGCGAACTGAACCATTACTTTCGAAATAAATTTGCACGATTTGCAAGCGTTGTTCTTTTGTCAACCTGTTCATGATGAAATGGCAAACCAAACTAAATATTAATCACTTGACAGCTGACAAAATGGCCGCCAGTTAAAAATGTGATGCCAACTTAAAGTTCTATACCCCAATAAAAAAACACCCTTTATTTTACTTTATGTATGTAGGGAATATTTTCCCTCATTGACAACACTGATTTCGACTCTATCGCGGTTTGAGAGCGAAAGAAGAGATCACATATTATTATTTAGTGGCATTAGTTGGTAGAGAGAGCGACAGAGCAAAAAATTGGAGGGAAATGTCTGCACTGAGGCTTAGTGTGAGCACAAGTGCGTAAGCCATTTAGGCAACAAACATAAAGTTTGGCCGTTATTCCATTCATTTGTGTAACATTCCATGCATACAGTGGCCCAATGTTATATTGAAGCAAAGAAAATGCAAATGATGCAACAGGATATTTTCATAACAAAATAATAACATGGTGTATATATTCTGAAAGGTCATGGGAAGACCTATTTTTTGGTACCCAAGTCATGGACACAGACCTAGCGGTTTGCGCACAGTGGGGTCATATATATGTATAAAAAACAGAATTTAGACTTGCAACAGAGTATAGTCATAATACAAAATTGCTTTGGGAAACGTGGGTTATATATTCTGAAAGATCATTGGAAGACCTATTTCATGGAACCAGACCTAGCGGTTTGCGCACAGTGGGGTCATATATTTGAATAAAAACAGAATTTAGACTTGCAACAGAGTATTTTCATAATACAAAATTGCTTTGGGAAACGGGGGATATATATTCTGAAAGCTCAGTGGAAGACCTATTTTTTGGTACCTGAGTCATGGACCCAGACTTTGTCGTTTATCCACTGCGTTAAAAATTAATAAAAATTTTTTATGTTGAAAAAATACAAATATGCATACAAAATTTAATATTTTCTCTCTTTATATGTCGAGATTGATGTGTTTTCTATTCAGATTTTGAATTTCGATAATATATCTTCTCCCGATACGATTTTGTGTATATATTATCTTCCTCTATCAAGATTAACATAGCTCTGCTAACCCATTAACAGCCCATTGTTAACATGGGTGGTTTGTGTCTCCGCTAGTTAAATTCGGAATTTATCATCACGCACATTTTTAAAACAGGCTGGCTCTTTGTTTTTTTTTTTGGTTTTTGATCTGCCAGTTTTCGACGGTTTCAAATTTTCGCTATTCTGAAGTCTACCGAAAAGGCTTTGCTACTTATTGACGACACCAAAAATGAAATTAATTATATAGCGATGATGGACAATTGTACAAGCTATTGACTAAAATTCAATAAAGATAAAAATGTTCTATTACAAAAAGAATATTTCAATGCACTTGGTCGGTGTACGAGGATAGGATTTAGAACAAAAGCCAAAATAGTTTAATACATGGGACAATGTATCAGGCATTACTATTAAAAACTGTTTGCACGCTCTTACAATGATCAATGGGCAAGTGAGGACGATTTGCCTTTATCTATCATAAGGAATCAGTTGATTGAAGAACAGTTAGCACAACACATTTCATCGATTTCAATTTTACTGAATGAGTTTTTCACCGAAGATGTTGACAAATGGATCAACGAAAGCTTTCAAGATGTTATTAAGGAGACTGGAGCTTTAAATACCTCATATGACGAAAATAAAAGGGGATTATGTTATCAGAGGACTTTATATAAGCATTATTATTGCTTATTATTACTTATACCTAAATAATATGGGTCTTGGTAAGTGCAACAATCACAGTTAATGCAACTGGCTTGATTTCCTATCGGTTGCGCAAATCGAGCTTTTACTGTATATATTACTAACCACGAGAAAGTTCAATTTTATGCCGAAATTTGAATATTCGTTTTGTGGGCGGAGTGGCGTGGCAATAGTGTTTGTTTGAGCTAGAAGGCTGAAAATTGGAACTTATATATTACTGACCACGATAAAAATCAATAAGAAACCTGATTTTAATTTTACCGTTTTTTTTTTGCCTGGCGAAGCGGGCGGGGTTCAGCTAGTTAACAAATATATGCAATCTTGATTTTCTAAAATTCTGGCCTTCATATACAATTTTTTGGATATACCCATATATTATTTAAGGGAATTGTAAAGTTTGAAGAACAAGGACAGAGAAAGTATTTTTTAATCTTTACCTTGTATTCTAATTCATAATAAGTAAAAAAAAATTCTCAATTCTGCCCGACGCACACTAAAGTTTGCGTTTTGGTAATGAAGTTGTGAAGTTGTGAAAACATAAACGCACCTTCATCAAAGCTCTTTTTGAAGCTAGCAAACGTCAGCCAGCTTCTATTTGCCTTTGGTTTTTTATACTTCGACATTTAGTCGAATAACAATAATTGTTTCCAATATTTGGCACGTTCACAACCAAATTCGCAGAAGGAAAGTAAAAAATACATACAGTATGCCAAGAAAGTGTTTTGATAACGATTCAGCAATTATTCTAACTGAAAAAAGGCTTCATTTTTTTGTGCAGATTTCTTCATTTATTTATCATCTTACTAATATGCACTAATAAAAAACAACAAAAACGAAAAAATACAACAATGTAAAAATAAAAAATAATACAAAGCGAAAACTAAGTAATCGCAAATTTCTTTCCACTATTTATTTAAACGGCCCTCCAAAATACTTAAATATTTTTGCGCACAGTTTTCCTTAAGTTCACTGGCAGATGTTCTGTGCAAAATTTGTATGTTTTGCTGCACGTTTCGAAGCAATAAACGTTCGGTTACTTTGTCGGACTTTCTTAGGTTTTGGCTAGACCAACTTCGAGTTTGGCGCGTTTTAAAATATTTTATACCGTTCGTCTTGTTAAGGAAAACATCTCAGATAACTTTTGGAAACTTTGGTCGTTGTGGTTTTGTTTTTATACTTTTAAAGAGTTGTGTTCTTGTCGCAATTAGTTAGTAAATACACAAATTCAAAAAAGTGCAAAACTGTAGAAAGTGTGCTTTTTTTCAATAAAGAATATGCAAAATTCGATTTTTTGCTTTGTCAAAACAATTTCTTGACATACTGTATATATTTTTTTACTTGTTTCAATTAAAAATAATCAAAACTCTGTCTTCTTTCAAAAAGGGCTTCTGCACGAAGAAAACGTTTTGACGTGTAAGGCGTAATAAAAAACAAGTAAGGAAAGGCTATAGTCGGGCGGGTCGACTCTATGATACACTCCACTTTCTATCCGAATACAATTTAATTCGGTGACAAAAAATGTTAAATCGGGAAGGACACTTGTATGGGGGTATATTGGAACGAAATAGGTGAAATATAATATGTATAGTTTGGCCAAAATCGGTTAAACGATCTGACCTAATTTCTGCATATGTGTTTCTAGTTGGATTATAAGATGTTGTGCCAAATTTAAAGAAAAATCGGGTACAATATGTCGTTTCTAGAGCGGAAAATATCAAATCGGGAGCGACATTTGTATGGGGGCTATATCTGAATCTGAACCGATCTTACCTAATTTCTGCATATGTGTTTCTAGTTGGATTATAAGATGTTGTGCCAAATTTAAAGAAAATCGAGTGCAATATGGGGTTTCTAGAGCGGAAAATGTCAAATCGGGAGCGAGATTTGTATGGGGGTATATCTAAATCTGAACCGATCTGACCTAATATGTGTTTCTAGTTGGATAATAAGATGTTGTGCTAAATTTAAAGAAAATCGAGTGCAATATGGGGTTTCTAGAGCGGAAAATGTCAAATCGGGAGCGAGATTTGTATGGGGGCTATATCTAAATCTGAACCGATTTGCTTCAAATTAAATAGCGTTCGTCCTTGATCCACAAAACTTATTTGTGCCAATTTTTGTTACGATCGGACTATAATTGCGACCTGTAATTTGATTACAACAATAGACGGACAGACGGACAGACGGACAGACGGACAGACGGACAGACGGACAGACGGACAGACGGACAGACGGACAGACAGACAGACAGACAGACAGACGGACATTGCTAAATCGACTCAGAAAGTGATTCTAAGTCGATCCGTATACTTAACAATGGGTCTATCTCGCTTCCGTTTGGGTGTTACAAACAAATGCACAAAGCCATAATACTCTCGTGGAGTGTATAAACAGTGTTGGATTTATCGAAGTAGACTCGAAACTTAACTCTATTTTTTTAAACAAAACCCTTTCCTATTATTGTCGATTACAATCAAATAATTTCATATGTTGCAGGATCCAGCTATTATAACCAATCAACGTCGTATCGGAAGTGGGCGTATACAACACAACAAGTGGTCGGTTAACTATCAAGTGCAGCATGAGAGTAATCAACATTACCATTCGAAATCGTCTGGTGGACCATCGGATAATCAAATGAACGGAGATGACAATGTTACGGGTAAATTTAAATTATTGCAATTCTTTGATAATGGAACCATTAGTAATCAGGAAGTGCATAATACGCATCAAACTACATCATCGAATGCAGTATCAAATGGCGTTGGTACTGTTGTACATCAGGATGATAAACTAATGGATCGTACAGACATGGGAAGTACGAATTATGTGAAACGTGTTGTGTCAGGATTTCTGGTCGTGTCAAATCCCAAGGATCGAGAATCTGATGAAAAATACGAGCAACAACACAAAAATCACAACGAAGAACCCGAATGGTTCAGTTGTGGCCCAACTTCACGTTTGGATACAATTGAACTGTGCGGTTTCGACGAAGATGATGAACAGCATTCGGAGAGAAATTGCAGCCGTGTCAGCGTTGAAACAGGCGAGGGTGACTTGCACGACGATGAAAGTAAAGAGAATCGCATACAACACGCAAATAAGGTAACTTTTTATATCATTAGCACCAATGTGTGAGAAAATAACATAGAATTAAACTAGGAGTGGCGCAAAACTGTCACTATAAACGGTTAACAGGGGTACATACAAACATACAGTAAGTCTCATTATTATTCGACATTCGCATTGATGAAAGATCAAACGCCCATTAATCCGTGTACGTTAGCTAAACATAAAACTTTACTTTATAATTTTAATGCACCATTTGATAGGTTTCGAAATGCGCGAAAAAATAATCATTAACTGATTACAAATAATAAAAAACAACAGAATACTTCATTGACATCAAAAGTCATAGCGTCATTAATATTAGTTTTTCATTTTTCTTAAAAAGGATAATTAATAAGACAAACTAATAGCCTTCTATTACACGTAAAATTATGTTTTTCAATGAATAAAATTAACAAAGACTGACAAAAAATCTAGATGGCAATACTGTTGAATGACAAATGAACGAAATCATAAGACGAAAACTTTTCGGGTGTTTCTGGATGACGAATCACTCATTGAACTTGTCAAAACGACGAACGAAAGTTGACTTGCGTTTCCGTATAACGAATGCCAATTTTTAAGTTTTTTGTATTTCTATATTTTTGGGTTACCCGAACACGAAACCAATCGTCACAAATGTCAAATCTGGACTATCAGAAAAACCCAATCGTGTACGTTGAGAAATGAAAAAATGGTTGAAATGGAAAATTTATTTTCTTTTTAACACATTGAGTGCCACGTCGTACGTTTCCGTACGATACCTAACCCGTCCTGGGGTGCCACGTCGTACGTTTCCTTACGACAGTGTTTGCTTTTACTTATAGCCCAAAAAATGTTTGGTCTCCTTGGAAGGTTTGCGTCAAAACCGCTTGCCACTCAATGTGTTAAATAATCAGTTAACAGTCGTTAGCACGTTTATTCCTGAAATATTGACACACAGATACACGAAAATTCTCACATATACACTTAAAATAACACTATCTTTTATCCTGCACCCAGCATAACGTTGGAAAAGTGGAACTATTACAAACTAAAGTGGAACTTTTTTGTCACTTTAAATGTGTATGACGGTCACGATCGACATCATGGAAAACTAAACTTATAATAGGGCTGTTTTTCTTTAAGCCGGGATAACAAGCTGCGATAACAACCGTTCGACTTTTATTTGTGGGGTGCCCTCAGCAGCCATTTGATTGAAATTATTTTCCATTATTAACCGGAAGGATTGTACTTTCAAATAAAAAAGAAATTTGAGAAAATATTCAGTACTTTTTTATATAATTTTCAAAAAAAAGTTATTTGGCGGACTCTTTATTTGGTAACGTAAGGGTCCGCCATCTAACGTTTTTTTTTCAACCGTTGGACTATTATTTGTGGGGAGTCGAGGCAGCCATTTGAATGACATTATTTTCCATTATTAACCGGAAGGATTGTACTTTCAAATAAAAAAAGAAATTTGAGAAAATATTCAGTATTTTTTTATAGCATTTTCAAAAAAATTTATTTGGCGGACCCATATATATATATTTTGAAAATTTGGTTTAATATAAATGATTATATCTATAGTTAGTTCAATTTTTTTTTATTTTGGGTAAACAATTAACTCTTCTATTAAAGTTTTTGTTAACAGCCCTATTATACCCTCCACCTCCAGGATGGGTGTCATTCCGTTTGTAACACCTTGAAATATTTATCGGAGACCCCATAAAGTATATATATTCTGGGTCGTGGTAAAATTCTAAGACGATATAGCCATGTCCGTCTGTCCGTCTGTCTGTTGAAAGCACGATAGCGGCCGAACGAAATGAGCTAGGAGGTTCAAATTTTTCCTAAATGTGTCTTATGGTTGTAGATCGCTTGGGATTGAAAGTGGACGAAATCGGTCCAGAGGGAAAAATTTTTCCCTCACAAGTACTGAAAATAACCCTAATATTTAGAGTATTTTAGCATGTTTTTTGAACATATTAGCTTGTATTTACTTGATATTTGCAATTCGCATTACCTCGACATTCTTTAATCTACTGGTAATACTGTGGAATGCACTCCGTGGTGGAGGGTATATAAGATTCGGCCCGGCCGAACTTAACGCCTTCTTACTTGTTTTTCTTTAAACTATATTCGAATAAGAGCCTGTTTCTGTAACTTATTTTCGTACCTTCGTAGGCGAACGACTCAAAGCCATTCAATTATTACGAGTGTCGTTGTGTCTGTAAAAATCACCTACAGAGTTTGTAGCTAACATATTTCTTATTTGCGTTTTATAGAATTCAAGTGAAAGTTGAGTGAGTTTTGATCGTTCGCCCTAGTCGAATGAAAATAACCTATAGGCCATTATAAATTAAATAACGACATTTCTCTGAATTAAATATTTGATTTGATTTATTTATTTCAACTTGTACTTCAAAGCCATTGGGCCAATTTAAAACAAATTACAAAATGCATATATAATACTTTTTTAACATGGCTAAAAAAACTACTCAACATGATGAGTGTAAGGCACACACCGAATTTCATGTTTCTAGCTACTACCGTTTAGCCAGGGCGAAGGTACGATGTTTATTCCTTTTGTTTATTTTGTTCAGTGACTTCTAGTGAAATTTGCCGCAGAATATTTTTTTCATTCATACCGCCCCCTAATATTCAGTTTTGTGTGGGACAGTTTCGCGCCAATTTGGAAAAAGTACGAAATTAACCGTAAATGAATTTTAAGTTTTGACTTATTTCTGGAATTTAAGCTGAGTTTTGAGTTTTGGTGTATTCAGAGACTTATATTGGAATTTTACGGCTAATAATTTTGATCCGTTAAACCCCTGCTTTAGGGGTGTTTTTTATCCCTTTTCACAAAAGGGACCAACAAATCTTTTGAGGTGCTGGAGGATTAAAATGTTCACAAAAATGTTCCTCGTAGTGTTCTAATTGATATGGCTGAAAACATCTTATATTTAAAATGTATGGGTCACAAGTAGGTTATCCCACCGATTAAATAATAATTAAATAATAATCGAATAATTAGTATCAAATATTTGTTCGAATAATCAGAAATTACCGAATAATTCGATTAATCCGCACCTAATAATGGAATATTCGATATATTATACGACCAAACATTTTTGGAGCGAAATATCGTTTTGGAAAGTATAAATAATTGCACAAATGATGCTTGCTTTGCTAGCTCAGTATACAAAAGGAGTTGAATATCCTGTCACTGGAAGAGAAAATATTGTCGCTGAAATTAGCCTTTTGTCCGAACTGAACGAAACAATAACATGTAAAGAAAGGCTAAAGTCGGTCGGGCCGACTATTCGATACCCTACACTTTCTACTCCACTGCATTTCAATTCGGTGAAAATCGTGAACGCCATTTGTATGGGAGCTATATATAAATCTGAACCGATCTCTCCCACTTTTACCATAGATATTTTTAGTGTAAATATAGGGTCCGCCATGAAACGTTTTTTTTCCAACTATTCAACCGTTGGACTATTACACTAGTCAACAGTCAAAATGTACTCGGGATGCGATAATTTTTTCTGTGTAGATAACCTTGACATGAGCTCGAAAAACGCAATAATTTTTTTTTTTCGTTTGGTTTTTTTTTTTTTTTTTTTTTTAAATTTTAAAAATTTTTTTTTCGTTTAATTTGTTTCGTCCGGCATAACTCGGGAACCACTAGCCCGATTTAATTGAATTAAATTTTAAAAAATTTAAAATTAAATTTTAAAATTACAATTCCCTTAATCTGTTCATATATTGTTTTCCTATACAAGCAACAGTTTCCAAGTTAAAAATGAATATATAAAGGAAAAAACTTATTTTTTGCCTAAAGATTTATTTTTTTTTTTTTAAATCCATAAAAAATCCAAAATGAAAAAAAATGTCAAATCTTATTACTTTTACGTAAAGTCACATAACATATGAGCAAAATGAGACAAAGATCATGAAAATCGATGCACGCGTTTCGCTTTTATTCGCAATTGAGTAAAGGTATGAATTTCAAAAATTTGCTCGACATATGCACAACTTTGTCTATGGTAAGGTTTTTTCTTTTTTTTGATTCTCAGAATTAACAAAACGGAATAAACAAAGGGTTATTTAATTTTTATGATTGCGTAAGCAAAGTAATAAACGCCAATAAATGTGTGTGAACAATTAAAAGGAAAAAAGGAAAGGGGACTTTTTTAATTATTTGGGTTTTCCGTTGGCTACCTGTATGATTTTTTTACAGAAATGCAACCCACATTTAAGGGTGGTCATTATTCGGAAAATTTAAGACTCACACATGGTGAAACAGGTATGTAGCCACCGTAAAAAAATATACACCCATTTATAAGTACCTGTCAGTAAAATACTAAACAATACACAGTATAAATAGGTCTTCATTGATCGATTTTACTCATTCAACAAGTGTCGACGAACGCGATAGTTAAAATGAGCAAACGTTCGCGAGGATTTGAATGCAATACCAATCCAAGTAATTTTTGTTACATGTGCGGAGAATACGTTTCTGAAAAAACAAGCGTTGTTTTTCACCTAAATTGAGAGATTCATTTGAAGAGAGCTTCAATTTAAAGGTCTCAAACATAGATGAGCGGTGGACACCAAGTGCTCTATGTCCAAGGTGCTACGTACAGCTAGCTGACTCAAGGTAAGTGTAGATTACGAAATTCAAGAACATATATAACTTATTATTGAAATTCTTTCAGACGACAGCCGAGAATCATCATGCCAATGCTTTGGAGAGCTCCGCTTTGCCATGTAACAGATTGCTACTTCTGTCTTAGCAAAAAAACAGGCGTGGGAAAAAATATACGATGGACTTACGCTGCTGTTTCAACAGTGAATTTTCCAGTGCCATTTTCCGAAGAACCAGTGGACCCGCAACCGTCCGTTTCAAGATGGGCATCTAATAATGAGGCGATACATCCAACATCAGATCCGGAGACAGTAGAAACCACATCAGAATGCGAGTCAACATATACATTGCATGGAGGTCAACGCTTATGTTCCCAAGCAGAACTGAACGATTGGGTTAGAGAATTGAAACTCTCCAAGGAAGATGCAGAGTTGCATGCATCGCGCATGCAACAGTTCGGTTTCTTGGCTCCTGGTGTGGTGACAACAATCTACAGGAAGCGTTATGAACCATACGCAAGGTACTACACAAAAAAAGACAACATCTGTTTTTGTAAGGACATTCCCGGATTATTTGGTGAACTCGGGTACTCTTACGATCCAGGAGAGTGGCGTCTTTCGGCGTTTTCGACGGTCCGCAAATTAAAAAGTTGTTGCAAGACCAACAGTTTGAGCACATTTTATCACCAAATGAAGCTGCAGCTTGGAACTCATTTCGGAAAATTGTTTCCGGATTTCTTGGAAACAACAAAAGCTCAAATTACAGAGAGAGAGGTCGAACAACTACTCCAAAATTATAAAAAAATTAGAGCAAATATGTCGCTTAAGATACATTTTCTACACTCGCACTTGGACTTCTTTCCGGACAACCTGGGCGATGTGAGTGACGAGCATGGCGCACATGTAACAAAAATTACTTGGATTGGTATTGCATTCAAATCCTCGCGAACGTTTGCTCATTTTAACTATCGCGTTCGTCGACACTTGTTGAATGAGTAAAATCGATCAATGAAGACCTATTTATACTGTGTATTGTTTAGTATTTTACTGACAGGTACTTATAAATGGGTGTATATTTTTTTACGGTGGCTACATACCTGTTTCACCATGTGTGAGTCTTAAATTTTCCGAATAATGACCACCCTTAAATGTGGGTTGCATTTCTGTAAAAAAATCATACAGGTAGCCAACGGAAAACCCAAATAATTAAAAAAGTCCCCTTTCCTTTTTTCCTTTTAATTGTTCACACACATTTATTGGCGTTTATTACTTTGCTTACGCAATCATAAAAATTAAATAACCCTTTGTTTATTCCGTTTTGTTAATTCTGAGAATCAAAAAAAAAAAAGAAAAAACCTTACCATAGACAAAGTTGTGCATATGTCGAGCAAATTTTTGAAATTCATACCTTTACTCAATTGCGAATAAAAGCGAAACGCGTGCATCGATTTTCATGATCTTTGTCTCATTTTGCTCATATGTTATGTGACTTTACGTAAAAGTAATAAGATTTGACATTTTTTTTCATTTTGGATTTTTTATGGATTTAAAAAAAAAAAATAAATCTTTAGGCAAAAAATAAGTTTTTTCCTTTATATATTCATTTTTAACTTGGAAACTGTTGCTTGTATAGGAAAACAATATATGAACAGATTAAGGGAATTGTAATTTTAAATTTTTAATTTTTTTTTTAATTCAATTAAATCGGGCTAGTGGTTCCCGAGTTATGCCGGAAAAAAAAAATTTTAAAATTTAAAAAAAAAAAAATAAAAAAAAATTTTATTGCGTTTTTCGAGCTCATGTCAAGGTTATCTACACAGAAAAAATTATCGCATCCCGAGTACATTTTGACTGTTGACTAGTGTAACTTTTTAAATTATGTTAACAAAAATAGACGCAAAAATCAAAATTGATTTTTTGACGTAACCGCCACAACGTCTGCAAATAGTTTGATAGTGTGATGGCGAAAAAGATGTAAGCGACAAAACTCCTGTTATCTTGTAGAATCGTAAAAGAGTCTATTTGCATCACATATCTTGGGTAAAACAATGCTTATTTACCTAAAATCACAGTTATACACACTCATAAAGCAAATGTAATTAATAAGAACCTTCCTTCTCCTCTATAATTTTGTTTTTGGCGCTTACATCGGCTGGATATATTGAGTATTTTCACATTTTGGCTCTTCTGTTCGATTTTGATGAAATTTTCCAATTACAGTACGAGCTCGATGATCGCAACTAATTACTGCCTATGCCTGTTGCAATAACCGAATAGTTGCGCTAACCAGACCCCAAATTGACCTTTGAATAAATGTCTCAGACTAAACTCAATGCAAAGGTACGCAAGTACAATTCTAGATTTGGGAGTCGGCGAATTGCTTCTGGATAACTAAATTAAATTATATACAGACGATCGGAATCAGCGATTTGAAATCTTGTTTGGTTAAAATAAAACCAATATAAATTCTATACACTCAAAAGAATTTGACAGTAAAAATAGCAGGAAAAGAAGAGTAAACCGACTTGAATAGCATGAGGATGTTTGCTGTTTTTAGCAGGTTTATAATATATGTTATTTGATAAATGCAAACTGCCCTAACTACACATTAAATAAGTGAACCCAAAAATAAGTCAAATTGAACTAAAACTGAGGAAAATTGAACACCGTATGGCACTAAAGATTTTTTTCCTAAAATTAAGTTCATAGTTTTACTTAGAATTAAGCACTGGTTTGAACTTGATTCTAGTTCAATATTACTTCAAGCAGAAATATTTTTCGTTAAACTTAGTTACTTTTTTCAGAAAGTCAGTAAACATTTTACTAAATTTGAGTAAAAAGTGATACCTAAAAAGAGTTATAATGAGCTAAAATTTAGGAAAATTGAACACTGGATGGCGCTAAAGAAATTTTTCTTCATTCCAAGTTGATACTTTTCCTAAAAATTAGAAACCATTTGAACTTGATATTAGTTCAATTTTACATCTTACTATAATATATTTCGTTATATTATCTTTATTTTTTTTTTCTTAAAATGGATAAAATGTGTGGTAAATTTGAGGAAAAAAGTGAGCCTTTCAATTAGTTCAATTGAACACAGACTGAAGATTAATTTTACCTAAACCAAGTTAATTTTTCCTTGTCAACTTTACTAGATTTTAGTTCATCGTTCTCTTGATTGAATTAAAATAGATAGCAAACGAGTAACCAGACGTACCAAATTCGAGTAAATTCCCTGCCGCTGTTTAGCAAAATTTACTCATATTTAGTTCCAGATTATTATACAGATTATTGTGCATTATAAGCTTTTTTATGGCTATTTTCATTAACTAAATTTATATTATCATAAAGTTAAAAGTTATTGACATCTTGCTGCTCTTAAATTTATGTTCTGTCAAATTCATCATCACGATAGCCAAAAACTACTACCTTTTGCTAAATATTTGATCTGGACAAAAATGCATATTAATTTATCGTAAAAACAATATCAAATCGAACTGATTATCAGAACATATTCCATAATGAGAACTTCAGATGGTGAAAAAAGACTAAATATTAATCTATCAAAAAGCCAATGAGTTACTGGTTTTATAGATAATAATACCAACTTAATGGAGTTTTAATAGAACGATATTTCTAATTATATCACCTAAAGTTTGTATATGAATATGCCCTAAATAATAATATAGTTTGGATATTTAAAAGTCACCGTGCTTCTACACTGTGGTGGTTATCCTTTCTTTTGGTTAGCCACATTCTTACTTATGCCGGTCAGTTGCACTGCAGCAACCTTGGAATATCATCAACTTGGTGCGACAAAAGCAAAGCCAGAGACCCATGCTATTATTTTCAGCCTTCTAGCTTAAAAAACACTATAGCCACCCCCACTAAACGAAAATCCAAATTTCGGCATCAAATTAATCTTTCTCGTGGTCAATAATATATATGTACCAATTTTCAGCCTATTACCTCTCAAAAACACTATTGCCACACCCCCACTGCCCACAAAAAAATCTAAATCCAGCATCATATTTATCTTTCTCGTGGTCAGTACCAATTTTCAGCCTTTTAGCTGTCAAAGACACTTTTGCCATGCTCCCACCGCCCACGAAACGAAAATCCAAATTTCGTCATCAAATTGATATTTATTGTGGTCAGTAATATATATGTACCAATTTTCAGCCTACTACCTCTCAAAAACACTTGTGCCACGCCCACTCCGCCCACAAAGCTAAAATCCAAATTTCGGCATCATATTTATCATTCTCGTGGTCAGTAATATATATGTACCAATTTTAAGCCTTCTAGCTCTCCAAAACACTTTTACCACGCCCCAAAGCCCACGAAATGTAAATCCAAATTTCTGCATCATATTTATCATTATCGTGGTCAGTAATATATACGTTCCAATGTTCAGCCTTCTAGCTTAAAAAAACACTATAGCCACCGCCACTAAACGAAAATCCAAATTTCGGGTGGCCTTCATAGCTCAGTGGAAGTGTGCGCATCTTGCAATCTGAAGGTGCTGGGTTCGATTCCCGGCCGGCGCACTGGTAACATTCAACATCAACAAATTTTCACTTTTCATCATAAAATAAGAGTTTCTGCAGCCAATTTTGTCATCCGAACACACTTTCACATAAAAATAGTCATTTCGATTGCTCCAAGGTCCAGGGAAGAAACTAATAGCCATTAGCTATACATAACATGGCTGTTAACATAAAAAATGCAGCGCCCCTAGTGGAGGATAGGGGTACAACTCGATTAACATCCCATTCCCTTAACATTAACATCAACCTTGAAGAAGATGCAAATAACAGCCGGATAACATGAGAACGATGATGAACAAAGGTTCCCGCGATAATCGGATACATGCCGGAACGAAGTCTAGTACAATTCGGACTTAAGGATTATCACCTCAGCTCCCTCTAAAGCTGCTACAACAACAACAACAAATTTCGGCATCAAATTGATCATTCTCGTGGTCAGTAATATATATGTACCAATTTTCAGCCTACTACCTCTCAAAACACTTTTGCCACGCCCACTCCGCCCACAAAACTAAAATCCAAATTTCGGCATCAAATTAATCTTTCTCGTGGTCAGTAATATATACATTCCATTTTGAAGCCTTCTAGCTCAAATAACACTATTACCACGCCCACTCCGCCCACAAAACGAAAATCCAAATTTCGGCATCAAATTGATATTTATTGTGGTCAGTAATACCAATTTTCAGCCATCTAGCTCTCAAAAACACTTTTGCCACGCCCACTCCGCCCACAAAATGAAAATCCAAATTTCTGCATCATATTTATCATTATCGTGGTCAGTAATATATATGTACCAATTTTCAGCCTTCCAGCTCTTAAAACCACTTTTGCCACGCCCACTCCGCCCACAAAATGAAAATCCAAATTTCGGCATCATATTTATCATTCTCGTAGTCAGTAAAATATATATACCAATTTTCAGCCTTCTAGCTCTCAAAAATACTATTGCCACGCCCACTCCGTGGTCGTGGTCAGTAATATATAAGTTCCAATTTTCAGCCTTCTAGCTCAAAGAAACACTATTGCCACGCCCACTCCGCCCACAAAATGAAAATCCAAATTTCGGCATCATATTTATCATTCTCGTAGTCAGTAAAATATATATACCAATTTTCAGCCTTCTAGCTCTCAAAAATACTATTGCCACGCCCACTCCGCCCACAGAGCAAATTTTTAAAAATTCTATAGCCTATAGTTCCTTCCAGACCTACATCTATCTGTACTGAAAATTTCAACAACATCGGTTCAGCCGTTTACACGTGATTGCGGAACAAACAAACAAACAGACAGACAGACTTACACTAAGGTTTTATAATATTAATAGGGATTAATAAGGGATAGGGATATACATTTCCTCAATAATTTTTTTGTTTCTTGTAAGTTTTGCAAATGCGAACCACGTTAAATAATTTTTTATGGTACGGTAGAAATAGACTTTTAGAAATGAGATACCAAAATTGTAGCAACTGAATAAATGTAAGTTTGCTAAAACTAAATTAGTAGCGCCTGATTTTAGGTGGTCCCCCATTAATGTTTACCAATATCCTACTTAAACTAACATCTTTAACTGTCGGTCACATCTAACTTATGTTGACGGAGGTACGTGAAAACGGAGAAATTATAGCATATGTCAGATGTAATGGCTACTAACATTTATTATTATTCAATGTTTTATAATTTTCCTTTAACGGACTACTCGAATGTTACAAGGAAGTTACTGTTTCATTAA
Source organism: Polietes domitor (assembly GCA_947397865.1). NCBI lineage: Eukaryota > Metazoa > Arthropoda > Insecta > Diptera > Muscidae > Polietes > Polietes domitor. Next base: position 117,994,101 of record OX377619.1, on the reverse strand, counting down.
ACTAACGAACGCCAAAAATAAAGAATTTAGCGACAGGGCAAAGGACAAACATTTCATTTAATGCTCTACTCACTATTAATGTGAACGATAGTTCTCCGTCGCGTCCACATTTTCCAATAAAATTAGATATATCTGATCTTTAATTAATTTTGAAACTTGGAAAGATGTTTGAATTGATCTCACATTGCGCTTTATTATATGAATTCTGTAACAGGTTCGTTGTGAAATATATATTTATTTTACTTTAATAAATGTAAATGTTTCATTGAAAAAAAAAATAGCTTAACTCATAGTAAACAGTATGTTGACGATTTCCCGTGCTGTCCCGGGATCCAGGGAAATTGAAAAAAATAATTCCCGTTTCCCGGGAAATAAAAAGTACGGGAAAATGCAAACCCTACATGCAATTCAATACTGTACAGAAATTTCAATACGTTTGAGCAGGTCGTGTAAATGAATATACATTTTAATAATATAATAGAATATTAAAACGTATATAAAAATTCGTACGTTTTTGTTGTATTGCCAGTTTAGTATAATTTTTCAATGTCAAAGATTTGTTTAGTTAACATAAACATGTTTGGTGGCGATTATCGTTGCGACCCAACCTAATATGAATGTACATTAAGTCGATATTGAAGAAGAAAAAGTTGAGGTTGTCGAAAGCTAAAATCATACCTAGTTTTGACCAAAATATTGAGTTTATATCTTTTGCAAATTCCGAGTATAAAACTAATGTTTTATGTCTGATATAAAGCGCCCCGGTAGTCGAGTTGGTAGCGTGCTCGGCTATCAGTTGTGGGGGTTGTGGGTTCGATTCCCACCAGAGGCTCTGGTCTGTCGCTGCAATAACTAGCTACAATGGTCTTCGTCACCCTGGCTCAATCCCTGGACCCAAAATTAGAATATAAAATTTACTTTGTATTGTAATTCATAATAAATAAATAAAAAACAAGTAAAAACGGCGTTAAGTTCGGCCGGGCCGAACTTTATATACCCTCCACCATGGATTGCATTCCGCAGAGGTTGTCGGTTTTCGTAGAAGTGCAGTAATATTACAGGAAAATATAATTTTTTTAATATAGCCAAACCAAAACAAATACAAATATTGAAAAATTAATTTTATAAATAAATATAATATTTAAATTATTTCAAACCACGCTTATAAGGTAATGCTACCACTACGTCAATTCAAAAAATAAATATTCTTATATTTATATTTTCAAAGCCATAAATATTGGTAGACAGTGGGTGCTACAGTTGGTTGTATTTCCATTCTACTTGAATTCCAAAAGTACAAATTTTGAAAATCCATTATCAGACGTACATAGTGTAAAATAACCTAACTTCATGATTCAATCAATTTTTGCCGTAAAAGAAAAAGTACGAATTTGGAAAAAAACTTTTTATTTTGCGTATCTATGCAGTCAGAGGAATGTATACACCGAATTCCATGATTCCAGCTGCGCCCATTTGGTAGGTACCATTTTTACCACCTTGACGTTTCTACGCAATTAGAATTTTATCATTCTAGCTGTAGTCGTTTAGTTGGTACTATTTTTATCCCTCTGTACCATTGTATCCCTTGAGAGTACTAATTTCGAAAAATTCGTCTATTTTCCGTGTCTACGCAATCAGAGGAATGTATACTCCGAATTTCATGACTCTAGCTGCGGCCATTTGATTGGTACTATTTGTATCCCCTTTTTTATTTTAACCCCAAAAAGTACGAATTTCGAAAATCCGTGTATTTTACTTATCTATGCAATCTTAGGAATGTATACACCGAATTTCATTATTCTAGGTACAGCCGTTTGGTTGGTACCATTTTTATCCCTCTATTCCTATTTTACCCCTTAAAAGTACGCATACGGAATGAGCATACTAAATATCAAGCAATTATAAAGAGACATATTCAAAAAACATGCTTTAATACGCTAAAATATTAGGGATTATTATGGGTATTTTTAGTCCTTGTGAGGGAAAATTTTTTCCCTTTGGGCCGATTTCGCCCCATTTCAATCCCAACCGATCTACGACTATAAGACGCATTTATGGAAAATTTGGACGGACGGACATGGCTAGATCGTCTTAGAATTTTATGACGATCAAGAATATCTACACTTTATAGGGTCTCAGGTCGATATTTCAAGGTGTTACAAACGGAATGACAAAGTTAGTATAGCCCCATCCCGGAGGTGGAGGGTATAAAAAATGTCTGATATAAACAAATATGTTCGTGATGTTTATGATAATTTTGATAAAAATAACTTATGTACACATTTCAGCTCCGAATTTAATTTTTAAATTAATATATACAGCTGTATGTGGTATCACTCATACGTTATTTCCCTATATTTTGTTCCAATTACTCAAATACAACCGTTTTTATGAAACATGATTTACTCGGAACCTTCAAGAGATATAACGTCATATTCATAACCATTTATCAATGGATTATCAAACGAGTTTTTAATCTAAAGTCACAATTTAAATCGTTGATAAGTTATTACGAATATGATACTCGTAAATAAGAAGTTTCGCTTTTAGCTGTAAACAAACACAATTTTTTCAACTCAGCTCAGTTGGGTCACGAAAATAAATGGCAGCGGTCACCCCCAGAAATGAAAATTGGGTTGTTTAATGATGATTGTTTATTGTCTGTAAAATATTTCGTCATTGGGTCAAGCCATCTGAAAGCTAAACACTTCTCATAAAATTCACGTTTTTCCTGTGTAATTTTTTTCATATTGCATTTTTGTACAATATGGAATAACTTTAAATAAAAATTTTTATTCTTGTCTTAGAATAACTCGTGGGAGACAGCAAAAAACTAATATTTCTTGGAAACAATGGAAAGATAAATAGAAGGAATCAATACCTTTTGAATGACCTCAATACCTTTTGAATGTCTGTAATTTAATACAAAAAAGGGTGCTGCGACGTCAATTTCCTTCCGATGTTAATCATTCAGGCATCATTTGAAAGGTATTGACTGCCGCTATTTAGATTTAATAAAATACAAAAAAATCATTTGTCACTATGAAAGAACACTAGATACTACTATAAAGGTCCAACAATTCTACCAATAAGTTACTCTAAGACAAACATCAAAATTTATATTTAAAGTGCTTTCAGGGGTATATTATTTCAGAAAAAAATTTCGACAAAAATGAAGCACAAAAAAATTACACGAGAAAATCATGATTTCTAGGGTTATTTTCAGGAGCGTTTAGCTCACAGACACAGCGTTTAGCTCATCATTAAACAATCCAATCCAAACAATCATTTTCCTGGGGTGACTGCAAATTGTTTTTGAATTTGTATGGACAGCGACCCAGCCTAATGTGCTTGAATTTTTTTATGTATATGTACACTTTTTCAAACTCACTAACACTTTTATAAATTGCACATATACATACCTTCCAATATTTATTGTACATTCATTTATATAAAACTTTGTCGAGCCAGATGAGGTCTTGACCAAAGAAAATAAACCTATAAGGAGGTCCGTACGACTTTTTGATTTCTGACAGTTACGTTCGATTAAAATGTAAATATAAGAGCGACACGAATGGGTGTTTCAAAATGAATATGTTTCGTGTTTTTTGTGTAATTGTGAATCAACTAAAGAAAACAGCACAAAGCAACGACAAACAACATTAAAATACTAAGAAACTGTGTCGTATTTTACTCGAATTTTGTCACCATTTTACTTATTATTTTTTTATTTAACTAATTGCAAAAAAATTTATTGAAAAATAAGGCAAAAATTATCGTATTCTTCTTTGTTCCCGGCGTTCTTAATTTTGAAATTTTTATGTTATTTTGAATGATTTCTGTCAAAACCGACGACAGCTCGCTCTTAAATTTTATTTTTCACATTTTAATTTTATTTTTCACATCTAATCTAGACGGACGGTCCTTCTTGTTCGTTTATGTTTTTTTGGTCTTGACCATCTTCCTATTCTTCCATCCACGCGATGCTCTGTAAATTGAAAATTTTACTATTAATTTCCATATTTTCAATAAATTTATATTTCCTTACCTCTTTTCACATCAGCATTGTTTCACAAATAAATACACAAATGACAAATTCAAAACATTTGAAAACGCGTTGTTTTCACATACATACATACATACATACACATGGTTGACAAAAAATTTCAAAAATGCCTTATTCAAGGATTTAGAATTTACGCATTTTAAGGAAATTTTTTACTTTATTCGAAGATTTTTTTAAAGAATATTACTACCCCTCTCCAAGTATATGAACAATTTTCAACGTCATTAAAATTAGGAAAAAAATTCATTCTTAGTTAATTTTCCTACTTTTTAGGAAATTTTAACTAAATCGGAGTAAAAAAGTTGAACTAAACTGGAGTATGGATTTTACTCAAATTTAAGAACCACTTTTTTCTGAGTGCATAAAAATCGATACAAGCATAAGCATAATACTCGTATATCGTATGGTCACATTGACAATGATAGGTTATAACATTCGGTTTCCAGAGCACGGGAGGGACATTTGTACGGGGCTGTATCAAAACTATTGTTAGGATTTTCCCGTTTTTTCCCCAAATCCCGGGATTTTGGGACTGTGCAGGAAATTGTTAAAGCAAGATTGAAGGCATATGTGACAGCGCATAGAGAAAGGGACCTAAGGGTAAAAAAATCAATTTTCACTTTTTTTGATGTGGACAACATCTGAGCATCGAATGAGACCGATCCCCCCATGCCCCAAAAGTGTTACCTCCCAGAGATATGCGCGTTTTATGAAAGTGAAGTCGACGATTCTAAGCGCAAAAAAAAAAGGGACCTAACGGTAAAATTTATTTATTTTCATTTATTTATTTATTTTTTATTTTTTATTTTTTTTCTTACGAACAATTAAAAAAAATAGAAAAATCATTTTAATCGACGGTTCTTGCGAATTGGTTCCTTAGAACTAGACGGTACCGGCCCTTTATTTTTTTTCGATTTCTTCTTAACGTCTGCTGCCTCCACTTCTTGAGGATTGTCCACTTCCTCCGAATCCTCCTCTTCGTTTCCATTTCCAAAGACCAAAGGAGGAGGAATTCACAATTAATAATTTCAGAAAATAAACCTGAATTCGAAAAAAACGCGAGAAAATTGATATCAAACTCATGGAAACAGCGCGCTAGGTAGAAAACAGTAAAAGCCAACTACACAAAACAAGAAGTAGGGACGACCTACGCGCGTTTTCAAGGTTGACCAATACGTTCCTGACGTCATGAGATGTGTCGCACTCAAATGAGACCAATACCAACACGCTCAGTGATGGTACACCAAAGATACACGTATTTAAATATTTAAAATGGCTCTCCTGAACAAAACCGGTTTTTACCCTTAGGTCCCTTTCTATTTTGCGCGTCACAAAAATATTAATGAAAATTTTGTCTTTAATATAACAGAAAAATTAAAAAAACCACGATAAAGAAATTTATGCTGTTACAACAGATAATGGCGGTTAATTTACACATATTATAAAAAATAATCAAAATAAAATGTTTAAAGTTTAGCACAAACTGATAATAGTAGAGTCCAAATATTTTTGGAATCCTTACAAAATGATTAATGTCTATATTGTGTGTGCCATTCCTTGTGAAATTTCGGATTTATTAAAAATTAATACATTATATATTTAGTAGAGCGGCTAGAAGTCAAATCGGGTTGGACATTTGTATGGAAGCTATATCAAAACTTTCAGGTGTTCCTATACATAATGAGTCTTGACAAACTTAAACAAGATCGGTTATAATATGTCGACTTTAGGTTAAGAATTTATTTACTGAGGGACATTTGTAGTTAGGACGTTTTGTTTCAGAAAAACCGACGTAGAAAGGCCGTAACTAACATATCTCATATAGGATAAAGGGGGGTGGTACCTCCCACACCATAAATATTTTAAAACTACACTCAAAGGAATTTGTCAGTAAAAGAAAGCAGAAAATCTGCTGTAAGAAAAAATTTTCTGCTGAAATAGAAAACAGCTGATTGCTGTTTTTAGCAATAAAGAAAAAATGCTTTCTTGAAACTTTAAGCATATGCACAGAACAGTATGTCCCGATGAATATACATATTATTTGTAGAATAAAGTTTATTATAAGGCAATTTATTACCACTCAAAGATATTGCGATTGTCATTTTAATGATACGCATGTTGTTTTGACTGTCAATCTGAAAGACTTTTAAATAATGAATGCTTATTTTTTTATCTATTTTTATATTTTAATTAACAGCAGTAATTTTTAGCAGACTGTAAACTCTTTGGCAGGAAAACTGTTGTAATTGCAGAAAAGCGCGTGCTGATAGGCAGCAGACAATCGCTGCTGTTAATGACAGAATTTGGTCTCAAAAATTACTTATTGGGCGGTATTGGAAATGAGAGCGTGTATCTCCCATACGAAGTTAAAATGTATTATCAAATATCTCCAGTTCTATAGCATCTGGAGCGTTGAACTTTTGTCTGAGTGCATCCAGCATAAATTTTCGTAGTTATACAAAATATGGGCGGTATTTGAAAAGTGGGCGTGGCACGTACGATATTAAAACCTTTTATCAAATGTGTTCATTGTGTGTTATCGTAAATAATGGCCGGAATTTGTAAGATGGGCGTGACATCTCGCAAATATATTTCTCATTGTATTAATTTTCATCATCAGTCTTCCAATTTTGTGTGATTTAATTGTATTGATGTACGTATTTGTACAAAAATGCCATTCGTGCATGTTCTGACAATCACTTTTGGCATAAAATTTGCGAAGAAATCGCAAAATCGGTGTTCTACAGTTCACAAAGGCTAGCAAATTTGGCGATTGTCGTTCACATGCACAAAGGATGGTGAACCAAAAGTGAATTCATGTATTTTGTTTAAAATAAATGTTAAATACATAAAAAACGATGTATATATAAAATTTAGTATGTTTTCTTTAAATTTGTACATAAAACATGTAATTTGTTTAACAATTTTCATTAAAAATACTAAATTAAAAAAGGCTTAGTGATTTTGATGAATCCCTATGATATCATTTTTTTTAATACGTTCTGTTTTTAATTGCAGAAATAACATTAAAAGTAAACGCAAGCGGCATTTTTATTTTTCTTTATTTATACAGAGAACACATGTTTTTGACAGAAAAAAACATATGTTCACACTTTTCGAAAAAGTATCAAAACGCGTGAACAGTAGAACATGGTAAAATAATTTTGGCGATTAGCAAATCGAAAGTGATTTGACAATCGCGTGATTGTCAGAACATGCACGATTATTTGCCGTATTTGTCTATTTTTTGGAATTCCACACAGGTAGTGAAACCTGAGTGAGGATCTATAGCTATGTATTTCAAAAGACTTGCATTGTGGGTGAATTGTGCGTGGCAAAACCGTTATTGAAAGGAATCTTAATGAAAATTTTTAGATAAATCACGAAAAATATGGGATCGCATTTTGTATTTTTTGCGAAGCGGGCAGGTGCATCTAGTTCTATGTAAAGCCGATCGATATATTTCTTTTAACCTTCAAGAAATAATAGCTATTTTCTTATTCGCCAGTTTCTTGAGTATTCTATGTTAGCCGTTTAACAGTGCCGGTCTTTGTATTTTCTAGTTGAATTGTAGACTAATTTTGAATACAGATATATCAATTGAAAACTTTTAATCAAACTTGTATTTGTAGATTGAAAGTAAAGGAAAATGGGATATAAATAACAAATTTCGAAAATATTCGGCTAAAAGCGATGCGAATAACAATATTCACAATCATCAAAAGGATATCAAATCAAGCGAAAATGCCAAACCCGCTTATCATCATGAGAAAAAGACGCTGCCCTTTCAGTATGATCATTTCTCTGGAAATACAAAAGCCCGTTCGCACAATTCTTCAAACCACCATCCTAATCGCAATGGAGGGGATGCCAGTAGCGGACAACAATACCAGAATCAAAATCACAATGGAAGTTCCAGATTTTTGCAATTCTTTGCCGGCTGCCCTTCAAAAAATAATTCAAATGAAAAATTAGAGAAAAGCAGTTCGTCAGCATCCTTAAATGATTTTTTCAAGCACGCAATGAATTCACAGAGTAAAACCGATCCCCTACACTTGCTAATGCCCCAACAACAAAGTGCGGTTCCTTCGAACGTTCGTCCGGCTGTTAATGTAAACTTTTCGGAAATGCCTTCAGTTGATGAATTGGAGGCTAAATGGCGTCAAAATTCGTCGTACGGCAAAAATAATGAATATTGCGCCAACGATGCCAATAACAACAATGTGAGTCGAGATTCTGAAAATTTCAAAAAACTCATTGGACAATTGAACACTTGCGTTGCCATAAATAGTAATACAACGCCATCGTTGTCCAAGGGTGAACAGCAAAACAAACAACAATCCAAAAATCTGCTTAATAATGAAAATCTATCTAATTTTATATTCAAACAACAACAGTTGCAACAGCAACCGAAACATCAACAACATCAACAATCAGCAACAACAACACCACACCCTTTACCTTATAATAATAAACAGAATGCGTTTTTGCAGCAACAACAGGCTGCTTTAATAGCCAATTTGCAGCTGAAAGCCATTTTGAGCCGCCCCGAAGCACAGATGCTTTTATTGGGCTTAGCCAAAGGTAGGTATTGAACTTAGTGAAATCACATTCTTTACGATTACAATGTGTGGTTCTTTTACCCCACATTCAACTCTGAATCCGTTCACTTTTGATTCTAGTGACAATTCTATGTCAAAATGCTTCTATGTCAAATGTTAGCATTAACCTTTAATGTAGTTTGTCTTTGTTTTTTGCCGGCTGAAGATATTTAATCTGTAGCCGGTATTCCACCCTCTACTGCTTGTCCACCACAGTTCGGACTGTGGTGTGTACGTTGTCCCTACGTTATGGGGACGAGGCCCTCTCGGTCGGAAGGGGCGGGAGTGATACTTTGATAAGTATACTGCAATGGCCATTCTGTGCGGCCGTAAGCAGGTATATAACGATTCTTATCCAGAGCAAAAATAACTAAACTAGCGTTGCATCACCTCGTTGACCATCATCGTATGGTACAACATATGACTCCATGAGCCGTGTCTCAGGAATCTTTTGTCTTAATTGAGTCCTATCCCAAATAAGAGTTGTGTAGGCAAGTATACTTACCCAACGATTTTTAGCACCTGTACTTGTACAGGGGAATGATTGACCAGATGAGCAGATGTGATTTATAGAGGATGCTTGGGGCAACAACTTGCTTCAGAACATTTCTGATGTGCTTCGGTCTCTAAAGTTTTGTCGGTTATGTAATTTTTTTAAATGCTTATTTTTTTACATTAAATACATAAATTGCAAATTATTATATTTAGATTTTTCTTATTTTATTTGAGTAAAAAAGGGTGTAAGGAAGATGAGTGCTCTATGGTTTCAACTCCTCCAAGTGTTAACTGTAGAGAACTTTCGATATTAGTTAATATTAACAAACACTGCACTGTGATGTTTGAATTTAAATTTAATTTCAAATATATATACATTTATACATACATACATTATATTGGACTGAATTCACATTTTCCCATTATATCTTGGAAAAATATTGGTTTGGTTTGGTTTAAAGGACCAGAATGCTCCTGCACTCTGAACACTCGGAGACCCAGTCGGGTCCATTGTGCAAATCCTTTCGTTATCTGAAAAAGTAAGGTTGTAGTTTATAGGAGAGGGGTAGGGAGTGATAGGATTTAGGAAGGGGTGATAGATGATATATGGAATGTGAGGGAAATAAGAGGATTTTGGAAAGGGATATGGGGGTAGGAGAATATGAAGTTGTGTTTTTTTTTTGTTTTCCTGTGTATTGATGTTTTCTAATGGTTGACGACTAGGTAAGAAAATTTGTTGAGAGTCATCCGGTACACCTATGGTGGTGGTAAGCCTTTATGGCTCTCTTTCTTTGTTAGTCGCCAACTGTCTATGCGGTTACATCCATGTTCCTTAATAGCCACCCCTGATCCGATTTAGTCCTTTTGAGAATCCCAAAAGGTCATAAATGGTGCGGGTTGCAATATTCTCTATGTTACTAATGAAATAACTTCCTAGGTATTTATTTCTACGTACACAAAGCGCTGGACATCTGCAGATTATGTGCTCAATAGATTCTAACTCCTCCTCATCCTCACATAATCGACAGTGATCCTCAATGTCCAACTGCCATCTTGAGATCCTACTCCTAGTGCAGAAAATGCCCTGTGTAGATACCTATCAAAGTTCGAATTTCTGCCTTGTTTAGCTCTAGTAGAGTTCTGGTTTTGCCCCTATCGATCTTTGGCCATGTGGCCCTGGCGATCCTACAGGTTGACAAACTATTCCATGCTGCGTTCATCTGTGACCATTTTCTTGATTCAATCAGTCTATAAAACGTGCCAATCGGTGGTTTTACTAAGTTGTCAGCTCTATCGATTTCCAAGGACGAACCATTTCTAGCCAGTTCATTTGCTATCTCGTTTCCTTTGACATTGCTATGTCCGGGAACCCAGCAGAGACGGACGACATGGTCGTTGAGGTTATCTAGTGAGCGTTTACAACTCAGCACAAGCCTGGATTTGACAGTGTGTGACATGATTGATTTCATTACTGCCTGACTATCTATGTAGAAGTTTATATCCGTGTTTACCGGAATGTTCTCGCTTGATAGAAATCTTGCTGCCCTTTCAATTGCCAGTAATTCTGCTTGGAAGACACTACAGTTGTCGTCAAGTCGGAGAGACTTGCGTATCTGTAGTGATTCAATGTAGAATCCCGCACCTGTGCCCTGTTCCATCTTTGAACCATCAGTATAGACCGAAAGCCCTTTGAAGGGCTCACCATTGTCCCAGTCTGATCTCTTTGGTATAATCATCTGTGGTAAGGGTGAGAAGTCCAGAACCGGCACCATGTAGTCTGTACCTCCATTGATGACCGATTCGTGAACACCCAGTATTCCTCTTTGAACTATCCTTGCTCTTGCCTATGGAGTTCCTGCACATGTAGAGTGCATTTAGACCTTTTTTATACCTTTCCTCAGTGTTCCTATTCCAACTCAACTTCCGGTCTAGGATGACACCAAGATATTTGGCCTCCTGAGAGAGGTTGAGCTCCGTTCCATCAAGGATTGGCTTCCTAAATGGTTCTATGTTATATCTCCTTGTAAATGGGACTAGCTCAGTTTTCTTAGGATTAATGCCCAGGCCACTGTCTCTAGCCCAATCAGATAATTACACACAGCATTTTTTTACTCTAGGGCCGATTCTTTTCTTATTATTCATAAATGACCTTCCGGGTTCTATAATTAATTCTCGACTTCTAATGTATGCAGATGATGTAAAAATATTTTTTTCTATAATTGGCCAGAATTTTCGAATCCATTGCAGGATGACTTAGATAGTTTTGGACGCTGGTGTGACATGAATTGTATGGAACTCAACCTAAGGAAATGCAGACACATGCGTTTCTTTAGATCGAATCCAAGATTTGTCAGATATAATATTAGAGGAACTGAGCTAGAGTTAGTTGATTCTTTTGTAGACCTTGGTATTCTAATGGATTCCAAACTGAATTTCAACTAATTTACTATGGTTAACAAAGCATATGGTGTTCTTGGCTTCATTAAGCGATGGGCTAAGGAGTTCTCCGATCCTTATGTAACGAAGCAGCTATTTACATCACTTGTCAGACCTATTCTGGAATATGGTTCCGTAGTGTGGGATCCTCAGTATGGTATCTATATTGACAGAATTGAGTCAGTTCAGAAACAATTTTTAATATTTTCATTAAGACACTTGCATTGGAATAGTGATTTTATTCTTCCCCCGGGTGTGAGAGGCGTTGGGACAGTTCGAGAAAAAAAAATAATAATAATAATGAGTGCTTTGTTGTTTTTAGCATTATCTTCTTCTGATTTTGGGGAGGGAAATAATACCATTCGTATAAGAAAGAACAAAAGTGATCCATTGACTTTGGCAGCTAAAGCCCATGTTACAAATACTTTCGTAATTAATTTTATGTATTTGTTTTAACCAATATAGGATTTATTAAGCGTTTTATACTTACTAAGAAGACATTTAACAACATTTTATTCAAGATAACACTTGAGAGACATATGTCAACATTAATGTCGCCATTTTCATGTTTTTTGCGTAGAAAAAGAATAGCAACATTCTGTAACATACTCGTTAATGAAAGCTATCACCTTAAATTTTGATAGCTCTTATTTGTTATCGAAAGCTGTTATCTCTAAAAGAAAAACGACGAGGAATTTTACTCGGCCACGATTGCCTTAAGTTACGAGAAAGTAACGAGCGAAATGTGATTTTAGTATATTTTATTTGATTTGTTCCCGACATCCCAGTTCTTCGTAGGAAATTTATACTTCTTGCACTAAAAAAAATTGATTTTGAGTACTTAGCTAACAACTTCGATTATAGTAAAATTTAGGAAGGAACTAAAGTTATTAAAATTGGTATCGTAATATTTAAAACAAGAAATACTATCCCAATCCATAACACTGGACATGATCTATTGTTATTTTTAAAGTGTGCATATGAAGTCTGCATACTTAAACATCTTTTGATATACGATTAAGATTATTCTTAACATAGTGTGTTTTTAGCTATAGCTAATTTCCATGTCCAAAAGCGGACTTTTTCCTTTGATAAATGATGGTTTGATCGAACGGCTCACACTTCCGCTACGTCCCAATAACGACGTGAGAGTACCATGACAGCTAAACAGTTGAGGGTTGATTCCCGCTACAGATCAAATATGAACAGTCGGCGAAATTAAACACACTTTTCACTTTTCATCATAAAATAAGAGTTTCTGCAGCCAATTTTCTCATCCGAACACACTTTCACATAAAAATAGTCATTTCGATTGCTCCAAGGTCCAGGGAAGAAACTAATAGCCATTAGCGATACATAACATGGCTGTTAACATTAAAAAATGCAGCGCCCCTAGTGGAGGATAGGGTACAACTCGATCAACATCCCATTCCCTTAACATTAACATCAACCTTGAAGAAGATGCAAATAACAGCCGGACAACATGAGAACGATGATGAACAAAGGTTCCCGCGATAATCGGATACATGCCGGAACGAAGTCTAGTACAATTCAGACTTAAGGATTATCACCTCAGCTCCCTCTAAAGCTGCTACAACAACAACAACAACAACAAATACTAGTATTAGATGCAAATAGAGGTTATTCTTAAATTTGTTAGTTAAAATTTACATTACATTGAACATTGAATACATTACATTGAATACTAATATCCGAGAATTTATTAGCTCATCGTTTAATGAAGACAATAACACGACACGCTTTGCTAACGCTGGTAATAATGTGATTCTTAAAATCAGTTTTCACGTCGATTAGAATATTAAGATCTACAAAAGAATCAACTAACTCTAACTCAGATCAACTAATATTATATCTGACAAACCTTTGATTCGATCTAAAGAAACGCATTATTATCCAAAGAAACACAGAGAATCTTCTTGAACAGGCTTAAATAGAAAGTTAAATCGTCTATTTGTTGATAGTTTCGATTTTGACTTCTCGGCTCTAGCTTTTTCTGAGACCTGGTTGAAAGATTCAATTTTTGACTCCGAGGTTTTATGTGGAAAATAAGGATCGAGTAGGGAGAATTGGTGGCGGTGTTCTTATCGCGGTTGCTAATGCATTCTCATCTGAACGCTTTATTCTGCAAGGGTTTGATGACATTGCATTTATTGCATTCCTTATTAACATGGGACGTAGTAAGTTGTTTGTTACATGCTCTTACATTCCTCCATCATCCGAGTTATGTGTTTACGAGAGTCATTGGACTGCAATTGGTATGGTTGTCTCCAGGGCAAGTGATTTATACCTACTATACTATGATTTTAGGAGATTTTAATTTACCCTCTGTATCTTGGCTTACCTTGCCAGATGCCGAGGCTTTAACACCGTTGACGTCAACTTTTGATAGGGATGATTGGCCCTCGCATATAGTTAGACTTTTTACTGATCTTAACTTGTCTCAGATAAATTATGTGGGAAGTGTAAATGCTAGGCAACTTGACTTAGTATTTGTCGATGATCCCCATTACTTCGAAATCAGTAGAGTTCCTCCCATATCTATCCCCGAGGACGATTATAATCCTACCTTGAATATATCGATGTTGTACTCTGGTGAATCTTCTCCCACTACTTCGCAAGATAATCGAACCTCTTTTTGTTTCAAGAGAACCAATTTCGAAAAGCTTAATTCACTTATTCAGGATGTTGACTGGAATTCTGTTTGTAGCTGTCGTCACTATACTGATCGTAGATAGATTTTTATCAAATTTTGAATGACTTTTTGTCACAATCAGTACCGAAAACTCGTGTTGGGCACTCTAGAAGACTATCTTGACATTCACGTGAGTTGTCTAGCATGAAGATTTCGAGAAGTAGACTTTTTAAGAAATTTAAGAGGACCGGTTTGAATTCAGATTATGTCAAATATTCCGTTGCTAGGTCGATATATATAATTGAGTCTCAGATATGTTATAGGATCTACTTGGAAAAACTAAGGAATGATTTTAGGAAGAACCCCAGATCTTTTTATGACTTTGTGAAATTGATGATGATCAGGCGATTGCTGATTGTTTTGCAAAATTTTTTGCGACGACATACTCAGAGCGATCTTATGGGTCGAGTGACGCCTATCCTTATAATATTTCTGCATTGAGTCAATTAGAAACCCTTGTTATTGATTTAACCTTAGTTTTGTCGAGTTTGAATAAACTCAAATCCACAAATAGTGTTGGACCTGATGGGGTGTAAATTATAATTTTGAAATTCTGTGCTAGTGCTTTGGCTATTCCGCTAAGATTATTATTTAACACTTCATTGAGTTTTGGATATTTCCCTTTGGCAGTCTAATAGATGTGTCAAACTATAGAGGGATAGCTAAGTTGAGTGCTATTCCGAAGCTATTTGAGAAATTGGTTACTGAGGTTGTATCTCATAGAGTTTGAGTCCATATCAACATGGATTTCGGAACGGCTTTTCTACTGTGACAAATTTGATTCAGTTTACTTCTCTCGTTATTGATGAATTTGTTCAGGGTAATCAGACTGATGTCATCTATACAGATTTTAGTAAGGCATTTGATAAAGTGAACCATGAACTTTTGTTATATAAATAATATCGTATTGGTTTTAGCTCTAACTTCTTGAAGTGGATATCTTTGTATATTTCAAATCGCTCTCAGATTGTCAAATTTGGTAATTCTTATTCTAGACCAATTCTGATTCCATCAGATGACGCTGGTGTGACATGAATTGTATGGAACTCAACCTAAGGAAATGCAGACACATGCGTTTCTTTAGATCGAATCCAAGATTTGTCAGATATAATATTAGAGGAACTGAGTTAGACTTAGTTGATTCTTTTGTAGACCTTGGTATTCTAATGGATTCCAACAATCATATTATTACTATGGTTAACAAAGCATATGGTGTTCTTGGCTTCATTAAGCGATGGGCTAAGGAGTTCTACGATCCTTACGTAACGAAGCAGCTATTTACATCACTTGTCAGACCTATTCTGGAATATGGTTCCGTAGTGTGGGATCCTCAGTATGGTATCTATATTGACAGAATTGAGTCAGTTCAGAAACAATTTTTAATATTTTCATTAAGACATTTGCATTGGAATAGTGATTTTATTCTTCCCTCTTATACTAGTAGATTGAAGTTGATCGTCTCTCCTTCCTTGAAAAGCAGACGTTTTATGTTGAAAACCGTGATGGTTTATAAGGTTATAAATGTGATTTCTCTTCTGACTATATTATTTCTGGGATTAAGTTTAACGTGCCATTTAGATCATATAGATACTATCAATTACTTCATATTGATTTTCTGCGTACGAATTATGCTTCCGCAGATCCCATTCGCAGAATGTGTATTGATTTCAATTCATTGTGTCACATCATAGATTTCGGATTAGGAATCGATATAATAAAGTCGAGGATTTTCTCCTGCTTGGATGTTTAGTTTGTTGTGACATGTTTACTTTAATATATTTAGTTACTAACTTTAAGAATAACTTTTATTTGCATGTGATACTAATATTTTGTTTACTATTTTTATTATGCCGGCTGTTGATATTTGATCTGTAGCCGGTGTCCACCCTCTACTGCTTAGCCGCCATGGTTCGGATTGTGGTGTGTACGCTGTCCCTGCGTTATGGGGACGTGGTCGTCTCGTCGGAAGGGGCAAGAGTGAGAGGCGTTGGGATCGTTCGAAAAAAATCTAAATCATCCTGAAAATAACGAGAGAATTTTGACCAATCATAGGAAAGAATGTTCTTACATCATCTGCATACATTAAAAGTTTAGAGTTAATAATAGATATGTCATTTAGGAAAGTGATGATGAATATCTAGGATAACCGACATAAATTAGTCTACCAGCCATATGCAGGGGATCGATAAATGATTTTCTCCAGGTTGAAGGAAACAATCCACTTTTCAATGAATTCTTAAATTATAGTTCAATCACTGACACAAAACTTAGTTTCAAAATTATAGTATTTGTGGATTTGAGATTATTTAAATTGGACAATGCATAAGGACATAAGGACATAATAAAAAAACTTTTGAATTGATTCAATGCAGGAATACCAGCAGAACAATCAGCATTCGTACAACATCGATATACCCAAGGTAGGGTAATAATTGATATGTCCAAGGCAATGATAATTCAGACAAATATGTATCGTCCCCGATACTGTGTATTATATACATTTATTGTACATTTTTATTTCATCCATTTAGGTGATATTTCAAAGCATGGTTTACTCATTCAGTTGGCGAATCCGCGTTTGCCTCAAAGAGATCGAGAAGCAATCACTGCCGTCCTGACATTTACCTCTGCCCAGCAACAGCAACAGCATTTTGATGTCCTATCGAATAATTTATTAATGAATCAATTACAAAATCTACAAAATTTAGCTATTGTTCAGCAGACATTGGCGGCACAACAGCAGCAACAACAACAAATGCATGGAACCGGCAAACGGACGACAACCATACAGCCTATGAGTCAGGAAGAATTGCAAACACATGCCAACTTAATTATGCAGAATGCTTTGATAAAACGGAAGATTGAGGAACAAACGAATGTTTTGGGATTACAGAAAATCCTGCAGTTGAACGCCGCTGCCCAGGCAGCCAAACAGCAGCACCAACAGCATCAACAGCCGCAAAATAGGAGCATAAATATCGCCCCAAATCAAAACTCCTCTCGTAATACACCGGGAAATCGTCGGCTCCAAGCATTACAAAACCTGTTTAATGACTCAAATGGTATGGTTGATAATGTTCAGCAACAACACAACACTGTTGGCAGCGGTGGTAGTGGTGGTGGCGGTGGCGGCAATAATAATAGTGTAAGCTATCGCTATAATCGAAACAATAGCAGTCAAAATCAGAGTAGGCGTTCATCTATCCCTTCATCTGGTCATCACTCCAAGTTTGCCTCAGATGTTGAAAATAATCATCAACACCAACAGCATGCAAAGACAACGGATAATCATCATAATTTCCAAGTGCCAACGGTGACAAATCCGCATTTACAAAGTGCCAAAACCAACAAAATCCATATAGCTCAACAACAACCAGCTGCAATCATAACTGGAGGTGGAAGTAAGTAAACGTTATTCATTTCAAAATATTAATATATTTACAGTGCTGTTCAAAATAATAGCCCTCTTTTATTATTTTCTTTTAATAATTTGCTGGAATTGAATTTGCTGGTATTTTTAATTTTAATTCTATAATAAAAATGCTTATTTTAAAAGAAAAAGTTTCACTTTTTTGTGGATTTATTAAAACGAAAATTTTAAAATAGTATTTTTTCCGATTCAAAATAATAGACTTACTTCATAAGTCATACAAAATTTGTATTTTTTTAAATTATAGATAATAAGATAAAACTTAATTAGATTCTTAATAAAAAGTTTAATTTACTGTTATTTAATATCCTGAATGTTCACCATTATTATTTGAAACAGCTCGGATTCTCCTGGGCATGGACTCTATTAATTTCTGACTCTTTTCAATGGAAATACTGTTCCATCTACTCTTTGTCGCTTCCCAAAGTTATTTTTTGTTAGTGAAAATCTTTCCAGCTTGAAGTTTCTCTTCAGAAATTCTCAAACGGGTTGAGATTCCAAGACAGAAACTTTATTATTTTTGAACCAAGATTTTACTAGTTTCGATGCGTGCTTCAGATCATTGTCCTGCTGGAAGCGCCAATTTGGTGGCATGTTGTCTTCAGCTCCCCTATGCAATAAATTTCTTTATTCATAATTTCTGAGATGAGATGCAAAGTATAGCGGTCATCGAGCTCTTTGCCTTTTGGTCTCCGGACATTTCTTTCGGAGTCGGAACCAAATAAATTAATGTTTGTCTCATCACTCCATAAAATGTCTTTGAAGTCATCAATGCCTTTATTTAGAAATGTTGTGGCAAATTTTTGTTACTTAGTAATGGAACCTTTTTGGCAACTCTACCTGGCAAATTGTTTTCTAAAAATCTTCGACGCACAGTTACAGCACTCACTTCATTATTTATTTCTGCATAAATAGCTTTTGATGAAATAAATGGGTTCTTTTTGCCAATGACACAATTCGAGAGTCTGTGGTTAAGCTGCTTTATCTTGGTCTTCCTCGAGTTTCACTGAATGGGTTCCACTTGAGTGCATTCCAAATCAATTTTTCCGATCTTCCAAGTAATTTGGCAATAGAAGGCAGAGTTTTGCCTCATTTCTTAGTCATATAGCAACTCGACGTTCCTCGACAGTGCAGAGTACATTTCGACCCATCTTTAATACAAAAACAATTAAAATTATATGATAAAATTATTAAAATTTAAAAAACTATATTTGGCTTTCCTTTTTATTTGTAATTTTAAACGAAATGTAAAGAGAAATCGAAACAAGTTTGCAATTTATAATTTTATTAAAAAAGGGCTATTTTTTGAGCAACTGCAATTAGCACTTTACTTCGTCTATAACTATAACTCGCAAATCTTTACTAATCAACTCCATTAAATAGCAGCAATTATTAGTGGATGCAGTAACAAAAATAACCGCACAATTTTAACATAAGGGATCAAGAAACAAACAACTAAACCCAACAAACGATTTAATGTGTAGGAACCAGGCTATTATTTTGAACAGCAGTGTATATAATAAACTATTTTTGTAAAATGTCTCGCTTGAACATTAATAAATAATCACCCCTATCGTGAATAAAATTTCCCGGGAATGAACTGTTTCCTTAAAATTGCAATCGTAATTTTTTTTCTGCTTTTTTACTTCAAATTAACGAATTACGCCAATTCCAATTCACGATAGGAGTGAATATCCATGCGGGAGTTTTTTCTTGGGGTCAGTGTATTCACTTGTAGCACCTCGTGAAAATTAAATTGAATAGGGGAAGAAATTAAAAAAGTAAAGTGTATATTGTTGGCATGTATCTGAATATTTTACTATTGTGCCAAGAAATTTTGGAGGAGACGTGTAATTTAACTTCTGTTCTTCAGTTCTTCAATTAGATTTCATTTCATTTATTTCTTTGTAATTTCAAACCAAGTGGCCAATTATAATAGAATTACAATATTCTTCAGGAAATTACATATATTAAATGTCTTAAACTATTTAAAAAATTAAGTACTACTAATAATAATCCAAACTACAAACAAATAGTATGTTAAAAATTAATAAAAAAATAAGTTTAAAATACATATTTTAAACTGAAAATTTTCATAAATAAATTAAAATAAACAATTAAATAAAAATAAGTAATTAAATAAAAATAAATAATTAAATAAAAATAAATAATTAAATAAAAATAAATAGATAATAAAAGAGCATACAATCAGAATTTCTAAGTTCCTAACGAATCGCCGAACAGCAACAATAAAACATAAAAGAAGGTCTTTAAAAAAATGCTGCATTGGACATATTTCCAAAATAATAATAATAGAAGAAGTTGTTTTAAGAATGACTACTCGAATTTTATATTATAAAATTTTAAAGTACAATGAAACAAAAAACACTGCACAAAAACCTGTATTAAGAATTTTGTATACTCCATTACTACTCCCAATAAAATCTATGTAGTTGAAGGATCTTATTGCGCCAGGTTGCACATGACATAAACACACGGGCTACTCTAACTTGGAATGACTTTTCTAGATAATGGTCTAGCATAGGGATAATTAGTTGGCTAGATCTAGTGGAACGCGTTAAAGTAAATGCTCTAGCCGGAAATATTGGACATTGATTTTTGTAAACCTTATAGAACATTAATAGAGAACGTAGATTATTAAATTTGTCAAAAGAACAACCCAAAAATTTTTCTACGAAAGGTTTCATGTGAGCAAAACGATTCGTTGGTACAAGTATCGCATTGTACTATTTAAAGCCACACACACCTTATCAGTATTGCGCTTTAAAGTGCCAGCATAAACCTCTATACAATAAAGGATATTGGGCATAATCAAAGCATGGGCTAAATTCTTTTTAACATGGCGAGGAAAGCTTAGGTCACAATTATACAGTCGAAGTAGCGTCGAATTCAAGCGAGCAATAACGCCGTCAATATGCTGTTCAAAACACAATTTGTTATCAAGAACTACAAAATCAATGCACACGTTATTGTACTGTAGGCATATATCAACAGGATGCGTTGAATACAATAGTGCTTTTGTTTTAGTTGCATTAATAGAAAATATATTCGAAACAACCCAACTAGAAAGCAACTGTAATACGTAGTCAATATTAGCCTGCAAAACATCAGTAAACTGATGTTTCCCTTTAAATAAGATTTGTACATCATCAGCAAATGCGACACATTTTTATTTCGTTAAGTTTTATTAAAATTATTATTTAATTTATTAGCGTGAATGTAAAAGTGTTATAGCAATTGCCCTACACTTAACTTCTACCATTTGTATACTAACTACGATACTATTTTACATTTTACATACATCATACAGCCCAATTTTGGTAGAGGAAATCGGATAATTAAAAAATCTGTTACATCCCACATTTATGATTACAATGTTTTACACTAAAAAGGCCCTGAACTATCACAATATTGGCTGTTTTTCTTTAAGACTGGATAACTAAGCTGCGATAACAAAAATCTAAATAAAATATTAAAATTTCACTGAAAATAAAAAATTCTTTTTTAAAATTGTCGCCAAAAGCAATATCAATGTCTGTGTGAAAACAAATTAAAAAAAAATGTATTAAAAATGTTTGACTTAGTCTGGATAATTATCCAGATTAAGTGACTGTTTGGTACGGTTTATGGACCGGCGGGGTCATTGGACCTTACTTTTTCGAAAATGAGGTTGGATTAACAGTTACGGTGAATGGATTGCGCTATCGAGAGATGATTAATGATTTTTTATGGTTGGAGTTGGACGTTTACTTTCAACAAGACGGCGCTACGTGCCACACAAGCAACGAAACCGTTGCTCTTTTCCGGGAAAAGTTTCCGGACCGTGTTATCTCTCTAAGAGGTGATCACAATTGGCCACCGAGATCTTGTGATTTAACACCTTGCGACTTCTTCCTTTGGGGCCACGTGAAAGATAAGGTCTACGCCAACAGACCAGCGTCGATTCAAGACCTCAAACATAGAATTCGTGAGGCTATCGAGGACATAGGACAGCCACTTTGCGATTTGATTATGGAAGATTTCATGGTCCTGTAAGCGTGGTCGTGGTGGCCATTTGGCTGATGTTGTTTTTCATTATACCTTCCTCTGTATTATGAAATAAACACCTCTTGTGGGAAAAACCCTGTATATATATTATAGTTGGCGACAAAGTAAAAAAAATATTTTTTATTTTGAGCAAAAAATTATATTTTTATTAACGTTTTTGTTATCGCAGCGTGTTATCCCGGCTTAAAGAAAATTTAACAGAAATTTAAAAAATTTTAATATTAGGAATTGAAAATACAACTTTTGATTCAGAGGATTCTATAACTTTACCCAACGAATATTTAGTGTTACTACAGATTGGGTACGCCTATGGTATATTATTTGGGGAAGTTTGTGTATGAAATTTATAAAGTTTTCTATTTCTTTGAGCTATTGGATTGTTTGGAGATTTTACAATTGATTTTATAACACCCAAACTGTTCTTAAAATCAAAAGCTGAAAACCCCCATGTTAACTACGGCATCAGCGATGTGAATAAGGTTGTGTATATTTGTATTAGTTTCATAAAAATGTGGCATAATTAACTTTTAAAACAGCTAACTTATTGGATGACAAAATTCTACGAAAAATGTCTGTTTCAAAATATTTTTTAAAATTGCAAAATTGCGTCATACAATAAAAAATCTAAATTGTGTAGTTTTCCAGATTTGTATGTCCATTAAATCAAATAATTTTCTCTGAAATTTAGTTGTAATATCTTTTGATATGTTCAACCCGGCCTCTATAAGGAGATGATTTTTAAACGCAAATTCGGCAAGTGAGTTGTGCTTTTCGTTCGTTTGTGAGAATCACCTCCTTATAGAGGCCGGGTTTGATGTTGAAAAGTCGCTGCGAAGCCACTTGAAAAGACTTTTGACATGGTCGAAATCATGATCGTGGTAGTCTGCAGCCAAGTAATAAATGTCACCATGCCATTTGTAAATAAATTTGCATTCTATTAAATATAGAAGCAAAATGGTCTTGAGCCAGGACAATATCCCTGTTCAATTTTTTTATATTTTTTATATAAACTGTGCCATTTTTATACCTTCACTCTACAGAGTTTGGGACAGAAAAAAGTGTAACGCATTGAAGGAGTGAATTAAGACCCTAAGTTGTTTGAGTCATGTCAGTCCGTTCGTCTGTCTGACTGGCTGGAAAGGAGCTATTTTTCCCAAACTTAGTTTAAGTTCGAAGATGGACGAAATTGCCACGCCCCTTCTGGTACCTCCCACACAAATGGTCCATATTTCTATGTTAAACTAAAACCAATGTAACTTCCACGCGAATCTTCGGAATCAGTTCTATTTTGGAATTTGATAATCTTTTTATAATCACTTTAAGTGATATAAATATGTCGGGTTTTGCCACGCCCCTTCCAGCTCCTCCCACACAAATCACCCTAAACTACGTAAAATTAAAGCAGTTATAACTATAAGGATGATCGGAATACTGTGAAATTTGATATTTGGCAATGCTTTTATAGAGGTTACATTCGCATGAAATATGGGCGATATTGCCACACCCCTTCTGGTACCTCCCACACAAAGTGGCATAAACCGACCATATACGGCCTATATGGCTCGGTTATTTTTTGAATAATAATAAATAAATAAATAAATCATATAGGGGAGATTCGGTGGTGCTCGCTAATTCATGAAGCAGCACAGATTCAGTCGATTTGTTTTTTGCACATCTTTGGCACAATTTTTGCATTTGTTTTTCTTATTTTCGACATGCTATCAAATATTTTATACTTGAATAATAAAATTTCTAAATGCAAAGTTTTTTTTCCAAAGGGTAACAAATGAAAAATATGCAAAGCCGAATCCGAAGTCGAATTTCGGCTACATTTATTTGATATTTAAGTTAAATAAGTTTTTCTTAATGGAAAGATCCAATAAAAAGTTTATACAACAAACAAACAAAAATATTGATAAGTTTCTTTTAAAGAATTATTAGGCCTGTTCGATTGGGCTTACAACTAAGAAATTTAATAATGTGGCAACCTTGGTACCCATTGGTTTTTCTCAAATGGATTAACAGGAAAAATCTGGCAACACATCTAAGAGAGTATAACAAGCTTCTATCTTGTTAAGCGAGTAAATTCCACATAAAAATTAAGCTGGTAAGCCCAATCGAACATGCCTCTTATAGCTGTACAATTTTGGAAAGTAAGTCCAGATTGGATTTAGGGTGGACGACATTTTTGATTCGGAATAATGTCTTTAATAAAAATTTTCAGAAATTTCAAACGATTTTTTTATTATAGTTTTTTTTACCCGTGTTGCGTGAGTTTATTCTTTTCCATTTGTGTGAGCGGTACCACGTACCTTTGTTCTATCATGACCTAGTATATCCAAGAACTATATCATCCTGTCCAGAAAAAATCGCCCTACCGGTTTGGAGCCTATTTTTATTTTTGTACATTATTTTTTTTTTACATTTTGCGCAAACATTTGACCGAATATAGCGTTCTAGCAGAAGCCGAATATTCGGGGAATACTGTGGGCCATCCACATATATATACTTTGATATTTCCTTTTTTTAGATACCCCACGTTTCCATGTCTTTTAGAGTTAACCAACAGTTATAACTTTCAAATTCATATCAACTGACATAACTGTCGAATATTGTTAACCAAAACGTATTACTTTTCATGTTGTTGTAATAAGCAGATATGCTCGCGATTTTTGATTTCATGATGTAGAATTATTCGTTATATAATTCAATGTCGTTTTTTTGTCTTATGCCATTGACTTAATATAAAAAGGGTGTATCTCGATTTTTGTCAATTTCAGTTTTCTTACATATAATGGTAAACTATGTGCAGCTGCTGTCAAAAAATAGCAGCGGCGAGATAAAAAATGTCGACAAAGAAAAATATCAGTTTTACTTCGAAAATCCTAAAAGTTTTTACGGTGATTGAAAGGTGGTATTGTGCCATTCTTAATGTGGTTTTAAATAAAAAATTAAGTTTTTGTAACTTTGAGTTTATGACTTTAGAACCATTTATGTCAAAAATGGGACCAGTCAAAAAATAGCAGCGCTAATAAAAACAAAAAATATTTTGATTCAATTCACTTTAATTGAAAACTTTTTTGAATAATTACTTAAATAATGACATTTTCTTGAATTTAACACTAACTTTATTGTTAAATATTGCTACATAACGTCGTTTCATGGAGTATTTTGCACCTTTCATGCGGTATTTTTGACCATGCTTCTATAATTTCGTGTCAAATATCGTTATTGTTTTTCAGTATTGCTAGTGAGACCTCATTTTAGTCATCACACTTCAAATTTTTGATTATATTGAGATGCGGTTTCTGCCCAAACCATTCCATAACATCGATATTATTGACTTCAAACCACCTTCTTACGAGTCGGCTGGGGTTTTCGGGATAATTGACCTTCTAGAAGACTCATTTAAGAGCATTCCATATTCTGCATACGTAAGCATAATATTAGGCTGTATTTTGATGTACTGGGCAGAGTCCATAGTAGATCTGGGCCAATGTATTGACCAAACTCCATAATAAGAAAAACACGCCCAAGCCATTACGCTTGATCCTGCCTATTTGACAGTTTTGGTACTATACCTGGAGATGTATTCCGTGTTCTGTGGACGTCTTACAAACTGTCGAGGGGCTGTCCCACCATATAAAACAATTTTTGATTAAATTGACCATAATACGTGCACCGACTTTTTGGTTGGCTACTGCAGGTGTGTTTTTGCGAATTGCAATTTTTTTTGTGCCATGTCTTTTATTTTTAAGTGGGTATTTTCTCGGACTTCTGGCTAACAGATTATGTTTTCTTAGTATTCTCCGTATGAAGACGTTTAAATTGAAGTCATCCTTTGCCCAAAATCGGGCATCGTTTAAAATTGTTGTGTCGAGGGAAATTTTCGACAAGCTCTGGTTGAAAGATTCAATTTTGGACTCCGAGGTTTTATGTGGGAAATATGTTGTCTTCCGGAAGGATCGAGTAGGGAGAATAGGTGGCGGTGTTCTTATCGCGGTTGCTAATGCATTCTCATCTGAACGCTTTATTCTGCAAGGGTTTGATGACATTGAATTTATTGCAGTCCTTATTAACATGGGACGTAGTAAGTTGTTTGTTACATGCTCTTACATTCCACCATCATCCGAGTTGTGTGTTTACGAGAGTCATTTGAATGCAATTGGTATGGTTGTCTCCAGGGCGAGTGATTTAGACCATACTATGATTTTAGGAGATTTTATTTTACCCTCTGTATCTTGGCTTACCTTGCCAGATGCTGAGGCTTTAACACCGTTGACGTCAACTTTTGATAGGGATGATTGGCCCTCGCAAATAGTTAGACTTTTTTCTGATCTTAACTTGTCGCAGATAAATTATGTGGGAAATGCAAATGCTAGGCAACTAGACTTAGTATTTGTCGATGATCCCCATTACTTCGAAATCAGTAGAGTTCCTCCCATATCACTCCCGGAGGACAACTATCATCCTACATTGAATATATCGATGTTGTACTCTGGTGAATCTTCTCCCTCTAGTTCGCAAGGTAATCGAACCTCTTTCTGTTTCAAGAGAACTAATTTCGAAAAGCTTAATTCGCTTATTCAGGATGTTGACTGGAATTCTGTTTGTAGCTGTCGTCACTATACTGATATTGACATTGTCGTAGATAGATTTTATCACATTTTGAATGACTTTTTGTCACAATCAGTACCAAAAACTCGTATTGGGCACTCTAGAGAAGACTGCCTTGGCTTTCACGTGAGTTGTCTAGCATGAAGAATTCGAGAAATAGACTTTTTAAGAAATTTAAGAGGACCGGTTTGAATTCAGATTATGTCAAATATTCCGTTGCTAGGTCGAAATATAGCATTGAGTCTCAGAGATGTTATAGGATCTACTTGGAAAAACTAAAGAATGATTTTAGGAAGAACCCTAGATCTTTTTATGACTTTGTGAATTTGAAACGTAGATCCTCAACTAAGCCGACAAGGATTAGAATGGATGGCTTAGAGTTTGGTGATGATCAGGCGATTGCTGATTGTTTTGCAAAATTTTTTGCGACGACATACTCAGAGCGATCTTATGGGTCGAGTGACGCCTATACTTATAATATTTCTGCATTGAGTCAATTAGAAATTCCTGTTATTGATTTACCCTTGGTTTTGTCGAGTTTGAATAATCTCAAATCCACAAATAGTGTTGGCCCAGATGGGGTGCCAAGTATAATTTTGAAATTCTGTGCTAGTGGTTTGGCTATTCCGCTAACATTATTATTTAATACTTCATTGAGTTTTGGATATTTCCCTTTGGCTTGGAGGAGTTCATTCATTGATCCCCTCCATAAGTCTGGCAGTCTAATTGATGTTTCAAACTATAGAGGGATCGCTAAGTTGAGTGCTATTCCATATCAATGCATTTCGTAAGGGCTTTTCTACTGTGACAAACTTGATTCAGTTTACTTCTCACGTTATTGATGAATTTGTTCAAGGTAATCAGACTGATGTCATCTATACAGATTTTAGTAAAGCATTTGATAAAGTGAACCACGAACTATTGTTATATAAATTAGATCGTATAGGTTTTAGCTCTAACTTCTTGAAGTGGATATCTTCGTATCTTTCAAATCGCTCTCAGATTGTAAAATTTGGTAATTCTTATTCTAGACCAATTCTGATTCCATCAGGTGTTCCTCAGGGTAGTCATCTAGGGCCGATTCTTTTCTTATTATTCATAAATGACCTTCCGCGGTCTATAATTAATTCTCGACTTCTAATGTATGCAGATGATGTAAAAATATTTTTTTCTTATAATTGGCCAGAATTTTCGAATCCATTGCAGGATGACTCAGATAGTATTGGACGCTGGTGTGACATGAATTGTATGGAACTCAACCTAAGGAAATGCAGACACATGCGTTTCTTTAGATCGAATCCAAGATTTGTCAGATATAATATTAGAGGAACTGAGCTAGAGTTAGTTGATTCTTTTGTAGACCTTGGTATTCTAATGGATTCCAAACTGAATTTCAACAATCATATTATTACTATGGTTAACAAAGCATATGGTGTTCTTGGCTTCATTAAGCGATGGGCTAAGGAGTTCTCCGATCCTTACGTAACGAAGCAGCTATTTACATCACTTGTCAGACCTATTCTGGAATATGGTTCCGTAGTGTGGGATCCTCAGTATGGTATCTATATTGACAGAATTGAGTCAGTTCAGAAACAATTTTTAATATTTTCATTAAGACATTTGCATTGGAATAGTGATTTTATTCTTCCCCCTTATACTAGTAGATTGAAGCTGATCGACTTGCCTTCCTTGAAAAGCAGACGTGTTATGTTGAACACCGTGATGGTTTATAAGGTTATAAATGGTGATTTCTCTTCTGACTATATTATTTCTAGGATTAAGTTTAACGTGCCATTTAGACATTTCATTTCATTTCATTTATTTCTTTGTAATTCCAAGCCAAGTGGCCAATTATAATTGAATTACAATATTCTTCAAGAAATTACATTTATTAAATGTCTTAAACTATTTAAACAATTAACTACAAGTAATCATGATCCTAACTACAAACAAATAGTATTTAAAAAAATAATAAAAAAATTAAATATGATTTTAAACTGAACATTTTCATAAATAAATTAAAATAAACAACTAAATAAAAATAAGTAATTAAACAAAAATAAATAATTAAATAAAAAATAAATAAATAATAAAAGAACATACAATGACAATTTCTAAGTTCCCAATGAATCGCCGGACAATAATAATAAAAATAAAAACAGACGAAGGTCTTTAAAGAAATGCTGCATCGGACATATTTCCAATATAATGATAATAGAAGAAGTTGTTTTAAGAATGACTACTCAAATTTTATATTTTAAAATTTTAAAGTAAAAAGAGACAAAACATTGCACAAGCACCTGTATTAAGAATATTGTATATTACAATATTCTTACAATATTTCTATTACTACTCCTAATAAAATCTATGTAGTTAACTGTAAGTGTTGAAGGATCTTATTGCGCCAGGTCGCACATGACATATTAAAAGTCCTTAAATTAACAGGTAGTTTGTTAAACACACGGGCTACTCTCACTTGGAATGACTTTTCTAGATAATGGTCTAACATAGGGATAATTATCTGGTTAGATCTAGTGGAGCGCGTTAGAGTAAATGCTCTAGCCAGAAAAATTGGACAACAATTTTTGTAAACCTTATAGAACATTATTAAAGAACGTAGACTAATAAATTTGTCAAAAGAACAACCCATGACATTCTAGATACTATCAATTCATCCATATTGACTTTCAGCGTACGAATTACGCTTCTGCAGAGCCCATTCGCAGAATGTGTACTGATTTCAATTCATTGTGTCACATCATAGATTTCGGATTAGGAGTCGATATAATAAAGTCGAGGATTTTCTCCTGCTTGGATGTTTAGTTTGTTGTGACATGTTTACTTTACTTTAATATATTTAGTTACTAACTTTAGGAATAACTTATATTTGCATGTGATACTAATATTTTGTTTAATATTTTTGTTATGCCGGCTGTTGATATTTGATCTGTAGCCGGTGTCCACCCTCTACTGCTTAGCCGCCATGGTTCGGACTATGGTGTGTACGCTGTACCTACGTTATGGGGACGTGGCCCTCTCGGTCGGAAGGGGCGGGTGTGAGAGGCGTTGGGACCGTTCGAGAAAAACAATAAACGAACATTTTAAATTCTCAAAGATGGACAGACATTGTTTTTTATTTCGGTGGCGGGCGTAAGTAGGTTTTTTGTGCTAGACATTACTATTCGGCGAATGACGTGTTTTTGTTTTTCTTCTTATAATATCAAATTTCTGATCGTTTTAATGGAACACTGGAAAAACACGAACTTCACCATATGATTTTCCCGCTTTTGTGCTCTCCTCGACCTACTTATGAAGAAAAATAACACAATAACATTTCAGAAGTAGTGTAAATTTCATAACATCAAATCGAATTGAAACAAGTAAGGAAAGGCTAAAGTCGGGCGGGGCCGACTATATGATACACTCCACTTTCCAACCGAATGTAGTCCAACTCGGTAAAAAAGTGAAAACGGGAAGAATTTTTGTATGTTTCCTAATCATAGGCTAATAAGACCTGGTTCGATTTGTCAATTCGATAAGAATATTTGTATCGGGGCTATATCCAAACATGGAAAAATGTGACTAACTTTCACAATAAGTTCTTCCAGTTCAAATATAAGGTGTTATGCTCACTTTAAAGAAATTCGGTGAAAATTCGTGGTTTCTGGGGCGGAAAAAGTTAAATCGGAAGCGAAATTTGTATGGGAGCTATATATAAATCTGAACCGATCTAACACATTTTTACCACAGGTGTTTCTAGTTGAAATATAAGATGTTTTGCCAATTTTGAAGAAAATCTCTTGTAATATATGATATCTAGAGTGAAAAGATTAAAATCGGGAGTGAAATTCGTATGGGAGCTATATGTAAATCTGAACCGATCTGACCTATTATTACCACAGGTGTTTCTAGTTGAAATATAAGATGTTTTGCCAAATCTGATACAATATTTGGTTTCTAGAGCGGAAAAAATCAAATCGGGAGCGAAATTTGTATGGGAGCCATATATAAATCTGAACCGATCTGCCCCATTTTTACCACAGGTGTTTCTAGATGAAATATAAGATGTTTTTCCAAATCTGAAGACAATCTGATACAAAATGTGGTTTCTAGAGCGGAAAATGTCAAATCGGGAGTAAAATTCGTATGGGAGCTATATGTAAATCTGAACCGATCTGCCCCATTTTTACCACAGGTGTTTCTAGTTGAAATATAAGATGTTTGCCAAATTTGAAGAAAATCTGTTGTAATATGTGGTATCTAGAGTGAAAAGATTAAAATCGGGAGTGAAATTCGTATGGGAGCTATATGTAAATCTGAACCGATCTGACCCATTTTCACTATGGGTGTTTCTAGGACAAATATAATATATTTCGCCTAATTTGAAGAGGATCTGTTAAAATATGTGGTATCTAGAGCGAAAAAAGTAAAATCGGGAGTGAAATTCGTATGGGAGCTATATGTAAATCTGAACCGATCTGACCTATTATTACCACAGGTGTTTCTAGTTGAAATATAAGATGTTTTGCCAAATCTGATACAATATGTGGTTTCTAGAGCGGAAAAAATCAAATCGGGAGCGAAATTTGTATGGGAGCCATATATAAATCTGAACCGATCTGCCCCATTTTTACCACAGGTGTTTCTAGATGAAATATAAGATGTTTTTCCAAATCTGAAGACAATCTGATACAAAATGTGGTTTCTAGAGCGGAAAAAGTCAAATCGGGAGTAAAATTCGTATGGGAGCTATATGTAAATCTGAACCGATCTGCCCCATTTTTACCACAGGTGTTTCTAGTTGAAATATGAGATGTTTTGCCAATTTTAAAGAAAATCTGTTGTAATATGTGGTATCTAGAGTGAAAAGTGTCAAATCGGGAGTGAAATTCGTATGGGGGCTATATCTAAATCTGAACCGATTTTCTTCAAATTAAATAGCGTTCGTTCTTATCCCGAAAAATTTCGTTGTGCAAAGTTTCATTTGGTTCTGTCTACAATTGCGACCTATATCGTGATTACAAGAATAGATGGACGGACAGACAGACAGACGGACGGACATTGCTAAATCGATTCAAAAAGTGATTCTAAGTCGATCGGTATAATTAACAATGGGTCTATCTCTCTTCCTTATGGGTGTTACATACAAATGCACAAAGACATAATACTCTCGTGGAGTGTATAAAAATGAAATAAAATTCCTTTTTCTTGAGATTTTTTGAATGCTGCTATTATTTTGACCGGTCCAAAATGTCGAATAATCCAAAAAATGTGAAATTTCTTAAACAATTAAAATCATATCACCAAATAAACAATTATTTTGTGTTTGTAACTTCATAACATAGCATTTATTACAGTAGTAGCAATAAAAAAAATTATCATACAAATAAATATATGAAAATGTATGCTAAGCTGTAGTGCGCTGCTATTATTTTGACCGCAACTGTATACTCTAATACACCTTTAATATCATAATTTAATTTGTTGTCTGTTTTTTTTGCAAATGCATTGTGTTTTATGTCAAAGTTTTCAGATTTTATAAAGTTTTGCCCTTCTCCTGTAAATAAATGAATCGAGATACAAGAAAGAGAAGCTTTAATTTTGAGTACAAAGAAATCCTGTTTTCCAGATGATATTTATACACTCCAGGAGAGTATTATGTCTTTGTGCATTTGTTTGTAACACCCAAAAGGAAGGGAGATAGACCCATTGTTAAGTATACCGATCGACGTAGAATCACTTTCTGAGTCGATTTAGCAATGTCCGTCAGTCTGTCCATCTATTGTTGTAATCAAATTACAGGTCGCAATTATAGTCCGATCTTAACAAAAATTGACACAAGTAAGTTTTGTGGATCAAGGACGAACGCTATTTAATCGGTTCAGATTTAGATATAGCCCCCATACAAATGTCGCTCCCGATTTGACTGTTTCCGCTGTAGAAACCACATATTATACCCGATTTTCTTTAAATTTGGCACAACATCTTATAATCCACACCTGTGCAGAAAGTGGGTAAGATCGGTTCAGATTTAGATATAGCCCCCATACAAATGTCGCTCCCGATTTGACATTTTCCGCTCTAGAAACCTCGATTTTCTTTAAATTTGGCACAACATCTTATAATCCAACAGATTCCGATTTAGATAAAGCCCAATTACAAATGTTGCTCCCAAATGTTTAACCGATTTTAGCCAAACTATACATATTATATTTCACCTATTTCGTTCCAGGTTTCAATATAACCCCATATAAATGTCCTTTCCGATTTAACATTGTTTTTAAAACACATACATTTACAGGATACAAAAATCCTTCCCGTTTTCACCGAATTGAATTGTATTCGGATAGAAAGTGGAGTGTCCGCCCGACTTTAGCCTTTCCTTACTTGTTTTTAATTTAATATCCCGTCAAATTTGACATTACCTACCCCCCTTTATCCGCTTAGTAATCACTCAAATATCTGAATGACAAATAAATATTTATAATTAGTGATTTTTATTGTTTTACATTTTAAAATCATACAACAGGTTCTAAGACTTTTCCTGCAAATATTATACTACCAGTTGCTTCTTCTTCTATGAAAAAGATGAATGGACGATTTACATTGAATTCTTCAATGGTCGAATCTC
Source organism: Polietes domitor (assembly GCA_947397865.1). Lineage (NCBI taxonomy): Eukaryota > Metazoa > Arthropoda > Insecta > Diptera > Muscidae > Polietes > Polietes domitor. The sequence continues at coordinate 117,961,044 of OX377619.1, read as the reverse complement.
CGCCAAATTTATTGCCGATTTCAATGACAGTAGAAGCGAACGCCTCTGTACCTTTTTCGTTGACATCGATGCCGGCCTTTTGGATAATGTTCGATACTTTCAATTTGCCGGCAACATTCGCTCCCCTGTCGAGGCCTGGCAATGAAGCTTCATCGGTAAAGATATCTCGTATACCCAAAGCAGAAAGAGTACTCTTCAGGTTCTTGTCAAATTCAAACTTGAATTTTGGCAGTGTTACTTTTATTTTGGTTTCTTCCATCATGAATTGCATCCGTTTGACTAGATCGTTTTGTAAGATTTCCGTCAGCTCTTCGACGCCGCCTTTGGTCTTGGGCAACAATATGAACATAGAGAATTTCTTGCCTTTGTAGGGCAATCTCAAAATTTTAGCATCCAACGAACTATGGTCGTAATAGTAAAAATATTCGGTTTGTTCCATATATTGGACTCTGCTTTGTGTTTCGGGCGTTTTAAAGAAGACTCCTTCAAATGTCTCGTTGAATTGTCGCCGCCACATGCCGCTGAAATAAATGGCATTTGCCAAAATCATTACACTGTTCTGTACGCTGTCTTTGGTCACGAGATTTTGCAGATGACCGTTCGTAACATTTTTGCACCACTTGTTAATGTGATCCGCCGATGCCTGGGCATTCATGAAGTTCAGTCGCTCAATATCAGTGCCATAGAACGTCGCCAACATTGCAGCGTACCGCTGCTTCGGTTCGACGAACTCATCTGTAAACATTTTTGTTTCCAAATTTAAGGTGTGATATGGATTGTCCTTCTTTAGTGAAGTCAACATCTTTTTATAGAAACCACGTAAGTTGTCCGGCGATTTGATCACTTCCAACGTTTTCATTAACTCATTTTGCGTGTGCGTATTGTTACCAGCAGCTTCGGCCAACAAGGCCATTAGTAACTTAACTGAAAATGGTGATATGATAACGTTTGCATTTTCTTCCACAAGTACATCTCTTAAGAGCTCCCACGAGAAATGATCATGGGCGTCACTGCTGAATGGCACATAATCGTCGAGGTCGTCATATGCATAAAAGCCTGAGTCAAATGTTTGTGGTATTACATTGAAAATTCCCGTTGGAGTCACAGCATTTGTAGCACTTGTTGTTGCCTCAGGCGCCGGTGCTTTCGTCGCTACCACATCAGATGTAACATTTAGCAAAACACCAAAAACGATTAAAATCTTATAATATTCTATACTATTTATAATCATTTTTATATTTTTCACTATCGCTTGAATTGTTTTTTATTTATTTTTTTCTTTTCGTTATCGTACTTTCTTTATACACACAGCTCCTCGTCGATCTTCTCTGTTTAACGTTCCAATTCTAAATGCTTTGATCTTCGCTTTAGATTTTGAATTTAAAACCAGTTTTTGGCTTTGGCTGTGCATGAGTATTTCTTGCTTTTTTATTTTATTTTACACTTGTATACGTGTGCATGTGTATGTGTAAGAATATGGGGTGAGTGTAAGGTCCCGCTATTTCTTGGGAGAAACCAGAAACCAAACTTAATCAATAGGATGATGTTCAATTCTCGTTTCTCAAATGAGGATGACATCTCCCTACTTCTTCTGAGAAGAACCAAAGAGGAGAAGTCAACACAGAAAGAGGTGCATCGGCACTCACTCACTGTGATGTGCGAATTGCTGAAAAGAGCAAGTAAATCTGTTTCATTACAAACATTTCGTTTATAAATTTACAAAAATACATTTTTCCATGTTGTCATGGCGGAGCGGAGTTTGAGTGTACATCTTTCTGCATTGCATGATCTTTGGAAGAGCTTAATGTTGAATTGTTTTGTTTGCAATGGACCGGACCGTAGAAGTATTATATGTATGGGTGTGTGTGTATTTTTTGCGTTTTATTAATATATTCGCAATACGTTATCGTGTCGGTTTGGTTTGAAGAGCCCAAAACAGATTTCACTGCGATGTTTTTGTTTTTTGTTGTAAATGGGACTTTACTTCGCTGATGAGAATAAATCCAGAAAGCTAATGATGTTAGTATGCAAGAATTCGCGCATGTGTGTGTACAGACATGTACATTAAAGCGGGTCATTCTGTGTGGAAGCAAACAAATCCGACTGCGCATATCTAAAATTGTATTCGATTTAATATGACTTCTTGATGAATAAAAAAGCGAAAGGCAGAATCAAATAAAATTACTATTTATCGTGGATTCCAGAAGGTCCTGTACAGGCCACTACTATAAATTTGTATAACATTGTCGACGTTCCTGTCTAAAATAAAGGTTCGTTCGTAAGCTGGACGCTTTCAAAATAAATTTTACAAATCAGGATTTTCTTGAAATGATATTCAAGAGAAAACATGAGCGATTAAAATCTGCCCGGGGCCTATGAAGCTTTTTTAAATCCGCACATTTAATTTAATTTATTCACTTTAATCAATCAACGCCCTTTAAAGGGCTACATATTCAAGAATTCGTGACCAGTATTGCATCATGAAGTGTGACGAAGGAATAAAATTATTAAAATGAATATTTAAAACAACAAATGGTATTCAAATCCACGAAGAAGAACTGTGTGAATGATATAATATATAATGTATAACATTTTCAAATTTACAATGCAAGTTAATTACCGAAATATTTTCTCGAAATAGTTTTTTGTGTTACACTGTATTGTTTTTATTTATAATAATTAAAAGTACATTTCGCGACCTCAGAACAGCAAGGTTCTAACTGCACCAAAGGCTGTTGTGTTGTGTTTCCAGTTCAATGTAATTTAATTTTTGCAGCAGCTATTACTAATTTTGTTTAGAGTTGTTCAAATAATTTATACCTAAAGTATTGTCCCGATTGAACTTCTAGTTTTCTAGAATTCATTTATATAGCACAATGCCTATGTGCCACTTAGAACCTTTGTTTCATGAATCAATTTTGAATGAAGATAATATTTTATTTATTTAAGTTAGTTTGGTGATGAAATTTATTTCTTTAAACATGCTTATTACCAAGATATTTAAATTTGTTATTTAAACCAAAAATAATATGACTTTAGAATTGTCTATGGATCCGGAAATGAAGAATTGTATTCGTTTCCCGCTTCGCGCTGGCAGGTCGATTTGAATTTCTACATTAGGTCGAAAATTGAAGGTGACTTCTATTTGAAATCTTATAAATTGAAGTCATTATTTGTCCAAAGTCGAGCTTCATTTAAAATTGTAGTTTCAAGGGAAATATATTGGCCCTTCGTTCTGGCCATCTAGGGCTTTTGTCAAGGAGTTTGTGGATAGGGTTGACAATCTGGCGCGTTTACCAGAAAAGTCAGCTACTATTCCAAAAAACTGAATAGTTCTTTTTGTGTTGGGTATCAGAATGTTAGAGGCTTAAATACGAAGTTAAATCGTCTATTTGTCGATAGCTTCGATTTTGACTTCTCGGGTCTAGTTTTGAAAGATTCAATTTTGGACTCCAAGGTTTTATGTGGAAAATGTGTTGTCTTCAGAAAGGATCGCGTAGGAAGAATTGGTGGCGTTGTTCTTATCGCGGTTGCTAATGCGTTCTCATTTGAACGCTTTATTCTACAAGGGGTTTTCAGCCCTTATTAACATGGGCCATAGTAAGTTGTTTGTTACATGCTCTTATATTCCTCCATCATCCGAGTTATGTGTTTACGAGAATCATTTAACTACAATTGGTATGGTTGTCTCGGGGGCGAGTGATTTAGACCATACTATGATTTTAGGAGATTTTAATTTATCCTCTGTATCTTGGCTTACCTTACCAGATGCCGAGGCTTTAACACCGTTGACGTCAACTTTTTATAGGGATGATTGGCCCTCGCATATAGTTAGACTTTTTACTGATCTTAACTTGTCTCAGATAAATTATGTGGGAAGTGTAAATGCTAGGCAACTTGACTTAGTATTTGTCGATGATCCCCATTACTTCGAAATCAGTAGAGTTCCTCCCATATCTATCCCGGAGGACGATTATCATCCTACCTTGAATATATCGATGTTGTACTCTGGTGAATCTTCTGCCTCTACTTCGCAAGACAATCGAACCTTTTCACTAGGATTTGTTCACTTATTTTTGCTAGCGAACAGAACGGCAAAATGTTTATCTTTGTCTTCAAATATTAAATAAAACTAAAAATATTTGTTTTACACGACTTCATGATCTATGATTCTTGATATCCACCCTCTGCAAAGACCACTGTCAAGCACTGGGTTTTACAATTGGAGGAATCGCGGAACAACTCTAGTTGCACTTCTCCAAAAAACCGAAGTTTTGCCTACAACTAAAATAAATAAAACTAATGTGTACAAAAGTGGGGAAAACCCTAGTCCTTGAGACTGAAAGTATGGATATATAATTATAGCTATATTCGTTAGTCCTGATCCGATCAGTGTGACATATATCTCATATATATTGAATATTGTAATGGACAATCTTCTAAGAATTTTGACAACCACTTTTTTACAATTAATGGGATTTTCCCCAAAAACACTACTTCGAATATATCTGCTTCCTGAGGTGTTATGATTCCGTCATGTACATTAAAAGAGAGCTTCAAATTTAGTTTTCAAGGCTTCGATCTCTAGAAGTCGAGCTTCCCCTTAATATTGTTGGATTCAAATCAAAATGTTCTATCAATGGTGAAAATTTGGAGCAATTCAGTGATGTGCAACTAAACTAGAGCATGCCCTTCTTGTTCTTCTAATAAAAGAATAGTTCCATATATAATTCCAGTATAATACATTTAATTAATATTTTTAAGCTTAAGTGAACAAATTTAGGGAACAAATAATACACGTATTATTCGCGACAGGGGTGATTATATGATTTGTCGATCAGAGATTGATTGGCTCAATCTCGAATGACAAATTGGCGAATCTTAGCTGAATTTGAGATGTTCAGTCTGAACAGTTTTAGTAATGAAAAAGTTAAAACAAGTTTTTGTGCATTTACCAATTTTTTTGAAATCTGATGGATTGGAATTATCACAAATGATTTTCTGTGTAGTAACAATTTTGAGACTTCTTAATTCTTTTCTCAATATTACTTTTTATTGTGAGAAACACAATTTTACACAATATTAAAAACTTACTTCTAAAGTAGTGAGTCTTTAACGTAAAATGTAAGAAATTTACGTGGAAATTTTCGTGTTTTCAGATGAAACTCATTTTCATCTCGGTGGCTATGTCAGTATGCAAAATTGTCGCATATGGGGTTAAGAGAACCCACACGGTGACTATTGAGAAGCCAATGTGTGGATTTTGGGCTGTACTGAAAAATTGGGTTGATCGGATGAGGTAGTGGTGCCGAGGCAGTCATATAAATGATATTGTATTCCATTATTAAATGACAAAGTTCAACCTTTCCAATAAAACCAGAAATTTGAAAATTTTACATGCTTATTTAAAATTTTCTAATTTATTTTAGTTTGTATTTTTTTGGTCTGTAATCAATATTTGAACTTGAAAAGACTTTTGACATGGTCGAAATCATGATCGTGGTAGTCTGCACAAATTTGCATTCTATTAAATATAGATGCAAAATGGTCTTGAGCCAGAACAATATCCCAGTTCAAATCAAATATTGATTACAGATCAAAAAAATACAAACGAAAAAAGCTAAAACAAATGAGCGTTGCTGGGTAACTATACCTGCATATACACATATTTACATATGCAACTCAATGAGATGCTTGTAAGATGGCATGTGTACTTTATTACTTGGTGCGATTTTTTAAACGCAAATTTGGCAAGTGAGTTGTGCTTCTCGTTCGTTTGTGAGAATCATCTCCTTATAGAGGCCGGGTTTGATGTTGAAAAGTCGCTGCAAAGCCACTTAAAAAGACTTTTGACATGGTCGCAATCATGATCGTGGTAGTCTGCAGCCAAGTAATAAATGTCACCATGCCATTTGTAAACAAATTTGCATTCTATCAAATATACAGTTGTGGTCACGAGTTTAGCACACTTCTGCGCAAAATATATGTTTTTTAGTGTTGCTTATGTTGTGATCTGTAAGCCCAATAATTTTTTTCGAATTCTTTTGTGCCTTTTCTTCGTACTCTCTTGTTTTTGCAAGTAATTCGTAATCTGGGCTGGACACAAATTTAGCACATTTGATCAAAGTTATTATTTTCTCTCTCTTTTTGCGTTTAAATTAATTAATTGGTATGTATGGGTAATTTTTACTCAAATGGAAGTTATTATTTAACAAAATTTATATTTAGACATTGCTAAAGGAAAATGGTGCATTGAGGTGCAGCGTCAGGTTATTATGCAATTGAACGACAGTGGAAGTACCGCTGGGGATATTGCAAACATTCTAAATTGATCCAGACAGATTGTATGCAATATACTAAGCCATATTGGCACTTATGGGAGCTTCAAAAATATTGCAAAATATCCTACGCCGAGAAAAACAAGCAATAAATCGGATTTTCTAATTTATAGAACCTGCGTGGCAGATCCATTTAAAAGCTGTGATTCAGAGAGATATTTCGGCAAAAATTGGCATTAGCATTTCCTCAAGAACCATAAGAAGAAGAACCAATGAAAAAAATTTACTTGGATGCATTGTTCAACATAAGCCAGACGTATCAAAATATGGCTTACAGTGTCAAATTTAATCTGCTCAGGAACGTTTAGAAAAATCCAAGATTTTTTCGAAAATATCGCCTGGATTGGCGAATCGAACATTTGACGGTGCGGATCTTATAGGAAACAATACGAATTGTGCCCTCCAAACATGCAGCACAACCCAAAGTACAAATATGAGACGGTAAAGCTTGTTGGCGAAAATCTGATGGTGTGTACTGCGTTTTCTGGACACGGCGTTGGTCCGATACACAAAATCGATGCACTAATGGATCAGTATATTTACAAAAATCTATTTGGTGATACTATGATAACATATTCAGATAAAGACATGCCAATTAAGTGGCGTTTTATACACGACAACCGACCAAAACACACTTAACGCCAGTGAAGAGCTGTTTGGAGCTGAACAGAATAGATTTTTAAAGATGGTGCAGCACAGTCACCGGATCCCAATCCAATTGAGAATCTATGGAATGTACTTTAACAACATATTATAGCAATAAAACCCAAAATTTTGCCCGATTTCTTGTATTAAACTCAAAATTCCTGATATGCTACTCCAATTGAGTCTTTTATGTCTCTAGTGGAGAGTATGTCCAGAAGATGTACAGCTATTACTCAAAATCCAACCAAATATTAAGTTTATAATAAAATGTATTGGTTAGTTCAGTTTTTTTTTCGATTTGATTAAAGTTTTTTAAATTTGTGCTAAATTACTGTCCAATCACTTTTCGTATTATTTGTACTTTAGATTGCATAAAACTAAAATGTAGCATAAGAACCGAACAAAAACAACGTTAAATGGTTATCATATCGTACGTAATATTTAAAAAAAAATACCGGTCAAAAAACATAAAGTTGAAGTTGAAATATTTGCTTTATAAAGTTACATGTGGTGACTGTGCTAAATTCGTGTCCACCACTGTAGATTCAAAATGGTCTTGAGCCAGGACAATATCCCAGTTCAAATCAAATATTTTCTAATTTCATTTTCATATTTTAAATATAAATTCACTTAAATCGCCGATCATCTTGTTTATTTAAATTAACAAATTATTGAGAAGCTGTGAGATATTTCTTTTGGATACCTCTAGAAATACGTTAGAGGTGCTATGCTATCTTTCATTTCATTTTCATTTATTTCAACATCACAATACAAAAGCCAATAAGGCCAATTGTTTATATTGCGCACTAAATACAACAATTCAAAAATAAATAACAAAAAGTAAAACTATTTTAAAACTAATATTATAAAAGTACAAAGATAACTTAGAAAGTGAATAAATTTATATAGAAAAATGTAATGAATGGCTCCCCAGCCAACAACAAAGATATTGTTCTACAGATTAAAAAAAGATAATGGTAAACGCCCATATCAACAATGCATACAAACAACATGATTAATATACTGCTTAAGCATATATAAATGAACTAGGAATGATGAAGAACATACTCTAAATATCTCTGTATGAAGACATGATGAGGGAATGAAAAGCTACGCAAATGAATGGGAGCTGGTTCCAAATTTTGGATACACGAACAATGAACGACCGATCAAAAACTGAAGACGAAAAACGAGGCAGAATATGTTGTGGGTTACGAGTTGACCTAGAAAATATAAACTTATGATAAAGAAACTCTGGAGAACCAGAGATAATAATTTTGTAAAAGTAAATGAGAATACGTTGTTTAACAAATAAGTTGAACGGCATGCCCAAAAACTGAATTGCATGTTCTGAAATATGATCATGACGATTCAACCTAAAAACAAATCGAACTACCAAATTAAAGAGTCTTTCAAGCCTACCAAAGCAATCAGCAGTAGTGCCAGATACTACTTCTATACAATAAGAAATGTTAGACATCAGTAATGCAAAAGCAAGCCTCTTCCTTATAATTTGAGGCAAATAAAAATCAGTGCAGTATAGCTTTCGTAGTGTAAATAACATTTTTGGAAATAGTGACTCAAAATGACTACTAAAATCCAGCTTGGGATCAAGAATTACGACGAGACACTTCATCTCATCGACAAATCCAATTCTAACACCATTCATATAAATTAATAAACTAGAGGCGCAATTTTGCAATTTTCCAAGCAGTGGGGAAAACAGACGTTGTGAAAATGCTATTAAAAAGTGAAGCAGGCAACTCGAGATTTATGGGAAAATCAACTTTAAAATTTTACAGGTATACCATCAACACCAATTGAACTAGACTTAACACAACTAAGAGCTCTCAACACTTCACTTTCAAACACACAATCAAAGGAGAAATCCCCGTCCCCACCAACATAACCACTCAAATCAACTTGGTTGTCATTACTAACAGAACACGATTGAACAAAGAAATTATTAAGACTATTAACGTTTATGTTGACATCAGACAGATCAACATCATCACCAATACTCCCGCCATTACGAAGAGTACTCCAAATCTGAGATGGATTCAAAATGTTAAACAAACCAGTAAAATGTTTTCTCCTTTCTGTTCTGAGCACAGACTTCGCTCTGTTTCTATAAGAACAAAAAACGCGCCAATTATCTTCAGAAGGATACCTCAGGTACTCCTTGTACGCAATATCTCTAAGTGACCTTGACAGTAAAATCGATCTAGACTTCAGCCAAGTCTCTAAACGATACCTAAGTCTACGTCTTACTAGAGGTACAAAAGAGAAAAGATTAGTTACAAGGTCATTCAAAGAAGAAAGCTGGGTATCAACATCAGAGGTCAGGAAGATATTGTCAAAATTAGTACCGGACAAAAACAGAAAAATCCCTTCCCAATCAATATTATTATAATCTCGGTATTCTATAAATTGATCCTGCGGTGAAACATTAATATTAAGCAAGCCAAATATTAACGAATGATGAGATAAGGACGGACACTGAACTTGACTAGAAAAATGTAAAAGGGAAGAATTACTTAATAAAGTGTAGTCAATCAACGAGGTGGACACATGTGCAACATCAAAATGAGTTGGCAAAGAATTATGTGAAATAGAAAGACCCAATCGCATACAAGTCGATCTCATATCAACTGACTTAGAAGCATCAAAAAGATTGCGATGTTGTCAGAATTAAATATGAGACAAATGTGCTTATAAATGTCATTTGCAATATCATATATTCGAAGATTAATTTTTGGTGGAAATATGCAGGAGGCGTTTCGCTGTTAATATTATCATTTTCGCACTTTTTCTGTTTCCATTTTAATTTAATCAATATTTTGGGGAAATCGTAACCCTGCGGTATTTATCACAGCTAGTGTGCTGTGTCATATGAGAGTCATGATTTTCTTGCGTATTTGTATTGTAGAATAAATCCACGAAACGCAAATATTTTATAATTTAAAACCCGTTTTCTCCGGTTTGTCGAAAATGCCAATTTGAAAAAACCGGTGAACGGTGTCGGTGTTAACACCGATTAACCGGTTTTCAGTTTCATGGACCTAATTTGAGTGTCTTGACGTGTTTAGTACGTCGGCGAAAAAACCTTCGAATCAAAACATTTGTGATGGTGTAATCCCAATGAGCGTCGACCTATTGCGTCGGTGAAGATATATGAAATAGCTGGAATTGGATTTCCCTGTTCATTGACACAAAGTATAACATGCTGGCATTACGGGGTAGAGCAGCATGTTACGGCCGAAGTCATCATTATATCATTAAAAAAGTGGTCACACGTTATCTATTTTTCATATGTAGTGGGATGGAAAGACGAAAGTAATAAGAACCAAACAAAAATGAATGTAGAAAATATGTCCTTCCTATAGCCAGTTATGAAAAAATACATAAAACATTACGATTTTTAGTAATATGTCCGAATTTTCTTTACAATTACCTAAAATTTTTGAACTGAAAACTTTCGCTGAATCATAACGTCCAAAACACAAAAGAAATTCGCATATTCATTGTGCGAATCGTGACATATAGTCTTGAGTTCATTCAAAAATCCTATAGAAAACGGAACATTCAGTTTGTTTACAATTTTACCAATTTGGCGGGCAACTATCCAACAGTTTTTTCATCTTAAAACCTTTTATTATATAGATACAATTTTAATAAGTTTTAATCGTATTTGCAATTGAGTGATTTTTTGGTGATAAAACAAAAAGTGCTATATTTTTGACGGTGTACGGGTCTAAATGTGATTTCTATGGAGATTGTGGGTTCCTAACGCTGGATACAGGACATGAGTAACATGTTTGTTTTCTATAATCATTATTCTGTAAATGCCTGTCAAATAAAGAGAATATTTTGAAACGTTTTTTTACATTTTCATTTTTAAAATTTCAATTTTGTAATTTTAAATTTATTGAGGCTTTTTTGAAATCATGTATGTTATATGTATATAACAATATATAATGGATTTTCTCAAAACTATAATGTATTGATTTAATTACAGTTAAAAAATGTCAGCATCTTGCTTTATCTTAAATCGTTAAAACATATATAAATATTTCAAGAGGTTTAATATCCGTGTTTGCTCCCGACACTAACGTAACATGTGAGAATATCTCAACAAAAGAGTGTGTTTAATACTAAAAAAACTAATAATAAATCTAAATACATATATAAAAACATGAACAAAACAAAACAAAAAAATCAAATATGTACTACTTCGAATAACAAATAGTCTTTGGCACTCGATGAAATGCAAAGTGATATATGCACAATTTTAATTAAAAAGAAAAAAACAAATAATTGAGATTTTCCCCTTCCTACGCAGATCCAAGATACTTAGTTCGTTGTTTCACTTTTGAATGGTTTGGTTTGGTTTAAAGGACCAGAAAGCTTTCGCAATCTGTGCATTCGGAGACCCTTTTGGATCCATTGTACTTATCCTTGTACCTGAAATGTATAACGATTTAGATGAGAGGGAGGGACAAGAGGTGAGGGGATAGAGGAAAAGCGGGAATGGGGGTTGTGATGGAATAGGAGGTGTCAAGTGAGTAAACGGACTTCGGTAGGTAGTCGAGTTTAGTTTGACTGTGCAGTTGTCAAGTAATGCTCTTTCTTCCTTGTAATTGTTATGACCTATGAGTAATTCGAGGGTACCACTGGGTAGCTTGACATTGACATACCTTATGGTTCTCATTCTTACTGATAGGTGCCAGATTCATTGTTATCATCAGTGTAAAAAAAACCATCAAAAACCACCCATAATCCAATCCAGGCCTTTCGAGAATCTCAGCAGGTCATGGATGGTTGCAATTTCATCAATGTTCCTAATTATATAATCTCCTAGGTATTTTTTTCGTTCGTACATAGAGAGAGGGCACATACATAATATGTGCTCGATCGTCTCAATATCATCCTCGTCCTCACACAATCGGCAATAGTCCACAAAACCTATGTGCCACCTGCTGAGCCTGCTTCTAATGTTACAGTGCTCTGTGTAGATTCCTATGAGCGTACGCAACTGTACTTTGCCTAACTTTAATAAAGTTGTAGTTTTCTGTTTGTCTGCCTCTAGCCAGGTGGCCCTAGCAATCCTACAGGTTGATAAATTGATCCATGTTGAATTCATCATTGCCCATCTGCGTGACTCAATCAGTCTATAGAAAACGCCGATCGGTGGTTTCACTGAGTTTTCGGCTTGCGTGATTTCCAAGGATGAACCATTTCTGGCCAGTTCATCTGCTATTTCGTTCCCACTGATATTGCTATGTCCGGGAACCCAGCAGAGACGGATCACATGACTTCTGAGGTCATCTAGCCAGCGTTTGCAACTCAGTAAAAGCTTTGATTTGACGTTATGTGACATGATTGATTTAATGGCTGCCTGACTATCATTGCAAAAGTTTATGTCTGTTTCAGGTCATCAAGATTTGCTTTTTTAATTGCAAGGATTTCGGCTTGATAAACGGTACAGTTGTCGTTGAGTCTGAAAGATTTACGTATCTGTAGTGATTCCCGCACCTGTGCCTATATCCATCTTAGAACCATCAGTGTAGACAGCCAAGCCTGTGAAGGGCTCGCCATTGTCCCAATCTGCTCTTTTCGGTATAATCATCTGTGGTACTGTTGAGAAGTCCAGAACCGGTACCATGTAATCGGTGCCTTCACTAAAGGCTGGTTCTGGCTGAAGGTTCTCCATATTCCTTTGAATAATAATCGCATGACCGTATGGTCTACTCCTCCAGCAGCCTGATTCCTTGAGCCTTAAAGAGCTTTTTGCAGCAGCCATCTCTGTGAAATGATCCGGAGGTAGCTGATGTAATATTACATCCAATGCTGATGCTCTTGTGATACTCATGCTAGCTAGTCTCTGTGTCTTGGTTAGTTTTGCCAATAGTTTCCCGTTTCTCATGACACTCCACCAGACTAAACAGCCATAGGTAGTAATGGTCCTGACTACCGACCGGTAGATCCAATCTACAACTTTCGGTTTCAGACCCCAGCTCTTACCTATGGAGTTCCTGCACATGTAGAGAGCATTTAGGCCTTTTTTATACCTTTCCTCAGTGTTTCCGATTCAATTCAGCCCGCGATCTAGAATCACCCCAAGATATTTAGCCTCCTGTGAAAGGGGAAGTTCGGTACCATCCAGTACTGGCTTTCTGAATGGATCTATGTTGTATTTCCTTGTAAAAAGAACTAGTTCGGTTTTCCTAGGAGTGATGCCCAGGCCACTACTAATAGCCCATCCTTATAATTTCCTCAGTGCACCTTGAATTAAATCGCTGATAGTTGGTAAAAATTTCCCACCTACCATGATGACTACGTCATCGGCATATGCAACTACCTTATTACCATCTTCAGAAAGGGATCTGAGGATACTGTTCACAGCGAGGAGCCACAGAAGTGGGATAAGACCCCTCCTTGTAGTGTTCCCCTAGTCACCAGTTTCCTTATCATTCCGATCCCCAGAGTCGAATTGATAATCCGATGCCTTAGCATCGAGTCTATCCACTCGACGAGAGATTTCGGAACGTGTAGACCCCTTAAAGCGCCACTAATGGTGTCGGACTCTATGTAATTAAATGCTCCTTCTATGTCTAGAAACGCTGCAAGAGTATAATCTTTCATTTTTAGATTTCTTTCTATGTAGCTGACAAGGGCTGGAAGGTATCAATTGCCCATTTCATTCTATTTTCATTGACTATATTATCTATGCTGACTTCATCAAATTGAGAGGGATTATCTATTGTGGTCATGGTGACTTACGACAAACTCTGTACAATTAGGAAAGTGGGTCTCTGCTAAGAGGCCGAGTGTCTCTTGGCCCGATGCCGTCCATGTGCCATCCAGTTTCTGGATGTGTCGAGTCCTTCGACAGTACTCTTCTGAATCTAGCTCCTTCGTTAATGTCGTCTATTGTCTCGCAATAGGCAACCCAGGACGCTCTCTTTGCTCTTTTACGATCTGCCTTGTAATTGTTAAAACTATCCTTGTAGTTTTCCCAATCTTCATTGCTACCTGACCGCTGAGCCCTATTGTACAGTTTCCTGGTGTTCTTTCTTTGCTTTCTAAGCTCAGCGGTCCACCAGTGCGGTTGAGTCCTTTTTCCTGGGAACGTTTTGGGACATGGCCGAGTGAAACTCTTTGACAGTGCCGACGTTAGGTTGTTGACATACTTGTCAATATCAGCTCTCGTGAACGTATCGATCCTGAGATCCATGAGGTCTGATTCCACGTGATGGTGGAATTTCGACCAATTTGTTCTTTTGAGATTCCTATACGGTTCTGTGTTCTTTTGTTCTAGGTTAATCTTAAAGAGTATTATCTTGTGATATGAGAAGGAGTGATCAATGGATACTCTCCACTCTGTGATAAACGAACATGGATAGTTAGTCAGAGTTAAATCTAGTACTTCCTCTCTAATCCTAGCTTTGTAAGTGGGGGTGTTAACTACGTTACAAATTCTCACTTTTTAATAACATTTGTAACAATTGTATACAAACATAAAACAAGTAAGGAAAGGCTTTATGACTTTACACATCTCTCTGCGTATATACCTGCTTTTTATTACTAAACCAAGGTCCGCCAAATAACTTTTTTTTTTTGAAAATACTATAAAAAAACAACTGAATATTTTCTCAAATTTCTTTTTTTATTTGAAAGTACAATCCTTCCGGTTAATAATGGAAAATAATTTCATTCAAATGGCTACCTCGCCTGGCCACAAATAATAGCCAACGGTTGAATAGTTAAAAAAACGTTATAGGGCGGACCATATATTATAGTGTAGTACTATAAATGTATCTTTAGTTAAATTTAACGAATACGGTAAAATTGTTGAAAATCTTTTGCATTATGATACTCATACACAAACAATATAGGTGTTATCCTATCTCATTGTAACTGCGCCTAAGGAAAAAATTAACGATTAAGAGCAGCAATATGGTAAATTAGAAGGATATTTGGAGATATTGAAGGAAATATCTAAATCTGAACCTATTTTCTCCAAATTCAATACCGATCGTCCTTGGGCTGAAACAATTACTTCTTCCAAATTTCATGGCAATCGGTCATCAATTGCGATCGGTATACTTAAAGCTGGGTCTAGCTCGAATATTTCCTTGTGTAACAAACATTTGGCGGAAAACTAACTTATAATAGCCTATTCCACGAAGTGGTGTAGGGTATAAATATAAGCACTGAAAAATATTTGATTTGATTTTACAAAATTTAAAGACTAATTCGTAATGTTTCTAGTTGAAATATAAGATGTTGCCACAAATTTGAAAAGGATCGGTTAATATATGCCGTTTCTAGAGTGGAAAAAGTCAAATCGGGAGCTACATATAGTGCGAGCTCGATGATCGCAACTGCTCGTTGTTTGCAACCATCTAAATATTACCTTGGGAGTCTTTATAAGCGCAACTTATGGTCTCGATTATCGCAACTCCTATACAAAACTTGTAATGTTCGTTTACGGCTTTCTGAATGTATGAAAATACTTTGAATTTAACAAAGGACGAAGCTGAATTAGAAGAACAGCGCATTAGTAAGAACCCATCGTCCCAGCAGACACGGATGTGTGGAAATTTACAGTGATATTTACAAGAATTGATGCCATCGAAATGAACACCATTGCGACTTCAGTTGAAATCATAGAGATTTGGAACTTATAATCATGTATTTTTAGTAGTGATTAGTGCAGGATGTAAACTTTCCGTTAAATAGCTGATTTGGACAATTGTGGGCCGCAGATTGCAAATCTCGTTAGAGTTCCTTATAGTTTTCGTGAAATCTAAATTCGAACCACAGCACATTTAAAGTATGCCAGGTATCCAATTTTTCAAAATCCAATAGCCACTATTTCACGAGATATCGAAAGAAATGTGGTAAAGGATATTTTTAGAATTTGTGAAAGCTAAAGCCTAAAGAGAGAGAGAGAGAGAGATCCTAACTGTCCAGAAACAAACTTTCATACCTTTGCAATATGGTGTTAATAAACCTGAATAAATCCAATCGAAAGGCTGTAAACAGTTCAATAAATATATTGAGATTATTCTGAGAGAATTAGTCAAGGTCAATTTGGGGTTTGGTCATCGCAACTATTGTGGTTATCGCAACAGGGCAGTAATTAGTTGCGAACATCGAGCTCGTACTGTATATCTAAATCACCATTTTCACCATAGATGTGTCTAGTTCAATTACAGAGCGGAACATCGGGAGCGACATTTGTATGGAGGCTACATATAAATAGGAACCGATTTGTTTCAAACTTCTAGATCGACTCAGAAAGTGATTCTAAGACGATCTGTGTAATAAACAATGGGTCTATCTCGTTTCCTTTTGGGTGTTACACGCAAATGCACAGCGACATAATACCCTAGTGGAGGCTATAAATACCGTACAATACTATGGCTGACGTAGTGTCAATTCTTAACCTTTCGTACTATCGGGGTTAACTTTAACGTACATACATCCATACATAAGTATTTCTATATTTGGGTAACATTGCTTCTACATGTATACATATCGAGGGCTTATATTCAAAAGTGGCTATGAACCATTTTCTTGAAAATGAGTTTTTGATGGCAAACTATTCTCTGATTTGGCTCTCATCTCAATACATTTGTATTACACGTCAGAGTAATTATGTATATACCTTATTCGATACCATTTTAATCGCGTGTTGTTCCGATTTCTACTTAAAAGTATAAATTTTGAGGTCAAAGGAATATACACACCGAAGTTCTCGATTCTAGCTTCAGCCATCTTGTTGGTACCTTTTTTATCCCCTTTTTCCCGTTTACCCTTTAAAAGTATGAATTTCGAAAACTTCCTTCATTTTGCATTTCATTATTTCACCTCCCTCTGTTAGATTGGTAACATTTTTATCCGACTTCGCCACAAAAACCTAAGAATTTTTCAAATATTTGGTCGCATTCGTGCTATATGCATTCCAAATTTCAAGATTATAGGCCCAGCCGTTCTTTCCATTTTGCTCCATTTTTGTTCCCACAAACTTCAATGCGCGTGCGGCACGGCAAGTTTCAACTGATCGAGCTCATACTGTCACTTTTTTCTACCCTTGCTTTACACAAAAGTAACCTACGATTGAAAATAAACAAGTAAAAACGGAGCTATATATATATATATATATATATATATAAAGGGTGATTTTTTAAAAGCTATAGAAAAAAAAACACATAAAATTCAGAAAAATGCATGAAATCTTTATTTGAATCGATAGAACGGTCCATATAATTTAATGTTTGAAGATTATTTCATGCAAATGTTGACCTTGACAGCGCCTCAAATGGTCCATCCGCTTAGTCTAATTTTGGCATTACCACGTTTTTGAGTAACAGAGGCCCAATTACTTCGAACGGCGACTAATCGATAATTGATGGTTATCATTAACACTGGCCGATACAGCTGCGATATTTTCATCAGTTCGCACTCTACGTAAGCGTGTTGGTGGTTTAATATCCAACAATGTAAATTTGGTGCGAAATTTAGTCATAAAAGCTCGAATAGCCGCTTCAGTGCGTCGATTAATCTGACCATAAATGGAAGCGCGCGATGAACTTTCTTAACGAGCACGTATTTTGATAATAAAATTCAATAATTTGCAAGCGTTGTTCGTTTGTAAGACGATTCATGGTTAAATTATAGACCAAACTCAAGATTTTTGACAGTGACACAAAACACGAAACGTGCGTCAGCTGTTTAAACCAGTGTTGCCAAAAAGATAATAGCTAAAAAATCACCATTTATGTACAGTGGTGGCCACGAGTTTAGCACACTTCACATGTGTTGTGAATAATTTGTTCTGATAATGAACTCTGCGCCAAATATTTGTTTTTTTTTTTAGTGTTGCTTATGGTGTGATCAGTAATCCTCATAATTTGTTTCGTATTCTTTTGTTTCGTATTCATGTATTTGCAAGTAATTCGTAATCTGGGCTGGACACAAATTTAGCACATTTGATCAAAGTTGTTATTTTCTGTCTCTTTTTGCGTTTAAATTAATTAATTGGTATGTATGGGTAATTTTTACTCAAATGGAAGTTATTATTTAACAAAATTTATAATTAGACATTGCTAAAGGAAAATGGTGCATTGAGGTGCAGCGTCAGGTTATTATGCAATTGAACGACAGTGGAAGTACCGCTGGGGATATTGCAAACATTCTAAATTGATCCAGACAGATTGTATGCAATATACTAAGCCATATTGGCACTTATGGGAGCTTCAAAAATATTGCAAAATATCCTACGCCGAGAAAAACAAGCAATAAATCGGATTTTCTAATTTATAGAACCTGCGTGGCAGATCCATTTAAAAGCTCAACTGTAATTCAGAGAGATATTTCGGCAAAAATTGGCATTAGCATTTCCTCAAGAACCATAAGAAGAAGAACCAATGAAAAAAATTTACTTGGATGCATTGTTCAACATAAGCCAGACGTATCAAAATATGGCTTACAGTGTCAAATTTAATCTGCTCAGGAACATTTAGAAAAATCCATGATTTTTGGGAAAATATCGCCTGGATTGGCGAATCGAACATTTGACGGTGCGGATCTTATAGGAAACAATACGAATTGTGCCCTCCAAACATGCAGCACAACCCAAAGTACAAATATGAGACGGTAAAGCTTGTTGGCGAAAATCTGATGGTGTGTACTGCGTTTTCTGGACACGGCGTTGGTCCGATACACAAAATCGATGCACTAATGGATCAGTATATATACAAAAATCTATTTGGTGATACTATGATAACATATTCAGATAAAGACATGCCAATTAAGTGGCGTTTTAACACGACAACCGAGCAAAACACACTTAACGCCAGTGAAGAGCTGTTTGGAGCTGAACAGAATAGATTTTTAAAAATGGTGCAGCACAGTCACCGGATCTCAATCCAATTGAGAATCTATGGAATGGACTTTAACAACATATTATAGCAATAAAACCCAAAAATTTGCCCGATTTCTTGAATTAAACTCAAAATTCCTGATATGCTACTCCAATTGAGTCTTTTATGTCTCTAGTGGAGAGTATGCCCAGAAGATGTACAGCTATTACTCAAAATCCAACCAAATATTAAGTTTATAATAAAATGTATTGGTTAGTTCAGTTTTTTTTCGATTTGATTAAAGTTTTTTAAATTTGTGCTAAATTACTGTCCAATCACTTTTCGTATTATTTGTACTTTAGATTGCATAAAACTAAAATGCAGCATAAGAACCGAACAAAAACAACGTTAAATGGTCATCTTATCGTACGTAATATTTTAGAAAAAAATACCGGTCAAAAAACATAAAGTTGAAGTTAAAATATTTGCTTTATAAAGACACATGTGGTGACTGTGCTAAATTCGTGTCCACCACTATATATATATAGGTATTTTTAGTCCTTATCAGGGAAAATTGTTTTCCTTTGGGCCGACTGCGCCCAGCTTCAATCCTCACCGATCTACGACTATAAGACGCATTTATGGAAAATTTGGACATCATAGCTCCTTTCGTTTAGATGCTAGCGTGCTTTCAACAGACGGACGGACATGGCTAGACCGTCTTAGAATTTTATGACGATCATTTTTCAACTCTGCTCTGTTACAACGAGTGAAAGTTTTGTGCTCCGTTCTAATTTGAATAAATATTTGTTATATTGCATCCATTGTTATTTTACTGCATCAAATTCATTACTAATACACAGATAAGTATTTTTGTGATTTAGTTTTACTTGTGATATTGTATTTGAGTGTTTATTTTTTGATAAAAAATCGTGTCTTTGGCTAAGAAATATTTCTTGACCAAACAACAACAATTGTTTTGTGATTTCTGTGCACTTTTTTGTTATTGCTTGTAACGTTATTCTTGTTGTGCGTTCTGTCCATTTCGTTTAGTTTGTTTTTTTCTGACTGAAAAGTGTTGCCATCTATCGTTTTTTAAACTTATTATAGTGATTTTTTTACGCGATTTTACTTTTTTATTTTAACACAGTAAAGGGTGGTATTTTAGAAAAATGTCGTGCTCGTATGATAATTGTAAAATTGTTTCGGACAGTGAGCGTTCCATTGAATGCTAGTTGTGTACCAGTCAATGGCATGCTAAATGTGCCGGTGTAAGTGCAAGGGTCGTGGACGCATTGTAGGGGAGAACAATGGTCTACGTTGGTGTTGCACCAAGTGTAGAAAAATTGGTGTAGATTTTTATAATTTTTTCAGGACTTCTATGTCCGAGGTTGCTGAAATGGGAAAGGACCTCTGGGCGATTTATTCAAGATTTAGCAAGTGTACGTCCAATCTGGATAAATACCCACAATTGGATGAGCTTGCTAAGTCTCCGGAAGTTTCAGGCCAGAAACGTAAGAGAACGGCGAGGTCGGGGTCTGCTAAGCCCTCGTCTGTGAAATCTGGTACACTTAACACCATTGGATCGGATGGTGTTGTTTCGGTGGCCTCGGCTGTTCCTGAGGCTAAGGCTACTGTAGTCGGCGGGTCAATCAGACGGTGATACCCCGACTTATGCTTCGGTTGCTGGTCCGGTGCCTGATGTAGCTGATCAACTGCAAAATCAGACGCCAGTTGTAGCGGGTCCTTCTTTGGCCCGTGTGAATGCGACTGGTCGGCCGGACCCAGTTGCTGTTGCCGGTGGTGTCCGTCCACATCATTCTGGAGGAAATTCCGGTGGATTGTCCATGGCTCCGGAAATGAAAATGGTTTTCGTTTCCCGATTTGCTCCGGATACGACCGTGGAAGAGTTAAATTGTTTCATTAAGTCAAAAATTGAGGGTGACTTCCGTATAAAGACGTTTAAACTGAAGTCATCCTTTGCCCAAAGTCGGGCATCGTTTAAAATTGTTGTGTCGAGGGAAATTTTCGACAAGCTAATTGTCCCCTCATTCTGGCCATCTAGGGCTTTTGTCAAAGAGTTTGTGGATAGGGTTGACAATCTGGCGCGTCTCCCATCAATGTCAGCCACTACTCCAAAAAACTAAGCAGCTCTTTTAGTGTTGGGTATCAGAATGTTAGAGGCCTAAATACAAAGTTAAATCGTCTATTTGTTACAAACGGAATGACAATGTTAGTATACCACCATCCTGGAGGTGGAGGGTATGAAGCAAAATCATTTGTTTGAATTATTCTAGTTAAATTGAAATTATTTTAAGTTCACCTTTTTCCTTGTGCCAAGTACAAATTTCCTCAGTTTAAGTAAAAATTTACTTATTTTGAGGAAAAAATCAGCAAAATTGTCCTCATTTTTGAGTAAATATTTACTCGATTTGAGTAAAAATTTACTTGGCTCGAGTAAAAATTTTATTAGTTTTAGTAAAATTTTACTTAAATTTAGTAAAAATTTATGTGGTTTTAAGAAAAAATTACTTAAAAAAATTTCAGCAAAATTTTACTTAGATTAAGTAAAAATGTACTTGGTTTGAGGAAAAACTTACTGGAATTTTCCTCAGTTTGAGTAAATACTTAATTGGTTTGAGGAAAATTGAACTAGAATCAAGTTCAAAGCATGTATTACTTTTAAGGAAAAGTTTGAACTTTATATGAGGAAATATTGCTTTAGTGCTATACGAAGTTCAATTTTCCTAAATTTTAGTACATTTTAACTCAATATAGGGTTCACTTTTTGAATTTATAACGTTCTTAATGTTTTTTATAAACAATATGCGTGTTTGATTGGGCTTAGACTCAGAATGGGCAGAAGAAAATAACATTACAAGCAATGAGATCTAGTTTTTGCGAAGAATCAGAGATAAAACAGTTCGTAAAAAAAATTGTTTTAACTATGTAATAAACTGCTTATTACTTATCAATAAATCACAAAAGTAATTTATTTTTATACCCCTTTTTTGTATACCCAACCCCTTTAGATTGCAAGACGCACATATTTCCACTGAACTGGGCCGCACGTATCGCATTTCCATGATAATCTACGTATTTATAAAAGATTTTGTGTCACACTACGGTACGCACACACACACATTATAAAATTCTCCAGAAACAAAAAACAAAGCTTAATTAATAAAAAAGAGAAAGCTTAAATACAGGGTTAACTCGGTTTCAGAAAATACATCATAACAGACCTGTTTGTTTTTATTTTAAAATAAGCAAAATAAGAAACAAGCATTCCATGAAGTTCTACCTTGCCCAATACCTTCGGCGGCACACCCACTTTTTATATAACAGCTTATTAACTGTAATATAAGCACACTTTTAATACAATTCCCAAGAGTATCTTACACTGTGCAATTAAAACAAATTTCCTGAATGGGACTTGGGTGGTTTGCATTTTCCCGTTTTTTTTATTTCCCGGGAAACGGGAATTATTTTTTCAATTTCCCGGGATCCCGGGACAGCTCGGAAAATCGTCAATATATCGTTTACCATGAGTTAAACTTATTTTTTCAAATGAAACATTCACATTTTATTAAGGTGGCATGTGTGCTTTATTACTTGGTGCGAATTTTTGAACGGATATTTACACAACGAACCTGTTACAGAATTCAATTCAAAAATTTTTTCAAGTTTCAAAATTAATTAAATGTATGCAATCAAAATTTGCAAGTGTATATTTGAATTAAGAGCAGCCAATGCATTTATGGCTCATCAGATATTTTTATTTTATTGGAATATGTGGACGCGACGGAGGACGATCGTTCACATTCAACAGATGTAGTCAGTAGAGCATTAATTAAATAAAATTTTTATGTTGTCTGTCCTTTGTCCTGTCGTTTCGAAAACTATAAATTCTTTCTTTAGACTGCTATCGTGAATTTTTTAATACAATATTGTTAATTGCGTTTCTATAGCATTGTTTAAAATACTTTCAAACGACTTGACATTTAAAGTGTCATCAAATTTAACCATATACATTACTTATAGCTCTAATAATTGGTACTAATGTTGATTTTGGGTCATTTTTCGTTTTCAATTTAAAAATTCAAGGAAAAGCTAAAGTCGGCCGATGACGACTATATGATACACTCCACTTTCTATCCGAATACAATTCAATTCGATAAAAAGTTGAAAACAGGAAGGTTTTTTGTATGTGTTATAATCATAGACTGATAAGACCTGACCCAATTTGTCAAATCGAGAAGAATATTTGTATCGGGGCTATATCCAAACATTGAATGAAGTAACCCGCTTTTACAATAGGTACTTCCAGTTCAAGTATAACGTGTTGTGCTCAATTTGAAGAAATCCAAACCATTTTTGTACATAATTTATTGTTTTGTAATTTAAACTGATCATCTTTCAACTTTCTCAACTCTTTTTTCGCCTCCGTTTTTGCTTTACATACATAAATCATTTATTTCGAATATCTCGAAATGGGATACGAATAAGTAAAATTTGTTTTAAATTTGAGTGTTTCCGTATGAAAATGTGATATCACAAAGTGTTTACAAGAACTTTTAATTTGTTGGTCTTTGTTGTGAATACCAATATACATATTGATCTGAAAAGGATGGCTGTCCTAAGATCCAGCACAGTTTTAGCACAGTTTAGCCCTCAGTCTACAGAGTAGCAGGGAATATATCACTTTGGACAGGAAAAAGTGTAACGCATTGAAGGTGTGACTTTTGTTTGTACCAAATCCGTTTCACGACTTTTTGAGTTTTTTGAGCTATGTCCGTTCTATGAACTAAAACCAATGTAACTTCCACACAGGTATAATCACAAGTGTACAAAATATGGCGGGTTTTTCCACGCCCCTTCCAGTACCTCCCACACAAATCACACTAAACTACGTAAAAAAGTAAGGAGAGGTTAAAGTCGGGCGGTGCCGACTATATGATACCCTAGATCACTCTCTGCGTATATATGACAAAAGTAACATCAGGGATAAACTTGAACGTCACCCTGCCTTTCTCGCTGCTTGTCCATCTAGATTGCCATCTAGAGACTACACAATCACGCAGCCACAACTTGCGCTCAGCTAAACCTAAGCTCTCCACATTGTCAATTGATCAATCATTAGGCAGCAAAGTCAGCCTCCTTCTAATCTTATACGAGATACCCAGCCGAATAACCTCAAGATCTAGAGGAGGAACACCCAAAAGAACCTGCAAGGCCTCAGTAGAGACTGTTCGGCAAACAGGCAGGCAAGCCTAGAGGACAACCCTCTGGCAAGAGAGTATCTTACGATACCCCACAGACTTCGTCAAAATGTCATACCAGACCGGCGAGCCATATGTTGCACAAGCAACATATGGCTCGTGTAAACTACACGCATCGCACGTTTACTGAGACTCCAGTCTGACCTTAGAACTCTACGTACTTGCCCTGCTACACTAGTCAACTTCTCACGCAGGCGGACTAGGTGTGGGATGAAATTCATCCTCTCACCCATGGTGATACCTAGGTACTTGACCTCCGGACTGTACGAGAGCCCTCGGCCGTCAAAACTTAGCTGGGGTGACGATTTCCAGACAATGCGCCTTTCAGCAACATTGTCACTGTCTTCTCCTTTGCTACATCGACACCTACACGTAGACCCCAAGATCTGACATTGTCCATCATTCTAGCGCCCAGCTGCTCCAACGAAGAGCGAGACTGGCCCTCAACTAGAATGAGCAAATCATCGGCATAAGCGCATACCTTGCACTCCTCACCAAGCTGCCGCAGTAACGGATCCATCATGAGGTTCCATATAAATGGACCACAGATAGATCCCTGCGGGCAGCCGCGAACAACATCAATTCAAACACGTCCACACGAACCAACAGAACACGACCTACGGTCAGAGAAATAACTCCTCCACAGACGAATTTCCGTACATCCTACTTCCTCAAGACGAGCAAAGACACTGGCCCAACTAAGATAGTCAAAGGCACCCTTAAAATCAACGAAAATACCTAAAACATATTTACTGGACGACTCAGCCACACAACGTTTCACATACATCCAGGCATCCTCAACGCTCCGACCACGCTTGAAGCCAAACTGCCATTCGCATTCTTCACTCTCAACCAACTCCTGAAGTCGATTCACCATTAACCTTTCCAGTACTTTTCCAAGTACCGGAAGGAGACTGATGCCCCGATAAGAGCGAGGATTGCTCCCCACCTTATCAGGAGACTTCAGGAGAATAATGACCCTGGCAGTTTTCCACCCACGTGGAAACGTACCCTCCTGCACACACTTAGCAAGCAAAGCCTCCAAATACTCAGGAATGACTTTCCAGATGCTTTTACACATCTCTCCAGTCAAAACATCCATTCCTGGGGACTTTCTGGATCGGACTGACGCCACACTACGATCAATCTCTCCCCTTTCCAAGGGCGGGACAGCAGCAACTCCCTCCAAAGGTGGAAGCAACTGCAGCTCAGCTCTCGGAAAGAACTCGCTCATCAATGCAGACACACATTCATTCCAGGACGTAAGGACGGCACTACCGACCTTCAGCCCCGAAACATCAACACACCTACCTCTGGACCTACAGATTCGATATAGATGACCCCAGGGATCATCCCGATTCTGCTCCACAAACTCGTGCCAATGATTATCCTTTGCACTAAGGATTATATCCTTATACTCGCGGCGGCACTGCCGATAGGCAGCACAACGTTAAGCCAGATCAGGAGCATCGGTCCGTCGACCCCTTTGGAATTGCTTCCGCAGACGCCGAACAGATTTCCGCTTAGTATTTAACGCCCTATTCCACCAACGTAGTCTCCTAGGATTAACCTTTTGGTTTCTCACAAAGAGACCATCATTAACGTTCGACACAATACTAGTGAACAGATCCACCTGTTCATCAACAGAAAGCCTATAGAATTCGTCCATGGGAACATCTAAAAATGCCGCCCTAATACATTGGCCATAAAAGGTCCAATGAACGCCCCGCGTTCGCCAATGCCCTCATGCTCCGGCTGAGCAATAATAGCAGAATGACACCTAAGATCAGGGAGTACCCGCATATCTGCGGGTAAACCCCTAACGCATCCCTAAGGAGCATAGGGTTCCTGAACTAGGGCAAAACTGCAGCCCATTCACGCATACATACACCCAGATCAGCCATAACATCACTCGCACCACGATAATTAAGTTATGTCTTGAGTTCGCCCTTGCGACCATGACGTTGTAAACTGTACCTGGTTTCGCTTACTAAACCCAGGTGTTTTATGTGGACGATTGGAAATGCATCTTTAGTCAAATTAAACGAATATGGCAACATTGATGAAAATCTTTTACAGTATGTTACTCATACTTGTGATGAACCTATACACAAACAAAATCGGTGTGATCCAATATTAGGGAAAAATATAACGATTATTTTCATAATGATTGGATGAATAAGTTGAATCTAGAGTTTTATATAAACAAATCAGAAATTGATAATGAGCAGTGGCAATGTCTTTGCGTAATGCCAATGCTCCACTTTTGCTATAGGTGTTCCTAACTGTAATATTACGTGATATATAAAATACCTTTAAAAACGTGTCGGGGGCCTATTGGGTGTACATCAAAACGGGGACCCATGGTCAAATTCACCAGTAAGTGTTCCTATGTGAAATAATCCATGATCTGGAAAATTTGATCCAGATCCGATGTAAGTCGATAATGAAGAAAATTGGTGGGACAGTTGTATTTGAAAATATTGACCCATATCGTCCAATATTCCGGTAGGTATTCCGAGAATAAATATAACATGATTGAAGAAGATCCAATGACAAATGCAGATTTTACAGCGGTAATAGGATAAATAAGATAATCGGTCAACACTTGAGTCCTTTGCAAAAACGTAATAGTGTAAATCGGAGGTACATTTGTATGGGTGCTATATCAAAACATGGACCCATGTAGTTCACTTTTATGATATATATACATAGTTCAAATTTAACATGATCCTGAAAATTTTGTCAAAATACCATGTAAAATGTGCATTCTAGAGCATTAATAGTGTAAATTATAGGGATATTTATATGGAGGCTATATCTAAATCTGGACCGGTTTCCTTCAAATTCAATACCGATCGTCCTTGGTTACTAAAGTTACTTCTGACAAACTTCATGGCAATCGGAAATTAATTAATTGCGACCGGTAGAGTGCGAACAAGCTTTAGATGGACAGCAGAAAACCTTAGAAGTTTTTACGGTGATTCAAAGGTGGTATTGATTGTGTCATTCTAAATCTAGCTTTAGATAAAAAATTAAGTTTTTATAATTTTGAAATTAAGCCCTTGAGAACCATTTAGTATGTCAAAAATGAGACCAGCCAAAAAATAGCAGTGTTAAGAAAAACTAAAAATATTTTGTTTTTAATTCACTTTAGACGAATTTTATTTGAATAATAATTTAGATAGCGATATATTCTTAAATTTAACTGCCTGTATTGATTGAAGTTACTGCAGCACAACGTCGGTTCATGTAGTCGACTATTCTTTCGCACTTTTCATCTGATTTTTTTGACCATACCTCTAAAAAAACGTGTCAAAGCATGTTTTTGTTTTTCGGTTTTGCTAGTGAGACCTCATTTTAGACATTACAATTCAAATTTTTGATTAGATTGATATGTGGTGTCTGCGCGAACCATTCCATATCATCGATATTATTGACTTCAAACTACTTTTTTGCGAGCCGGCTGGTGTTTTTGGAAAATTTGACCTGCTAGAAGACCCATTAAAGGTGCATTCCATATTCAGCATTCGCAAGCATAATAATATGGCTGTTTTCTTTAAGACTGGATAACTAAGCTGCGATAACAAAAATCTAAATAAAATGTTAAAATTTCACTCAAAATAAAAAATAATTTTTTAAAATTGTCGCCAAAAGCAACGTGTGTGTGAAGACAAATTTTGAAAAAATAATTTTGTGCTCAAAATTTTTGACCTAGCCTGGAGGGTAAGTCAAAATGATGGTTATCGAGGCTAAATCAATGGTTGTTCTGGGCCAATGTATTGACCCAACTCCAGAATATGAAAAACTCGCCCAAGGCATAACGCTTCTTCCTCCATGTTTGACTCTTTTGTGCTATACCTCGAGACGAATTCCGTGTTCCGAGGACGTCTTACAAACTGTCGAGACACTGTCCCACCATACCAAACAATTTTTGATACAAATGACCATAAAACGTGCACGCACTTTTTGTTTGGCCACTGCAGGTGCGATTTTGCGAATTGGAATTTTTTGTGTCATGTCTTTTATTTTTAAGTAGAACTTTTCTCAGGCTTCTGGGATACATATTATGTTTTAAACACTTAAAGATGCACAGACATTGTTTCTTATTTTGTTGGTGGGCGTAAATGGGTTACTTGTACTAGACATTTTTATTCGGCGAATGGTTGCAGGTGATTTAAAAGGGTTTTTGCCACGTGTTTTTGATTTTTCTTCTTATAATATCGAATTTCTGATCATTTTAACAGAATACTGGAATAAATCTTGAACTTCACTATATGGCTTTCCATCAGATTTCAACCTTTTTATATGAACTCGATTTTTTCTCCACAATTCTCTCCTCGCCCTACTTATGAAGAAAGATAATACAATAACATGTACATTTCATAATATCTTACATCAAATCAAATTGAAAAATTGAGATAAAATTCCTTTTTTTTTTTTTGAGATTTTTTGAACACTGCTATTATTTTGACCGCTTCAAAATGTCGAATAATCCAAAAAATATGAAATTTCTTAACTAATTAAAATTGAATAAATTGAAATAAACAATTATTATGTGTTTGTACTCTCATAACACAGCACTTAATGCTGTAGTAGCAATAAAAAAATATCACACAAACAAATATATGAAAATCTATTTTAAGCTGTGGTGCGCTGATATTATTTTGACCGCAACTGTAATTAAAGCTGTTATAACTTCTATACGGGTGATCGGAATACTGAGAAATTTGATATTTGGCAATGGCAAATATGGACACACAAAGTGGCATAAGCTTTGTTTAAAATAAACCGATATAACATTCATACGGGTAGTAAAATCATTTAATTTGATATTTGAAAATGTTTTTTATAATCAATTAAAACTTTAAAAATGTTTACGTACCTTCACGTACCTCCCATACAATTGTCTATATCCTGGGTAAAATTAAATTCTTCATAACTTCTATTCTGGAGCATATGGAATCCACTATGACTTGATATTTGTTCATGGACCAACCTTCTAATATCTTCCACACAAATTATCCTGCCCTAAGTAAACTTTAATTCCTTGTAACTTCCGCTGTTTAGCCGACTAAAGCTTACTTCTTTAAGTTGGCATTTATATAGGTAGCATAGAATGAGAATACATAATTATAGTACAATAAGTAGTAATGAAAAACTAAAAACGCAAAAATGGAGTTATTTCGGCGTGCGGTCACAACAAATCGATAAATGTCATAAAAATAAACGACATATCGCCCAAATTTGGGCAATAAAAATGTCATAATGCCCAATAAAAATGTCAGAAAGCCCAAATAATTTGGGCTTTATGACATTTTTGTAAAATGAATAATACTCAGAAACCCATATGAATGAAACTGTTGTATAACAGTTATGCGTTTTGTATCGTTAGAGGCGTAGTCGAGTAGAAGCATCACCCAATTCGCTTTTCAGTTATCAATAATTTATAAAGTGCAGTATCGTGCATTCAAAAAGAATTTGGGTACAATCCTGAAACCAGATATACAAGGCATAACGGAGACTAAGAATTGTTCAACAGAATTTACATACCACATATGAGAAAATCTTTAATCCCGGCCGTAGGCCGGCAACGCAAAAAACTTTTAATTTGCGTAGCCGGCATTGGACATACTTCATAGGAGAAAATCATTAATTCCAGCCGTAGACCGGCAACGCAGACAACTTTTTACTTTGCGTAGCCGGCTTTGGACATACTTCATAGGAGAAAATCACAGAAAACTTTTACTTTGCGTAGCCGGTTTTAGACATATCTCATAGGAGAAAATTATTAATCCCGGCTGAATGCCGGCTACTTGGAAATCATTAGGGTTTTGGGTGATATGTCGCAAATTTGGGTTTTATGACGGTCCGTGGATTGGGCGTTATAGTTTTGGGCGTTATTGTCTAGAATTAATGTCACAATGCCCAAACGCAACGACATATTACCCAAAAAATCGATAAATTTTCCAACAACATAATCAATGGGCGTACGGTCATAACGCCCAAATCGATAAATGTCATAAAGCTCAATAATCGGCATATCGTCCAAATTTGGGCAATAAAAATGCCATAATGCCCATAAAAATGTCAGATAGCCCAAATAATTTATTTGGGCTTTCGGCTACGCAAAGTAAAAACTTTCTGCGTGGACGGCCTTCGGCCGGAATTAAAAATGTTCTCCTATGAAGTATGTCCAATGCAATCATAGGAGAAATTGCAGAAAACATTTACTTTGCGTAGCCGGTTTTGGGAATACCTCATAGGAGAAAATAAAGGAAGGCTGGCTACTTTTAAATCATGAGGGTTTTGTGCAATATGTCGCAAATTTGGGTTTTATCACGGTCCGTGGATTGAGCGTTGTAGTTTTGGGCGTTGCTGATTTGGGCGTTATTGCCTAGAAAAAACGTCACAATGCCCAAACGCAACGACATATTGCCCAAAAAAATCGATAAATTTTACAACACAATCAACGCATCGGGCTTGGACTTTTTCATTTTCAATTTGGGCGTTATGACCGTACGTACCGTAAAAAAAAAACACTTCCCTTCGCCCACAGACCGAAATAAAAATCAGACAAAATTTCATTTCGATCTTGGATCGAAAAAGGCAATTTCCACGCCCCTTCGACCGCAGAAAATAGAAAATAAGAAATCCAGTTTCGTTAAGATCAGCACCGTGATCAGTTATATGTGCAAATATTCTTTCTAGGACATATGACGGTTTCAGACAGTAGTTGAAAGGGTAAATTAAAACAGTTGTACATACGGACCAAATTGCATGTCTCTAGGACCAAAGAAGAAAATTATAATTTGTGGGCGGATGGGAGTTCCACAGATGGAAAATTTTAAATTCAGCTTCGTCAACATGGATCATGCTTTCTAGGACGGCTTCAGAAAGTAGTGGAAATGAAGAAAGATACTCTACTCAATTAGAGGAATGTAGACACCGAATTTCGTGTCTCCAGCTGTTGTCGTATGATAGGTACCATTTTTGTCTCTTTTTGCCCCATTTCACCCCTTGCGAATGAGAAGCAGTTTATGGTGCGCCTATTTGTTATAGATTCTCCCTATAACAAATAGCATACCCAATATCAAGTAAGTACAAGCAGATATATTGAAAAAAACATGCTTAAATACTGTAAAATATAAGGGATTATTATGGGTATTTTCAGTCCTTGTTAAGGAAAATGTTTTCCCTTTGAGCCGATTTCGCCCAGTTGCAATCCCAACCGATCTACGACTATGAGACGCATTTATTGCAAATTTGGGCGTCTTAACTCCTTTCGTTTAGATGCTAGCATGCTTCCAACAGACGGACGGACATGGCTAGATCGTCTTAGAATTTTATGATGATAAAGAATATATATACACTAGCAGTACCCGCTGCTTCGCACGCGAAATAGCCAGTTATTTGTTAATTTTATCCGCCTTTGTTTTTGGATAGTATTTATTTAATTATCTTTTGGTGGATATAGATAAATCTGAAATAGTAATTTGGAAACCTTCTATTAGCTAGCACTCACACACAGTCAAAGGAATGTGCTTGTCGATATGCACTATTTTAGCTGAACTACTTCGTATGTATAATTTTTATAATTTTAAAGTTTTGAACAAAATATTACAACAATTTATATCCTCGATCTCATGTTTCTAGATTCAGCCAGCCAGTTTATAACTTTTTGCACTTCTTTCCCAAAAAGTACACATTGTGAAAAATCACTATAGGTAAAATGTGTTTTTGCTTCCCCTAAAAATATGTTCTTTATTTGGTAACACATTTATTCCTTGTTGTCCCGTATCCCCCTCTTAAGTACAAATTTTGAAATATCCATTTATGTTCCGCGCTTACGCAATTAAATGATTGTACAGCATTTTTATCCCTTTTCGTCCCGCGCACCCCTTAAAAGTACAAATTTCGAAAAATCAAACTACTGCGCTTCTATATGGTCAGAGGAATTTACGCACTAAATTTCACGATTCTAGCTGTAATACTAAAGTCGGTACCATTTCTATCCCTTTTTGTCCCGCTCGCAACTTAAAAGTACAAATTTCGAGAAATCCATTTATGTTGCAAGTCTACGTTGTCTATAGCTGAAATATTTTAGTTGGTACTATTTTTATCCCGCTCATTGTTTATAAGTACAAAATTAGAAAAATTCATTTAGATTTGCTTTGTCAGTGGAACTTACACACAAGATTTCACGACTATAGCTCCAATACTTTAGTTGGAACTACTTTTGTCCCTTGTTGCTCACCCCCTATAAGAAAATTTCGAAAAAATCCATTTAGATTGCGCTTTACACACAGTTTACACTCCAAATTTCCCGACTATAGCTGCAATTCTTAAATTGGAACCCTTTTTGTCCCGCCTACCCCTTAAAAAGTACAAATTTCCAACAATCAAATTATACTGCGCTTCTACATGGTCAGAGGATTGTACATACCAAATTTCACGATTCTAGTTGTAATACATTAGTTGGTACCATTTTTATCCCTTTTTGTCCCGCTCGCCCCTTAAAAGTACAAATTTCGAAAAATCCAATTTTACTTCGTTTCTATATGGTCAGAGGAATTTACATACCAAATTTCACGATTCTAGTTGTAATACATTAGTTGGTACCATTTTTATCTCTTTTTGTCCCGCTCGCCCCTTAAAAGTACAAATTTCGAAAAAATCTAATTTTACTTTGTTTCTGTATGATGAGAGGAATTTACATACCAAATTTCACGATTCTAGTTGTAATACATTAGTTGGTACCATTTTTATCCCTTTTTGTCCCGCTCGCCCTCTAAAAGTACAAATTTCGAATAATCCCGTTTTACTTCGCTTTTATATGGTTATATGGTACCGATTTTCACGATTCTAGCTGCAATTCTTATATTGGTACCATTTTTATCCCTTTTTGTCTCTTTCCTCCCTTAAAAGTACAAATATCGAAAAATCTCTATTTGTAGCTCTTCTGCATGGTCAGTGCAAGGACCACACCGAATTACACGTTTCTAGCTACTGCCGTTTAGTCAGGACGAAGGTTCGATGTTTATCCCTTTTTGGGCCACTTTACCCCCTAAAAGTACGAATTTCGTAAAACCCTTTCTTAGTCGACGTCTACGTCATATTTGGGAACTACCCTGAAAACTTCATGATCCTAGCTTCAGCCGTTTGGTATGGGGGCTGGTCAATGATAAGTCAGTCAGTCAGTCAGTCAGTAACGCAACTCTTTTATATATATAGATTATGGGTGTCAGGTCGATATTTCGAGGTCTTACAAACGGAATGACAAAGTTAGTATAACCCCATCCTGGAGGTGGAGGGTATAATAATTAAACCACGAACGGTAAACGCTATCACCAACCACTAGTAGAATGTATGGGTCGAAATCTTGTGGAATTATCCTAGACATATTTATACACTCCACGAGAGTATTATGTATATTTGTAATACCCAAAAGAAAACGAGTTAGACCCATCGTTTATTATAAAGATCGGCTTAGTATCACTTTCTGATTCGATTTAGCAATGTCCGTCTGTCCCGAAAGGAGATTTCTGCTATAGAGGCGATTGAAGTTTATTTTATATAACTACCAAACAAAAAACATAACTGAGAAGTTGTTAAACATGGGGTCAACTGATCAAAAGATGATTTGGAAGTACTTCATTTTTGTGCAAATCATTTTGATTTTAATATGGGGTAGTCATTACGAGGAATGGGTTCATTTGTAGATCTCCGTCATTCCATTCGAATGAGTGCTCAGAAGCATTGCATTTTCATTGCTTACATGACATTTTTTTTATAGGTGAAAGTCATTCAATTTTAGATACATTGTGGAAGTTCTTATGAATCACTTCTCTGATCTCTTCTCATCTCCTTATAGAGGCCGGGTTTGATGTTGAAAAGTCGCTGCGAAGCCACTTGAAAAGACTTTTGACATGGTCGAAATCATGATCGTGGTAGTCTGCAGCCAAGTAATAAATGTCACCAGCCATTTGTAAACAAATTTGCATTCTATTAAATATAGAAGCAAAATGGTCTTGAGCCAACAAAAAAAAATTCAAACGAAAAAACTAAAAGAAAAAAATCATTTAGATTGCTCTTCTAAAGGGTGATTTTTTAAGAGCTTGATAACTTTTTTTTTAAAAAAAACGCATAAAATTTGCAAAATCTCATCGGTTCTTTATTTGAAACGTTAGATTGGTCCATGACATTTACTTTTTGAAGATAATTTCATTTAAATGTTGACCGCGGCTGCGTCTTAGGTGGTCCATCCGCTTAGTCCAATTTTGGCATTTCCACGTTTTTGAGTAACAGAGACCCAATTGGTGCGAACGGCGACGAATCGAAAATTGGTGGTCATCATTAACACTGGCCGATACAGCTGCGATATTTTCTTCAGTTCGCACTCTACGTAAGCGTGTTGGTGGTTTAATGTCCAACAATGTAAATTTGGTGCGAAATTTAGTCACAATAGCCCGAATAGCCGCTTCAGTGGGTCGATTAAACTGACCATAAAATGGAAGCGCGCAATGAACTTTCTTAACAGAGCACGCATTTTGATAATAAAATTCAATAATTTGCAAGCGTTGTTCGTTTGTAAGACGATTCATGATGAAATGTCAAAGCATACTGAGCATCTTTCTCTTTGACACCATGTCTGAAATCCCACGTGATCTGTCAAATACTAATGCATGAAAATCCTAACCTCAAAAAAATCACTCTATACGTTGTCAGGGGAATTTACACTCCTAATTTCACGACAATAGCTGCGATCCTTTTTTATCCATTATTGTTAAATCACGGCTTTTGTTAATCTAGCTACTGCCGTTTAGTCTTACGTCCTACGTCATATTTGG
This sequence comes from Polietes domitor, assembly GCA_947397865.1. Classification (NCBI taxonomy): domain Eukaryota; kingdom Metazoa; phylum Arthropoda; class Insecta; order Diptera; family Muscidae; genus Polietes; species Polietes domitor. The sequence goes on along the minus strand of OX377619.1, from coordinate 117,926,056 downwards.
GCATTACCCTGAAAATGTCAATGATAAGTCAGTCAGTAACGTAACTCATATATATATATATATATATTGTCGTGAAATTAGGAGTGTAAATTCCCCTGACAACGTAGAAGAGCAATCTAAATGATTTTTTTCTTTTAGTTTTTTCGTTTGAATTTTTTTTGTTGGCTCAAGACCATTTTGCTTCTATATTTAATAGAATGCAAATTTGTTTACAAATGGCTGGTGACATTTATTACTTGGCTGCAGACTACCACGATCATGATTTCGACCATGTCAAAAGTCTTTTCAAGTGGCTTCGCAGCGACTTTTCAACATCAAACCCGGCCTCTATAAGGAGATGATTCTCACAAACGAACGAGAAGCACAACTCACTTGCCGAATTTGCGTTTAAAAAATCGCACCAAGTAATAAAGCACACGTGCCATCTTACAAGCATCTCATTGAGTTGCATATGTAAGTATGTGTATATGCAGGTATAGTTACCCAGTTTTTTTTTTTCTTTCGAAATTTTTACTTATAGGGGGTGAGCGGGACAAAAAGGAATAAAAATGGTACCAACTAAAGTATTGCAGATAGTCATGAAATTTGTTGGTGTGTGAAGTATTGTAGCTAGAATCGTGAAATTTGGTATACGAAATAAATAAGGACGAACGAAATAGTTTCAGTTCTTTATAGTCACGGTCATGGGAGGGGGAAAAGTTGCAATTTGCCGCACGGTGATATAATCGTTTTTAATTTGATTTTATATTTATATTTAAAGGCTATGATAATACACAGTTGCTGAAACAATACATAATTTTGGGATACCCAAGAAAAGGAAATTCGGCGTAGAATATGTATTCTGAGAAGCTGATGTTTTCAGGTCAATTTGAAGATGGTATTTGGAGAAACCAAGTAAATTAATCTATTTGAACACATCTAAAATTTTAAAGTATCAATAAAATTTTTTGTTATCCGTTGAATGTATTGAAAATGTAGAGTTAAGTATATCTAATCATAGACTATAATACAAAAATGTAACCTTTTAAATATTCCTAAAAATATGCCCATAATTCCCAATAAGAAAACCAAAATTCCCAAAAATGGGATTTTTCACAACTTACGCTGTATTTTTGTTATTTATGGATAAGGGGGTGGTCAAACTCTGCACACGTGTTTGAAACATATTCCGTTACAAATGTACATACTTACAAAAGAGAAAACGCCCGCGCGTTTTTTCCTCTTAACCTTAAAATCAATATTTTTTTAAAAAATGTAAAAGTTCAGCGCAGGCTGTGACCTCCACTGCAGCCGTTTGGAAGTAAGAACTCGAATATTCGCGATCTACGTTATCGTAGCTTTCGGAAAAATATAGCAAGTAAGTAAGCTTCAGTCGGCTAAACTTATATATACCCTCACTCTCAGAGAACATATCTATGGAAATTATAAGAAATATAATTTTACGTAGGGCAGGATAATTTTTGTGGAAGGTACTAGGAGGTTCGTATCACATGGTCCCAGCTTCCACGTTTATAAAACAAGTGGGAAAACATGATCAAGTAATCAAGTCATAGTGTATCCCATATATTACATAGGATGGAGACAATTGTGTGGGAGGTAAAAGAAGGGGCGTGGCTAAAGTGTAAATATTCTTTAGGTTTAAAGTGATTATAGTTTATTTATAGTGATTATGTTGTAATATTTTTAAATATCAAATTGCAAATGATTTTAATTACCCGTATGGATGTTATGTCGGTTTTATTGTAACCAAAGTTTATGCCACTTTATGTAACCACTATAAAAGCGTTGCCAGGCAGACGGTCGGACATGGCTCAAACAATTTAAAAAATCGTAAAACGGATTTGATCCGAACATACTTAGGGTCTTAAATCACTCCTTCAATGCGTTACACTTTTTTTCTGTCTCAAATGATATATACCCTCCTACTCTGTAGAGTGAGGGTATACAAATGTTATATATTCCGTTATCGCTAAAAAGTGTATCATCACTTTTTTTCTCCAAAAAATGAAAAATGAAATTTTTACAAATTTTGAATTTAAACATCTGCCATTTTTTACACTGAATTGGTTTTTTTTTAACAATTTAGTTCACTTCATCTATTGGTCTATTAGCTTTACAAAACATATCTTTTGGTTGCTTATGAAGCGCTCTCGTCCAAGCTATGAGAGATAATCTACACATGTACGCATGTGATCTGTACATTTTTTGAAGATGAATACATGCATTTACTTTTTGTCGCAATCAGAGTACAAATAAAATGTTGGCAACACGATAAATAATTTCTTTTTCCGAGGCACCCCAGTGGGGATCACCACTGGTTAGGACCAATAGACCTAGAGGGCCCTACCGCAGAAATTAGCTCCTCAACACATCGGTTATGCCTGTATGAAATTTCATCAAATTCTGTTAAGCCGTTTAGAAGTTCCATAATTATTTCCTCTTTTTTTCAAATCCTCCACTGTGCAGCGTAGACTTGCAACATAAATGGATTTTTCGAAATTCGAGACAAAAAGGGATAGAAATACTATCAACTTAAGTATTACAGCTAGAATCCTGAAATTTGGTATGTAGATTCCTCGCAATCAAAATGGATTTTTTTTTCGAAATTTGTTCTTATAAGGTGAGCGAGACAAAAGGAATAAAAATGGTACCAATTATAGTATTATAGCTAGAATCGTAAAATTTGTTACGTAAATTCTTCTCACCATGTAGAAGCGGAATATAAATACATTTTTGTACTTTTAAGGGGTGAACGGCACAAAGAGAAATACAAAATGGTACCAATTGAAGCATTGCAGCTAGAATCGTGAAGTATTATATGTATAAATTCCTCCGACCATGTAGAAGTGCAGTAAAATTTGATTTTTCGAAATTTGTACTTTTAAGGGTTGCGCGGGACAAAAAAGGATACAAATGGTACACAACCCTTTAATTACGTAAGCGCGGAATATAAATGGATATTTCAAAATTTGTACTTATAAGGATGCGGGACGACAAGGGATAAACGTGGTACCAAAAAAGTACACGTTTTTAGGGGATGTGTGATTTTTCAAAAAGTGTACTTTTTGGGAAAAAGGTGCAAAAATTATAAAGAGGACGGCTGCATTTCTTGTTCAAATCTGAGTACACAATGATAAAAATTACACATAGCAGGGAGTTCAGCTAAAGTAGTGCACATCGGCAATCATATTCCTTTGACTGTGTATGAGCGCTATCTAATAGGAGGTTTCCAAATTACTATTTTAGATATATATATATATATATATATATATATATATCCACCAAAAGACAATTAAATAAATACTATCCAAAAATAGAGACGGCGAAGCAGCGGGTACTTCTAGTAAAAAATAAAAGGTTTTAAATATTTTGCTCTGTGATATTTTCTGTATTTCTTGTCAAGTTATCCGATCGATCTTTGCACATTAATGATTCATCGCAATTTTAACGTCTCTATTAGATATGGGTCACCCGTGATCACAAGCTAAATTTATTTTACTAACGTGAGCGTGCGTGAACGTGAAGAACGAAAAAATATCGCATTTATTTATTATTTTGTCATTTTATTACATGTTTGATATTTTCAATTAAATTATTTTTAATTTACCATGTATGTATCTACCTATTTACTACTTTGTTATCTGCGCGCGAACAAAGTCAAATTAAATACTGGAAACTGGTGGAATGTAAACTTTTTAACCACAGTTAATTTACTAAATTTGTACTTCCTTCAAAAAAGAGACTAATCCGGTTTGATTTTTTTCTATAATAAAAGTTAAAGAAAAGTTTGAAGCGAATTTAATAGAGCATTCTTTAGAAACCTTGTTTAAAAAATGTGAAATTTTCTATTCGAAAAAGTCATATATAATATAACAAAGCGCTGTTTAAAGTGATTATAAAAACATTTTTAAATAAGAAATTGCAAATGATGGATGTTATGTCGGTTTTATTGTATTGTAGTTTATGCCACTTTGTGTGGGAGGTACCAGAAGGGTTGTGGCAATATCGCCCATATTTCATGTAACCTCTATAAAAGCTTTGTCAAATATCAAATTTCTGAGTATTCCGATCATTTGTGTAGAAGTTATAACAGCTTTAATTTTTCGTAGTTTTGAGTGATTTGTGTGGGACGTACTGAAAGGGGCGTGGCAAAACCCGCCATATTTTGTACACTTGAAGTGATTACAAAAAACAATTATCAAATTCCAAAATATAGCGGATTCCGAATTTCCGTGTGGAAGTTACAGTGGTTTTAATTTAACATAGTAATATGGGCCATTTGTGTGAGGGGCGTAGCAATTTCGACAATCTTCGAACTTAAATTATGTTTGGGAAAAATATTACCAAGTGCAAAGTTTGAATTGATTCCTTAACTCCTTTCGAGAGTGAATGCGTACACCAGCCAGCCAGACAGACGGACGGACGGACATGGCTAAAACATCTTAAAAAGTCGTGAAACGGATTTGGTCCAAACATATTTGGAGTCTCAAGTCACTCCTTCAATGCGTTACACTTTTTTCTGTTCCAAATGATATATACCCTCCTACTCTGTAGAGTGAGGGTATACAAATGTTATATATTCCGTTATCGCTAAAAAGTGATGATACTTTTTCTCCAAAAACCTGAAAAACCTGTACACCAGCCAGTCAGACGAACGGACGTACGGACTCAAACAACTTCAAATGCTGTGAAATGGATTTGGTACAAACATACTTAGGGTCCTATGTCACTCCTTCAATGCGTTACACTTTTTTCTGTCCCAAATGATATGTACCCTCCTGCTCTGTAGAGTGAGGGTATAATAAAATAAAAAACTGACTTTGACCTTAGAGTCAGGCCCGAACACCCCAGAGAAACCATCCTTCTCCCCCTACCATTCCGCTGAAACGCCTGCAGACTTCGACCCCGCTGTTCGGTTTTCGGCTATCCATTAGCCAGTATTGACCATTGAGTTTTGACATAAGAAATGTGAGGTGAAAAACCTGAAAAGGAGTAATCTCAAATAAGTGAAATTAAGTTTTTGACATTTTAACCACTTATGGTATAGTCCTTTGGAATTTTCATAGATGCACAATAATGGTTACTTTTCCGCTTCTGCCAAGGCATTTTTTTAGTTTTTTCGTGAATATTTTTCAAAGTTAGTGATGAAAGACGATTTTTTTTTTGTACTTATTATTAATAAAAAGAGATTTCAGACAACACCACATCATCACATTTCTTCCTAATGCTTATGAAATCGCCCTGGAGCCGAAATTGGGGTCTTATGTTGACTTTTTTCCCTCACTGTATGTTTATTTTTATAAATGTATAAAAAATGTATATTCTTAAAATGTTCTCAATTTTTAACAATCGTGATCTAAGAAGAATGGTTCCATTAGTATATTATTTTTATGAGAGTGAAATTGCAAAAAACAAAGACTTCCTTCGTAAGAAGAAAGTACTTGAAACGAATAGCTGAAATTCGAATGTATGTAATCATAAAAAATTAATCAATCGATCACTTAATCAAACAACACAAAAACTAATAATTAAAATTGGGACAGCCCGCCCTAATGTTGAAACAAAAATTCATCTTCTTCGACACATGTTGTCTTTGGCCCAACCGGGTTTCGAACCTGAACGTTCATTGGGCGGGTTATGCTGTGCTCCACACCACGGTATGATCATAACTTGATGGTGAATGCATGAGATGAAAAGGGATGTAACAAGTTCAACATACAAACTCATCTCCAAAGGATTGTGGGTGGTGGTCTAATAAGTTCATGGGGAAAAGGCTGTCTCGTGTTGAAAAATCCATCAGCCTACAGCAAATGGTAATGGGAAAAGTTTCAGGTATAACACAACGCTCTTCAAAACGCTTTGCAGTTAGGTTTTCGGGTGTATACATAAAATACGCATATGGGCATCTCCCAGTGGCCCGGGCGCGACATTCGCACGTCTTACGTGCATGTTCAGCGATTTTTTGAGAACTTTGTTTTCCATATATACATGTAAATGAAGGTCAGAGGATTTTGTTTATGAAATTATCTCTTAAATTTTTTTATTTGGTACAGCAGAAATACGGACGCGACAAAACGGACGGGACAAAAATTTCTACTCGTAGTAAAAAAGTTTAGTAATTTTCGTTATATCACTTCAACATAAAAGACAACATAAAAACTTCAAGTTTCGTAATAAAACAAGTAAGGAGAGACTAAAGACTATATGATACCCTCCACTTTCTAAACGAATACAATCCAACTCGGTAATAAAGTGAAAACGGGAAGAATTTCTGTATGTTTTCTAATCACAGGCTAATATGACCTTGTCCAATTTGTCAAATCGCGTAGAATATTTGTATCGGGGCTATATCCAAACATGGAAAAATGAGACTAACTTTCACAATAAGTTCTTCCAGTTCAAATATAACGTGTTATGCTCACTTTGAAGAAATTCGATGAAAATTCGTGCTTTCTGGGGCGGAAAAAGTCAAATCGGAAGCGAAATTTGTATGAGAGCTATATATAAATCTGAACCGATCTAACACATTTTTACCACAGTTGTTTCTAGTGACATATAAGATGTTTTGCCAATTTTAAAGAAAATCTGTTGTAATATATGGTATCTAGCGTGAAAAGAGTCATCAAATCGGGAGTGAAATTCGTATGGGAGATATGTATAAATCTGAACCGATCTGACCCATTTTCACCATAGGTGTTCCTAGTTTAAATATAAGATGTTTTGCCAAATCTGAAGAGACAATCTGGTACAATATGTGGTTTCTAGAGCGGAAAAAATCAAATCGGGAGCGAAATTAGTATGGTCGCTATATATTAATCTGAACCGATCTACCACTTTTTTACCACAGGTGTTTCTAGTTGAAATAGATGTTTTGCTAATTTTGAAGAAAATCTGTTGTAATATGTGGTATGTAGAGTGAAAAGAGTCCAATTTGGAGTAAAATTCGTATATCTAAATCTGAACCGATTTTTACCGAAAAACTTCGTTGTGCCAAGTTTCATGTGGTTCTGTGTACAATTGCGACATGTATCGTGATTACAAGAATAGATGGACAGACGGACATTGTTAAATCGATTCAAAAAGTGATTCTAAGTCGATCGGTATAATTAACAATGAGTCTATCTCGCTTCCTTTTGGGTGTTACAAACAAATGCACAAAGACATAATACTCTCGTGGAGTGTATAAAAAGTTGTCGATATAAGGAAAACAAAGTTAAAAGCTATTAGTGTGGTCTGATTTCATTTTTTTGGTAGACCTTTTTTGGGAGATTGACGTATAAGCCCTCCATATGCCACTACGGCCGTATTTAGACGCTTTCAAAATAAATCTTAAATTTTTACAAAAAGAGTTTTTTATCAGCATCATTTTATTAATAAAAAATTTTAGAAATGAATTCTAAAATTAAATTTATAGACACTAAAATGATGGTACGTTAAGGCAAAAGATAATTAATATAAAAAATGTGGAACTAATTCTCAAACAATGAATATACCCAACCTTATTCACAATGTTCTGGTTTAGATTGAACAGTTTGCGTTTGTATATGAATATGCAATTCAGTTATAAAATCGCTACTACCTCCAAATAATAAATTTGTATAATTGTTTTAAGAGTACGAAATATGGAGGGTTTACCACGCCCTTTTAGTACCTCCCACACAATTTACCCTAACTTCTATACGTTCGAAATGTTAATGCTGTTGATGTTAACACGAAAATATTTTTAAAAAATATTTAATTTCGAACGAAGTACACGAAAAAACAAACAAACAAAAAATAAAAGGATTAGTCAATTACGAGATTAAATAGTGCTAGTTTCGACTCTAGAAGAATGTCTTCTACCTAGTGTAATCTGAAGTGAAACTTTTGTGATTATATGTTTTATACTCAACTAGCCGAGATCACTTACTTTTTCACATTTAGCTAGAACAAAAAAAAAAAAAACCCTTTGCAACTTTGTAGTCCTGCGAAGGGGCGACAGGATGAGGAAATAAAATGGAGTTATTTCTCCTATAGTTTCAGACGTATATCATCTGGTTCGAGTGTAATATTGACTGTCGGACATTCTTATTTACTAAATGAACACTTAAATGTTGTAAAAAAAATAATAATTACTGATCTAAAACGGCAAACGGAGCACTCGTATTTGTCACTATGCATTTTTGTCCACTTAAAAATACTCTCTTAAAAATATTTTATAGAAAAAAGTAAGAAAACAGCTTTCAGGGTTATGGCCGTTTTAACTTTGGTGATATTACGATTTTTCATAAAGGTGTGTTCATTCAGTCATATAATATGACTCATATTTACCTTGTTTTGAAGGTAATTTCAAATATTTATGTATTAAATCTATAACATCGCCCCAGTAGAACTCATTATTACACCACTTCCACACTCACACAGTCGATAATAAAATAACTGTAAGTGCGAACACCACTTTCAATTTTCAAAAAGTAATTCGATACACAAACTTTCGCAGTAATGCAAACTAGTGGTGTAAAAAATCGTACCATTTGGCTTGGAATAACTCATAAGACCATAGTCGTTAAGATTTAGAGATTTCGAGTTTTAAATTTGTTCTAATAACCTTTTCAGGCTGCATGCGAAATCTAGTTGAATTTGTCATAAGATCGTTTTCTAAATTCAGATTTATATGGGATCTAACATTTATTTGTAAATCGACCTTAATCAATTTCAACTTGAGTTCGCATGCAGTCTGAAAAAGGCTATAATTCAATTGTCTGTCTTGTCCCTTATTCTATCATAGGAGGTTTTCAACGACAACGTTCGTGCAAGAAGCCGCACTTTAGCGAAAGCTGTAGAAAAATTCGTGAACAATAGGCTTGTTCGATTGGGCTTACTAGCTTAATTTTTATATGGAATTTACTCGCTTAACAAGAAAGTAGCTTACAACTCTCTTAGTTGTGTTGCCAGATCTTTCATGTTAATCCATTTAAGAAAAACCAATGTTTAGCAACGTTGCCACCTTCCTTAACAAATCTCTTAATTGTAAGCTAGTAAGCCCAATCGAACTGGCCTAATATAGATTTTCTGTCTCCTGTATAATTTGGTATTTCATATACAGTTTTCTTGTTTCCATTTGTGTTTGGTTGTTTCTATCGCCAACCAGTAAACCATAATATTCACGGAAAAATATTCACGTTTTGAAGTTTTCACAATAATCTACGAGCAAGCTCTACGATAAATGTTTAAGTGTAAACTCTCCTTTCAGCGTGAAAGTTACTTGGATTAACCGATACCAAAAATCGATTTTGATCGATTGACGAACGAGAAAATCGATTTCGAACCTAATCGAATCGAAACCACGTTACCAATCTCTAATTGTTATTTAATATTAGTTCAGAAATATCATGCAAATTCGTCGTCCTCGCGGTATAACCACTACACAGTTGATGGTAGTAACTGCCGTGGGATTTTTAGGAGGTGTTTACATTTGGCGCCCACTGATAATAAAGTGGAAGAACTCGGATAACTCAAAGAAACAAGAAAGCGTTGACACGGTCCAAGAAGTAGCAACAAAGTTAGTGTGAAATTCATATAGTACAATATTTATGGACAACAAACAATTCAAGCATATGCATATGTATTAAGCATGTAATTTATTAGTACTATTGTTATTAATTTGTCATTTCTTTCTTTCAGATGAGTATCATTAACAAATTGAAGCAGTTCACCACCTCTTCGACTGGTCTAATGGCCATCGGCCTATTTTCGACATTGATTATATCCGTTAGCTACAGAGTGTTTATGAAACCAAACATTGATAGACGAAATCGACAAGAAGCTGAAGCAATTGCGGACTATATCTTCCAAAGTGAAGTCCAACGTAAATCCACAGAAAATCAAAGTTTTTAAATTGAAGTCACCTTCGCCATTATGTTTAGTAGTTTCATTATCGTAAAATCGCATGGTCTGTAGTTTCTCGCTATCATAAAGAATCACAACAAAGGAAGCAAACTGAATTTTTTATTTCCTTCTTTTCGTGTATTCTTTACCTGGCTAGATTCTACTTCCGAAAAATTAATAAAAAAAAATAAAAATCTCAATTAATTTGAACGGATAAAATGAGGAATTATCAAAATATTGCTATTGTATAAGTGAAACTTAATAAACATCGATAATACGTTTTCAACTGTTTAAAATAGAGATATGAAGTATTAATGTTCTTCTGTTTTTCAAAAATTCTGATTCATTTTTAATTTAATTTCTACTGAACAATGGAATTATTATTTTTTATTATTTTTAATTTTGTTAAGTTGGATATTAATTTAGTAAGTCGCCAAGAAAAAATATGAAAACATGAATATGTACAATTGAATTTTTGTTTGAAATAAATCAGAAGAGGGAACTTACCTCCAAACCTAAAAGACGATCTAAATGACAATTTTTGTTACATCAATCAGGGAAATACTAGAGTTGTTTTTAGACAGATGATGCTGTCTGTTTTGTTATATCGGGGTAGTACAGCATGAATGTATTGCAATGATAACGATGGACAAGACTAGGCTATAGTTCTCTTTCTGTGCTGGATTCCGTAGTGACGATGTACCTACAATGTACAAGGCATAGCGTTCTTCGTATGTATGTAGTATCATCCATGTTTGTCTAGCCGTCCGTAGGGTCTGCGGTATTCTAATTTGCTCCAAGGATGAATATGTCTATGTCACAACAAGATATAATCTTTTGTCATCAATTTTCTACGACGATGCTTCGGACTGTCAAGATCCATCCCAGTACATGTTATCCAAAGCTATAAATGAATCATTCTTTATTGATTTCAATTCATTCCGAATCAGCTAAATTTTGAATTATTTTTTTCAGTGTATTTTGATTGTTGAGTATTCAAAATCGATGTAAGTGTGATTTTATATTGTGATTGTGGAATTGAACTATAAATAAACAAAAAAGCAGAAACACAGACTGTTGCAAGGCGTATTTGAAAAGGTGATAGCAGGAGTCCAGCTGACTGAAATTTTTTCATCCAAAAGTAACCGAAACTGTCAAATCCCATATATTTTGCTTTGACAGTATGGCTCACCATACAAAAAATTACTTGTATTTTGTTGTTGCCGAATTTGTTGTTGTTCTAGTGCTATCACCTGTATAAATACGCCTTGGACTGTTGTCAACCTCTTTCCTCGTCATCTGTTGTCAAAGCACTGTCACAAAAAAAAAATTTAATGAAATTTGAATCAGTTCAAATGAATTGCAATTCAATTGAATTGATTATGAATTACAGTGAGAGTTATTATTATTCGGCATTCGCGAAAGATCGAACGCCCATTAATTTGTATACAGTATTTTAACATAACACTTTATTTTATAATTTAATTCACCATTTCAAAATCCGCGAAAAAATAATCATTATATGATTACAAAAACAATCACCCTTATTCCGGTTGTTGTCGTCGACACAAAATGACGCCGTCTTGAGTCGACTATTGTAAATTCCCGTTGTCAATCGGCCCAATTACATTTCTCGCTTCGATAGTCGATGTCGACGCTGTGTGCTTGTCGCCGTCGCCTCGCTTCTAAAATGGTATTACGGTGAGGTATAGGAGCGACATCGACAGTTTAAAAAATGAGTTGGCAACACTCTTTTGTTATTGTCTTATAAATGACAGAAAATTGTTTTTATTTTGAAGTCCGCGCAAAACAAACGAACGTCTTTTTTAAAAAACATAAAAATTTTGTTAAATTTACGATGAACAACGCGATAAGTGCACTATTACTACTTAGTTCAAGCGAGGATGAAGAGGACAAGATATTGGTGGTGCAGCGACGAGTGCTTAGGCAGCAAACAAACAGACTCCAAGTAAGTATCGATTCCAAGTGTATGACCCGGTGGGTTAAGCAACTTTTGGAACTGCACCAAATTTGCAACGGACTCTTCCAACGGCGACAAAGTCATTTGCTTAAAAATTCCTCCCCCAGTGCTATTGGCTTCGCACTTATTGTGCACGAGTTTCTTTTTATTTTGAATTTTAAATCCTTCCAAACCTATGAGGATTTTATAAAATTTTATAAAAAAGATTATAAAAACTTATAAAACAAACTTATAAACTTACTCTTTGCCAGCCATCGGTGTCTCTTACCGGAGGCCCGCTTGCATTTAATTTTGTTGCAATGGCCTCCCAATCCGATTTGAAATTAGCCGGAACGTGGCTTTTGGAAAACCCTTTTGCCAAGCTTTAATTTTTTTCCAGTTCGGCAACTAAAATTTCGAATTGTTTCGTGCTCGTTATTTTCATTTTATACATCTTCTAAGTACACAAGCGGGAAGTACAAAAATACAAATATGTGTAAAACATCAACGTCGCCTCAAAAATACACGGCGACAGATATTCTCAAACATCGACTCGACTTCGACTGTTGTATCGACAACGATAATCGCAATCTTTCGTCGCTATCGACAAAAAGCGACAACCATAATACAAATGTTGTCGCCTCGCTTCAATATTGCGACGACGGCGACAACCGTAATTGGGCCGAATATTGAGACTTATCGATAACCGTCGACGTATGTTTGTATTCTGTAAGTTATTGTGACGTTGATATTCACCGTTATCGCGAAAAAAAGGGGAATTTGTTCACGTGGAATTTTCTATTCCCCTGTAAGCGTAAGGTGGAGTTATGAATATATTCCGAGAATTGGTTTCACTTCTTTGCGTTGTTATAGAAATAAGGCGATCAAATCGAAGTAAGAAAACAGAACAAAGTTGAATAAATTACCATTAATAACTATTAGAAATTTAAGTCGTCGTTTTGGTAAAGACTTGAATATTTCTAAGTTTCTAAAAGCTCGAAAATAATAAAAAATAAAAATGAGGAAGAAATGTAAAACTTAAAATAAAAAACGCGAAACAAATTAATTAATTTATATATTTGTCCCAGTAATTTAAAAAACAATGGAATGGAGTAACAAAAAAATTACTAAGCTGGAGCGATCGCTGAGCTAGACATCTCAATTGTAGTGACAATTTGTTTTCCAGCGCATACATAAAGGTTTTTTTAAATAAATAACCAAATACACATTTTTGCCACTCACATTTCATCAAGTAAATTGATCAGGCTTTAAAAACAGGTTTCCGAAAACCATTGGCTTCCTCTAGCTGTGCTACTGCCAATATTTCGGGTGCTTTTTTCGTTAGCGTTAGCCATAAAAATCCTACATAACCAGCTAATGACATTCAGTTAAAGCCAACAAGTGTTTTGTAGGCATACAAAACCGACCCAAAATTGTTTTATAGGCATGATTTATCATTTGATGTCATTTTTAAATATCCAGTAAGAAAAATTTATTCAGTGCTTTTTAGGGAAAATATTCCCAACCGATCTACAACTCCCACAATCAACTCCCACATACTAGCGTTTTTTCTATAGACGGACGGACGGTCTAAGAATTTTATGACGATCAAGAAAATATACTTTACAGGGAAAATATACTTTAAAGTATACCCCCATACTATAATGGAAGGTATAAAAATGAATTAGATTTATTTTTTAAGTTATTTATATATGTTTTCAAATGTTAAAATTCTCGACAGATTCACCAACCTGCCTAACATATATTTTACTTTACCTTTATTTTATACTAATCTTCATATTGAGCTTGGCATTAAGTTCTCTTGAAATTACACATTTTCATATACAGTGGACGTCCAATAGTACGTACTTTCGTTTCCACGAATTTCCAATAGTACGAATGGTAAATTTTTTGCATTGGCAGTTCTATAGTACGAATATAAAAATGTTTGCTATTCGATAATACGAATAACTGTATTTTTTGTAAGAAAAAAGTTTAACTTTGAAGTTTTTTACTGCTGTCAACTGCGAAATATTCAGTTGGTAGCAAATTTTATAGTGATAACAAGTACCATGTGTCGTGTGTTCTATATTTGATACATACAAAATGTTTAAAGTAAAAGAAGTGAAAACAAGTAAGAAGGCGTTAAGTTCGGCCGTGCCGAATCTTATATACCGTCCACCACGGAGTGCATTCCACAGTATTACCAGTAGATTAAAGAATGTCGAGGGAATGCGAATTGCAAATATCAAGTAAATACAAGCTAATATGTTCAAAAAACATGCTGAAATACTCTAAATATTAGGGGTATTTTCAGTACTTGTGAGGGAAAAATTTTTCCCTCTGGACCGATTTCGTCCACTTTCAATCCCAAGCGATCTACAACCATAAGACACATTTAGGAAAAATTTGAACCTTCTAGCTCATTTCGTTCGGCCGCTATCGTGCTTTCAACAGACAGACGGACAGACGGACATGGCTATATCGTCTTAGAATTTTACCACGACCCAGAATATATATACTTTATGGGGTCTCCGATAAATATTTCAAGGTGTTACAAACGGAATGACAAAGTGAATATACCCCCATCCTGGAGGTGGAGGGTATAAAGAAGCAAATATCTTTAGAAAATAAGTTGAAAATTATAGAAGACAGTGAGAGTGGAAAATCTCTTTATGAACTTTGTAACAAGTATGGATTATCTAAATCAACCATTTGCACTATAAGAAAGCAGAAGGCGCAACTTTTAGCTGCAACAGGTGCACTAAAATCCCGCTACAGAATAGCAACTGGAGAATTTAAAAAAATGGAAGATGCGCTATATGAGTGGTTTTTATGCCAAAGAAAATCTCATATTCCAGTAGGGGCTACGCAGTTAAAATGCAAGGCTCTGGAATTTCATAAGAAGTTTTATGCAGGCAGCTTTTTTGCCAGTGATGGTTGGCTCACCAAATACAAAAAACGCTATGGTATTAGATTACTTAAAGAATCTGGTGAAAAGCTATCGTCTTCTAAAGAACTGGTAGCTCCATTTATCAATAAATTAGCTGCTGTTATTAAGGAACACGACCTTACACATGAAGCAGTTTTTAATGGAGACGAGTCCGGACTTTATTGGAAAATGTTACCGGACAAAACGTATGTACATCAAGGTGAAAATTCTGCACCTGGCAGAAAACTCTCAAAGGAGAGAATAACGTTTTTAATTTGTGCGAATGCTGAGGGAACAAAGAAGATTACACCTTTTGTGATTGGAAAAGCTCAAAAGCCAAGATGTTTTCGGAACAAACACTTGCCTATTGCTTATGGAAACTCAAAATCTGCTTGGATGACTGCTACCCTTTTTAAACATTGGTTTTTTAAAATTTTTGTTCCAGAGGTGAGTTGTTATTAAATTGAAATTTTTATCGAACTTATCTATAAACAATTGCAGGTGGAAAACTTCTTGAAGGCTAAAAACCTTCCCATAAGAGCGCTTCTTTTGCTCGATAATGCTCCAAGTCATCCTCCTGCAGAAGAATTGGTGCATTTAACTAAAGACGGAAAAATTTGGGTTATGTATATGCCGCCTAATGTCACCCCATTAATACAACCCATGGATCAAAATGCGATTAGACTTTTAAAGCTAAATTATCGTAGTAGCCTGCTATCGAAAATTACGGCCTCATCAGAAGATTTTGCAACATCTCTCAAAAAGACAGATTTATTTGAAGCAATATCTTTAGTTGCAATGTCATGGGAAAAACTCTCTACTGTTTCGCTAAAAAAATGCTGGAAAAATATTTTAGGTGACAGCGGTTTTGATGATGAAGATGATCTTCCCCTTTCATCCTTACGAGATGGCGAAGAACTACGCACAATAAATCATTGCTTAAACTTACTTACTGCAAATTTTGCAAATTCTAGTTTTAGTAATGAGGATTTGCATGATTGGAATATTGATGATCCAAATGAAGAAATTGATCAGGATACTGATAGCGATGATGACCAAATGTTGGTTCCTGTGAACCCATTCCCAAAGGTTAAACATGAAGATGCAATAAAATGTTTTGACACATGCATTCAATGGGCTGTGGAGAACAATATTGAAACTTCCAAGACACTTTTATTGAGATCTATTCATGAAAAAGCGGTAGAAATGCAACTACAAAACAAAACACGCCAATGTTTAATGACTGATGTTGTATACTTAAGTATCTTAAGTGCATACATATCCACAAAAACATGAATTATTACCTATTAGTTTGACCTGAATTTTAATATTTTTTAAGTTTTTTGTATTTTTTGCTTTAAATAAAAAACTAATTTAAATTAAAAATATCTGCATGTGTTTTATTTCAATTAAAAATGGAAAAACCTGTCGTCCAATAATACGAATTTTCCAACATTACGAAAAGGCCTGACATTATATAATTCGTACTATTGGACGTCCACTGTACTATTACTATATCTCTCTTTTGTATCAAATGTGATTTTCAAATTCATTTTCAGGTATTAACAGCATTTGTCTTATCGACTTAAATGCGTTAGCTTTCTTTGGCTATCGCTGTTGAAATGTGTTACGTTTTTTTGCATTACCAATTGTTGGCTTTTTGTTTTGGATATTGTTTTGGCTGAATTAAATGGACATTTTCATGGCTTTGATTAAAATTGCCTTAGCCTTTTAAACACTGAAATTGACTACTGTCCAGGAAATTTTCTTTGCAATTTTAGATTGTATTTTCTTTCTACATCTCTCCAATTAGAATTATAATCGAATCAAAAATATTTTTCATAAAAACTCAACACAAATCAGCTGACTCAAATGTTATAGATTTGCTTTTTGTTTGTTTTTCCTAAATTATCGATACACAATCGTCCTTTCAATAGTGTTACAGAACCCAAAATTACCGTTGAATTGATGTTGACTCAAAAACGATGACGACGTTGTCGACGGCAACTGGAATAAGGGTGAAAACATTACTTCATTTACATCAAAAATAGCTTCTTAATAATCGGCTATCTCAAATAAGGATAATTAATAGAACGAAAACATTTTTTGTGAACATTTAGTAGCTAATGGGTTGGGTGTAGGAATTCGACATTTAAATGTTTTGGCATATTTTCCACAATTATTTTGGTACCCGAAATCAGAATTTTATAACATTCTTCATGTAGTCGTTTTTTCAGCTGGGATGTGCGACGCACTTTGGGCCTTTTAACTTTTGTTTGTCATAGCTTTTAAACTAGTGAACACATTTACTAAAGTAAACTATTGTTGCAAAGAAGACATCATTAGCCTTAAAATGACTAGGAGCTTTAAAAGCAGACGTCTAATATGGTGTTTTTTCTTTTCAAAAACATATTTCTAGTTAGTTTACATTTACTTTTTTGTTACCAAACTAATTTGATCGTTGAAGAATCCTAGTATAAATAAGTTATTCACATTTTTAACCTTCGCATTGGCAATACCTACCCGGGTAGAGAATTCGAAATTCATTTGCTTATAACTCAGCGAGTTTTTAACTTATTTGAAAATGCTTCGGACTCAGTTATTAAATTTCGAAAATATTGCAGAAAATGTTAAAACTAATGATCTTACCTCAGTTTTTCATATACATATATATTTCGATTTTGTCTTTTTATGTACATAGATTAACTATATCTACCGAGGTAGATAATAGGAATTATATGAATGTTTTTCACTTTTCCTTACAGAACTTCAATTAAATCATCTTAGATGAGTAGAGAAAGGAATAAAACAAGTTTATAAGTTAATATATGTACATATGTAGGTATATTTGAAATTAAAAATTTTATAATAGTGATGGAATATTTATGTTCGTAAATTGTAGGATGATGTTGATGGACCCATATGGCAGTCTTCGCACTTTGTCTGTGTGAAACTGTGTACTGCACAAATAGGTTTCTTGCATTTGACGCATGCCTGTCTTGTAGCTCTTTTCCTTCTATCGTCTCTATAGCACATGTAGCAACCACCTTTTTGTTTGATGCGTCCACTTGAATCACGTTGTGGAACATCGTCTGCCACAAACTCATCATCTTCATCGTTTGGCGCAGATATTGATTCTCCTGAAATTGTAAAAGCACTAAAATATTTATCAAGTAAAATATCGGTAATAAACCTACCTAAAATACATTCAATGGCTGTTTTTATGGAAAATTTGTTGACAACCAAAGGCTTTTGAGCTCGGATTTTTATTTGAGGAATACATAAATTTTCGCCCAAAGTCTGTATAAATTCCCTGCGTCGAGACTTCTTTACCTCACTATGTGGATTATTAGTAATGTATATAATATATGCTGCAAGAGCTGATACGTCTAATAAGTTAAAAAACATCGCGAGAGGCCACCGTGTTGTACTTCTTTTGGTAGTATATTGGGACACCATTTTATCCATCGTGTCCACACCGCCCTTTGTTTTGTTATAAAACAAAATCATTTCTGTTTTTTTTTTATATTGGACACAGCTGAATCTCGGTGCATTGAAGATAGTAGGACTACCGATTTTCCCTTTGCTGGGACATACGAGCATATCGTAGCATTTTGATTAAATCCAAATTCACTGGAAAGCACCTCTCTCCTCTTTGACGCCTTGAACTCTTCCGGAATATACCTTTTGTTTTTTTTTCAGAGTACCGACAATAGTCATTTTCCAAGTGATTAGTTCTTGGAGCAATGGAAGCGAAGTGAAGAAATTGTCCATCGTTACATTTCTTCCTGAATTTCTATAGGGAGCAACTAAATCCTTCACTACCTGCTCACCTTGGTTTACATATCTAGTATTTCCCTCTTTTCCGGTGTAAATTTGACCATTCAGCGGATAAAACGTTGTGGCATCGCAAGCCCACCAGATTTTTATTCCATATTTTGCTGGTTTGGAAGGTATATACTGAGTGAACTTAGTGCGGCCTCTATATCCAAACTCGTCTACTGTAATAGTCTCGTATGGTCTGAAGTGATTTCTCAAATTCGAGTTGATCATCTGAAAAATATCTCTAATTGGAGCTGCCTTATCTTCAGATTGGCGAATGGCTCTTGTAGTATGGTTGTCAAAACGAATAAAGCGTAAAATTTGTTGAAAGCGTTTCACAGACATGGTCGCACGATATAGAGGAAAAGAATTTTGTTTCCAAAGCTCAGATGCCTTTTGCTGGCTAGCTTTCTGGGAGCCCATAACTAGCAAAATTCCAAAAAATGCTTTCAACTCGTCCTCAGTAATTGACGTCCACTTAGCAGGCGGTTTAGAAGGATTATCGGTATTCCACTTCTTATAAAATTCTTCGGCTTTTTTATTAGAAAACCTTATAATTTTATCTCTAATGGGAGAACTCATAATGCAAAAAAATGTATCCAGTGGAGATAAGTTTTTCGTATTTGGATTAGGTCCTATAAACAATGAATCGCGTATAATATTCTGAGCTCCTTGGCGGACAAACGTATTATTAGTCTTATACCACTTTGTACCATCTTTACTGTGGAAAAATGTTTGATCGCTCATGGCGATAGGTTCATCACGGTCACTGCCATTGTCATCAGATTCACTCTCAATATTCAGCTCCGTATTTATCTCTTCCTCAGCGATTTCAGCATCCGAATCAACATCTACTTGAGCTGGCACATATTCTTCATCGCTATCAACATCCTCAAATGGGTCAGGTTCCGCATCATCCGAATCAGATTCGGCTGCCAACATATTCCGAAAATACTCTTGCTTTTCTTCATGAGACAATCTAATACCAAAAAAAAACAACTTAAAATTTCGAATTGTGTAAGAGTGCGACGATATGCACTTTGAATATCAGGCACGATGAGAGCTAATCATAAAAAAGAGCTTGCACGCCTCTATACTCCAGTGAATTCGCCAATGAAGTTTTTTTTAGATCTTCATTCGCACAACTATGCATACAAGTACCAACAAAATACTTACCTACAAACAGCTGCTGCAGAGAGATATTCAAAATCGATGATTCTATTCATACTTATTTTTTGTCAAAACAACCTGTCACAACTAATGCTGGAGACAAACTGATATTTTTGATGTGGGATCAAACATTTCTTTGGCTCACACATGAGACTTCATTTACTAACGGTACAATAACTGCTTACATCGTTTTTATCTCGTAGCTTGGGAGAACTGCGTAATTTGCGTACATTTTGTTGCTATATTTTTTAACTCAACTCTTTTAATACAATAACAAAAACGAGCCCTGATCTTACCGTATATGTCATTATGCCATTGCCACTTGATTCGTTGTTTTCTATTATGATTTAACTCAAATTATTTTAATATTTTGTTGGTACTTACGTTTTTGCAGAACATAATGCAGTGAATATTTTGTATCTACCCGGGTAGAGACAGTGTGTTTGCGTAAAAAAAATTCTTTGACAATGCGAAGGTTAAATATATCCTACGATTGTAGTCACCTATGAAGACGCATAAAATATCAAATGTGGAAACATCTGACAATGTATGGCATAAATTAACCAAACAATATGTTTAATATTGTTTTTATTTTTCGTTTCCTATTTCGGTCTAGGAATGTCAAAAACGGCCCTATTCAGGAAATCGGATTCTTTAAAGATTTGATATCACCGGTTTTATCAAATCTTTAAAGCCGAAAACTGTTTTTAATATTAGCAAAAATGCAATCATTCATATATTTTTCGCTTTTTAGTTTATTGAATACAAAATAATCATGTCGATTATGCACGCCGACGGATTTGCTGCGGATCGGATTGACTCGATCCGAACTCGACTCACTTTGTGAGGAAAATTGTATTATGTAATCCGTCGGATGACTGCATTACCAACATAAAGTCGATATTACATTACAGCTGTCAAATTGACATTTATAAGCAAATGACAAACAAAAGTAACCAATAAAGTGCGCTGATATATTCTTAGATTTGAAATTAAATAAAATAATTGAAATTCTAACATTTTATAATGTATTCATCAATTGGTTTTTTTATAAATTTGGAAGAAAAAAGTGGCAATACAAAAAAAAAACAAATCATTTAACATTTACATTTAATTTTTTCTCATCTTACCTCTTAGCTTCCATTAGAAATTAAAACAAATAAAAAAACAACCAAAAAGTACTTTATCCGCATCAAATCAGCGATGATTTTCTGTCGGATATTTTTGTATGTGAAGTGAGTCGCATGAGGAATACATAATAAAGAGTGATTTTTTTGAGGTTAGGATTTTCATGCATTAGTATTTGACAGATCACGTGGGATTTCAGACATGGTGTCAAAGAGAAAGATGCTCAGTATGCTTTGACATTTCATCATGAATAGACTTACTAACGAGCAACGCTTGCAAATCATTGAATTTTATTATCAAAATGCGTGCTCTGTTAAGAAAGTTCAGAAAGAAAGAAATTGTGTTCAGCGACGAAGCTCATTTTTGGCTCAATGGGTACGTAAATAGGCAGAATTGTCGATTTTGGAGTGAATATCAGCCAGAAGCATTGCAAGAGCTACCAATGCATCCAGAAAAAGTCACAGTTTGGTGCGGTTTATGGGCTGGTGGTTTCATTGGACCGTACTTCTTCAAAGATGATGCGAATCGTAACGTAACTGTGAATGGTGAGCGCTACCGTGAGATGATATCCAACTTTTTTTTGCCCAAAATGGAAGAACTGAACTTGGTTGACATGTGGTTTCAACAAGATGGCGCTACATGCCACACAGCTCGCGATTCTATGGCCATTTTGAGGGAAAACTTCGGAGAACAATTCATCTCAAGAAATGGACCGGTAAGTTGGCCACCAAGATCATGCGATTTGACGCCTTTAGACTATTTTTTGTGGGGCTACGTCAAGTCTAAAGTCTACAGAAATAAGCCAGCAACTATTCCAGCTTTGGAAGACAACATTTCCGAAGAAATTCGGGCTATTCCGGCCGAAATGCTCGAAAAAGTTGCCCAAAATTGGACTTTCCGAATGGACCACCTAAGACGCAGCCGCGGTCAACATTTAAATGAAATTATCTTCAAAAAGTAAATGTCATGGACCAATCTAACGTTTCAAATAAAGAACCGATGAGATTTTGCAAATTTTATGCGTTTTTTTAAAAAAAAAGTTATCAAGCTCTTAAAAAATCACCCTTTACGAATTTTTCCGCAACGGCATTACCATCGGCTTATATAATACCAAAATACTCAACTGCGGAAAAAATCCGATTCGCAGGCATCCGTCGGCGTGCATAATCGACATGAATATTAAAGCATAAGAATTCATTTAACCTTCGCATTAATAGTATATACCCATGTAGATATTTCAGTTTTCATTATTTGATAACTCTGAGGGTTTTCATATGATTTGCAAATACTTCAAGCTCAGTTATTTTTTATTTATTACGGCGTTTTAATAGTATCTACGTGAGCAGATAAAACGAAAACGGCCGGGACGAACTTTGCCCTTTGGCTTTGCAATCCACAGAGGCTGTAGATTTTCGTAGAAGTGCAGGAATGTATTTAATATAGCCAAACCAAAACAACTAAAAATAATCTTCCTTATATAGGGCCCGCCATCTAACGTTTTTTTTTTCAACTATTCAACCGTTGGACTATTAATTGTGGGGTGCCCTCAGCAGCTATTTGAATGAAATTATTTTCCATTATAAACCAGAAGGATTGTACTTTCAAAATAAAAAAAGAAATTTGAGAAAATATTCAGCAGTTTTTTTTATAGCATTTTCAAAAAAAAAAGTTATTTGTTGAAATATGTGGTTTCTAGAGCGGAAAAGTAAAATATTGGAGACATTGGTATGGGGTCAGCCATCACACGTTTTTTTTTTAACCGTTGGACTATTAATTGTTTTTTTATTAATTGTATTTTCCATTATAAACCAGAAGGATTGTACTTTCAAAATAAAAAAAGAAATTTGAGAAAATATTCAGCAGTTTTTTATAGCATTTTAAAAAAAAGTTATTTGTTGAAATATGTGGTTTCTAGAGCGGAAAAAGTAAATCATAGGAGACATTGGTATGGGGTCAGCCATCTAACGTTTTTTTTTTCAACTAATCAACCGTTGCACTATTATTTGTGGGGTGCCCGAGGCAGCCATTTGAATGAAATTATTTTCCATTATTGACCGGAATAATAAAAACAGAAATTTTAGAAAATATCCAGTAGTTTTTTTATAGCATTTTCAAAAAAAGTTATATGGCGGACCCAATATAATAAAAATGAAATGATGTTCGTTGGTAATCGCATCACTTGAGAACGGCTGAACAGATTTGGCTGATTTAGGTTTTAAGATGAAAAAACTTTTGACCGCAAAATGGGAAATTGTTAAAAAAAACTGAAAGTACCTTTTTCTATAGAATTTTTGAATGAACTCAAGGCTATAAGTCTCTATTCAAGCAATGGATATGCGAAATTCTTTTACATATGTTATGTTCGTTATGATTCTGCGAACGTGTTCGGAACATATATATTAAAGCATATGTGCTATTCTTATAATGAATGATATGTATTAAAAACCAAAACAAAAAATAAATTAAAAAAAAACCAAAAACACAAAAATTCAGGTAATTGTAAGAAAAAGTCAGAAAATTCGGACAAAGTGCAATGAATCTTTATATTTTATGCATTTTTGTCAGAATTGACGATAGGAACGACGTATTTTGTTGATTCCTTTGTGTAAGGTTCATAATTCAAGTTCGTAATCAGTCATCAAATAAACATGGAAATCCAGTTTCAGATATTTCATGTATTTTCACCGATTCTTAAACCAAATACAAAGAGGATATTTCTGAAAACTCACAATGAAGCATTGAATGAAGGTATGCGATTAATATTAGCCCAACTAGGAATGACAGCGCCACACTATCCGAAGCACTAAGAATTTAATCAAAAACCATGTGAACACTGCATTGTGAGGATAAGATGCTTACGGAACACGTACGCGGCTTATGAACGATTGAACTATGGTGATTTTTCTTCTTGGGCGTTTTCGGCGGAACAGGAAAATCTTTTTTGATCGTACTAAGTTTAGCAAAAATTCGCTCGCAAAATTAAAGAATGCTTGCTTCATCAGCTGCGTTCTTTATAGACTGCCGAGATGCACTCAGGTTACGATGAATATGGAAAGTTCTGAAATGGCCAACGTTTCGATCGGTCCGGAGGAGTGTACTATGGCACACTGTTGGTTCAATGATTCTGTTGGAAGGTGATTTTCGATTCACATTACTGGCGATTCCATGGGAATCTCCAGCTGACGAACGGCTGTTGCGGAACGGCCGATCTAGAGTATTATCAAAACAATTGCTGTACATTCGCTATAGTAAAAGTGATGTTGATATTGCGAACATATCAACATATTTCGATTTTTTCAGTTCGTGTTCCCATACATTTCTCAAAATCGTGTGTCGTTGAGCGACACGAAAAATATTGAATTGGGCGATTCCTTTTGACTGAACTTGCGCAGACTATCGCCCCATAATATCAGATTATTTTTTCCAATGACACTGCGAAGTGGGGAAATTAACGAATAGCATATTGAAGAAACACTTTTAAAGGAAAGCACGATGATGAAGACATTTTGAGAGCACGCTCCGCTGTTAAATCGGCAATTAACGTACGACACTCATGAAAGTTATGATCGATGGAATTGGAGTGATTATCCTCTGGACAATCACGTTGGAACCACAAGACTATTATTGATCGTGTATACTTTAGTTACGATTCTCTCGCAGAATTTAATTTTACCGGTTTCATCTGAAATTTCAGCTAAGTTGTTGAAAAGGCCGAACAGCTAATTCAGCAATTAAATACGCAAAAGAAATTCCAACGTGAAAACTGTCGAAGAACTGTAGTGGTAGTGTAGTAACAAAATTGATCGTTCGGAATATACGATGTCTCACACGAAGTCTTTGGAGAAATTAGACCGAATAATGACTAGACAGGCGTATAGTCAAAGTTTAAGGGGATGGTTATAATTGAATGACGACTTCATACACGTGATTCTCATGATTAATATTAAAAAATCGATATAACCAATATAATGTTAGCATATGTCGTACAGATTAAAAATGCAAAACATCACGATATTTCAATTTAGTACTATCAAGCGTTCGATCTGCATAATGACGATGGCAAAATCGCCGTTGAAATGCAGACACGGCGTAATCTCAATTAGATATCCATGACCGTATCGTTAAATTAAATATCTATCAGCAAACGAAACGATTAGAAAATTAGGCTGTCCTAAGTGTTGTATGTACGTACGTGCTATATCTTTACACCAGTTGTAACATTGTTTTTGATATTTTACCTACAAAAATTTGTACAACAGTACAACTTTTGCAGATATGTTATTGCAGTATACTAAATGATCTGATCAGTTATTGTTATTTGTTTACATTCAAATTAGCTGCATTAGTTTGTATTTTCATATTTTTGCATTTGAAATAAATATTCCCGATTTTACGAACACTCGAGTTAACGAATTCGCTATTTATACCCTCACCCTACAAAGTAGAAGGGTATATATCATTTTCACTTTCGAAAGGCAATTTTATGCGCCCGTTTTGCGTCGACGATTGTAAATTGGCATTTCCGTTGTTAATATTCGATCGATAATCGTTGATATTCACCCTTATTCCAGTTGTCGTCGTCATCGATTTTGGCTAACTAGTTTAGTTTTGGCTAACTAGTTTGTTGTTGATCCATTTCTTAAATGGATCAACAACAAAAATCTGGCAACAACACTAAGCGAGTAGTAAGCTACTTTCTTGTTAAGCGAGTAAATTCCATACAAAAATTATGCTAGTAAGCCCAATGGAATAACGAACGGTCCCAACGCCTCTCACAACCGCACCGTCCGACCGAGAGCGCCATAGTCCGAACCATGGCGGTTAAGCAGTAGAGGGTGGACACCGGCTACAGATCAAATATCAACAGCCGGCATAACAAAAATATTATAGGTCTACTATTGGGTCGACGAAACAGTCGTTTATCGATAATTTACACAAAACAAAAAACGCATCTCTAATATTTCAGTCAGCTGATTTTTGATGTGTTGTATATTTGTGAAATAAATATTTTTATTTCTGATTCAAATTCGGATTCGAGTGATGAAGAAAAGAAATACAATCTAAATTGTGAAAACAAAATTTGCTGGACAGGAGTCAATTTAGCAGATGAAATGTGAGTGGCAAAAATTTAGGAATGTTGGTGTGTGTTTTGTTATTTCTTCAAAATGTTCCAACGTTACTTTCGTGTTAATGAAATAACATTTATGCATGCGCTGGAAAGCAATCAAATCGACACCATAATTAAGATGTCTAGACCAGCGATCGCTCCAGTTGAGTGTCGGAAACGACTTCAACTTGGTACTATGAAAAATGTTGAAAGAAGGGAAGCTTCTGTATCCAAACCACGTTCTACCTCTTGGACACCACATTTATCGCCCAGAATTGCGAATGGACGGTGCCCTCAAATGTATATATGCTCCGACTTTGTTGGTGATAATGTTGACACGACTCTGCTTTTGTCGTCGCCGTTTTTGGCGATTTTTCTAAATGTTCAGAAATGACAAAAATGAGGAAGAATTGGAAAAACTTAAAAAAACGCGAACCAATTTAATTAATGAATTTATTTTGACAACAATTTTGAAAAACTTTGATTTGCTTGCAATTTTAAAATTTCATTTAAATTTTAATTTTAAAAGTAATTGAATGGGTAGGATTCGTGGGTTTACCACTTGTCCTCTGTTTGGGTGATTCCAGATGAAATTTATTATTTTATAGCGAAATCTAACGACCCAGACGTAGGCATCCAAGAACGTATTTATTTCTTAATATTTTTATATGGTAGATATTACTTTTATAGTAGATATTACTTTTATATGTTTATTTTTTTGTACGAAAATAAAACAATCTTCCGTTTCAATTCGTTTTAACATTTATTGTCAGCTTCAACATCGAGAATGACAGTTTCAAACTTTGCACTAATTTAAAAAATTGGAGACAAAGAAAGCTTTGAGAAGTAATGAGCAAAAAACATAAATGAATAAGAAGGCCGGCCCGTCCGTCTTATTTCAAAAATTGAGTGAGTTACGTTAGATTAAAATGTGAAAAATAAAATTTAAGAGAGTTCTGTCGTCGGTTTTGACAGAAATCTTTCATAATAACATGAAAATTTCAAAATTAAGAATGCCGGGAACAAAGAAGAATAGGTCTTATTTTTCAATAAAATGTTTTGCAATTAGTTAAATAAAATAAAATAAAATAAAATAAAATAAAATAAAATAAAATAAAATAAAATAAAATAAAATAAAATAAAATAAAATAAAATAAAATAAAATAAAATAAAATAAAATAAAATAAAATAAAATAAAATAAAATAAAATAAAATAAAATAAAATAAAATAAAATAAAATAAAATAAAATAAAATAAAATAAAATAAAATAAAATAAAATAAAATAAAATAAAATAAAATAAAATAAAATAAAATAAAATAAAATAAAATAAAATAAAATAAAATAAAATAAAATAAAATAAAATAAAATAAAATAAAATAAAATAAAATAAAATAAAATAAAATAAAATAAAATAAAATAAAATAAAATAAAATAAAATAAAATAAAATAAAATAAAATAAAATAAAATAAAATAAAATAAAATAAAATAAAATAAAATAAAATAAAATAAAATAAAATAAAATAAAATAAAATAAAATAAAATAAAATAAAATAAAATAAAATAAAATAAAATAAAATAAAATAAAATAAAATAAAATAAAATAAAATAAAATAAAATAAAATAAAATAAAATAAAATAAAATAAAATAAAATAAAATAAAATAAAATAAAATAAAATAAAATAAAATAAAATAAAATAAAATAAAATAAAATAAAATAAAATAAAATAAAATAAAATAAAATAAAATAAAATAAAATAAAATAAAATAAAATAAAATAAAATAAAATAAAATAAAATAAAATAAAATAAAATAAAATAAAATAAAATAAAATAAAATAAAATAAAATAAAATAAAATAAAATAAAATAAAATAAAATAAAATAAAATAAAATAAAATAAAATAAAATAAAATAAAATAAAATAAAATAAAATAAAATAAAATAAAATAAAATAAAATAAAATAAAATAAAATAAAATAAAATAAAATAAAATAAAATAAAATAAAATAAAATAAAATAAAATAAAATAAAATAAAATAAAATAAAATAAAATAAAATAAAATAAAATAAAATAAAATAAAATAAAATAAAATAAAATAAAATAAAATAAAATAAAATAAAATAAAATAAAATAAAATAAAATAAAATAAAATAAAATAAAATAAAATAAAATAAAATAAAATAAAATAAAATAAAATAAAATAAAATAAAATAAAATAAAATAAAATAAAATAAAATAAAATAAAATAAAATAAAATAAAATAAAATAAAATAAAATAAAATAAAATAAAATAAAATAAAATAAAATAAAATAAAATAAAATAAAATAAAATAAAATAAAATAAAATAAAATAAAATAAAATAAAATAAAATAAAATAAAATAAAATAAAATAAAATAAAATAAAATAAAATAAAATAAAATAAAATAAAATAAAATAAAATAAAATAAAATAAAATAAAATAAAATAAAATAAAATAAAATAAAATAAAATAAAATAAAATAAAATAAAATAAAATAAAATAAAATAAAATAAAATAAAATAAAATAAAATAAAATAAAATAAAATAAAATAAAATAAAATAAAATAAAATAAAATAAAATAAAATAAAATAAAATAAAATAAAATAAAATAAAATAAAATAAAATAAAATAAAATAAAATAAAATAAAATAAAATAAAATAAAATAAAATAAAATAAAATAAAATAAAATAAAATAAAATAAAATAAAATAAAATAAAATAAAATAAAATAAAATAAAATAAAATAAAATAAAATAAAATAAAATAAAATAAAATAAAATAAAATAAAATAAAATAAAATAAAATAAAATAAAATAAAATAAAATAAAATAAAATAAAATAAAATAAAATAAAATAAAATAAAATAAAATAAAATAAAATAAAATAAAATAAAATAAAATAAAATAAAATAAAATAAAATAAAATAAAATAAAATAAAATAAAATAAAATAAAATAAAATAAAATAAAATAAAATAAAATAAAATAAAATAAAATAAAATAAAATAAAATAAAATAAAATAAAATAAAATAAAATAAAATAAAATAAAATAAAATAAAATAAAATAAAATAAAATAAAATAAAATAAAATAAAATAAAATAAAATAAAATAAAATAAAATAAAATAAAATAAAATAAAATAAAATAAAATAAAATAAAATAAAATAAAATAAAATAAAATAAAATAAAATAAAATAAAATAAAATAAAATAAAATAAAATAAAATAAAATAAAATAAAATAAAATAAAATAAAATAAAATAAAATAAAATAAAATAAAATAAAATAAAATAAAATAAAATAAAATAAAATAAAATAAAATAAAATAAAATAAAATAAAATAAAATAAAATAAAATAAAATAAAATAAAATAAAATAAAATAAAATAAAATAAAATAAAATAAAATAAAATAAAATAAAATAAAATAAAATAAAATAAAATAAAATAAAATAAAATAAAATAAAATAAAATAAAATAAAATAAAATAAAATAAAATAAAATAAAATAAAATAAAATAAAATAAAATAAAATAAAATAAAATAAAATAAAATAAAATAAAATAAAATAAAATAAAATAAAATAAAATAAAATAAAATAAAATAAAATAAAATAAAATAAAATAAAATAAAATAAAATAAAATAAAATAAAATAAAATAAAATAAAATAAAATAAAATAAAATAAAATAAAATAAAATAAAATAAAATAAAATAAAATAAAATAAAATAAAATAAAATAAAATAAAATAAAATAAAATAAAATAAAATAAAATAAAATAAAATAAAATAAAATAAAATAAAATAAAATAAAATAAAATAAAATAAAATAAAATAAAATAAAATAAAATAAAATAAAATAAAATAAAATAAAATAAAATAAAATAAAATAAAATAAAATAAAATAAAATAAAATAAAATAAAATAAAATAAAATAAAATAAAATAAAATAAAATAAAATAAAATAAAATAAAATAAAATAAAATAAAATAAAATAAAATAAAATAAAATAAAATAAAATAAAATAAAATAAAATAAAATAAAATAAAATAAAATAAAATAAAATAAAATAAAATAAAATAAAATAAAATAAAATAAAATAAAATAAAATAAAATAAAATAAAATAAAATAAAATAAAATAAAATAAAATAAAATAAAATAAAATAAAATAAAATAAAATAAAATAAAATAAAATAAAATAAAATAAAATAAAATAAAATAAAATAAAATAAAATAAAATAAAATAAAATAAAATAAAATAAAATAAAATAAAATAAAATAAAATAAAATAAAATAAAATAAAATAAAATAAAATAAAATAAAATAAAATAAAATAAAATAAAATAAAATAAAATAAAATAAAATAAAATAAAATAAAATAAAATAAAATAAAATAAAATAAAATAAAATAAAATAAAATAAAATAAAATAAAATAAAATAAAATAAAATAAAATAAAATAAAATAAAATAAAATAAAATAAAATAAAATAAAATAAAATAAAATAAAATAAAATAAAATAAAATAAAATAAAATAAAATAAAATAAAATAAAATAAAATAAAATAAAATAAAATAAAATAAAATAAAATAAAATAAAATAAAATAAAATAAAATAAAATAAAATAAAATAAAATAAAATAAAATAAAATAAAATAAAATAAAATAAAATAAAATAAAATAAAATAAAATAAAATAAAATAAAATAAAATAAAATAAAATAAAATAAAATAAAATAAAATAAAATAAAATAAAATAAAATAAAATAAAATAAAATAAAATAAAATAAAATAAAATAAAATAAAATAAAATAAAATAAAATAAAATAAAATAAAATAAAATAAAATAAAATAAAATAAAATAAAATAAAATAAAATAAAATAAAATAAAATAAAATAAAATAAAATAAAATAAAATAAAATAAAATAAAATAAAATAAAATAAAATAAAATAAAATAAAATAAAATAAAATAAAATAAAATAAAATAAAATAAAATAAAATAAAATAAAATAAAATAAAATAAAATAAAATAAAATAAAATAAAATAAAATAAAATAAAATAAAATAAAATAAAATAAAATAAAATAAAATAAAATAAAATAAAATAAAATAAAATAAAATAAAATAAAATAAAATAAAATAAAATAAAATAAAATAAAATAAAATAAAATAAAATAAAATAAAATAAAATAAAATAAAATAAAATAAAATAAAATAAAATAAAATAAAATAAAATAAAATAAAATAAAATAAAATAAAATAAAATAAAATAAAATAAAATAAAATAAAATAAAATAAAATAAAATAAAATAAAATAAAATAAAATAAAATAAAATAAAATAAAATAAAATAAAATAAAATAAAATAAAATAAAATAAAATAAAATAAAATAAAATAAAATAAAATAAAATAAAATAAAATAAAATAAAATAAAATAAAATAAAATAAAATAAAATAAAATAAAATAAAATAAAATAAAATAAAATAAAATAAAATAAAATAAAATAAAATAAAATAAAATAAAATAAAATAAAATAAAATAAAATAAAATAAAATAAAATAAAATAAAATAAAATAAAATAAAATAAAATAAAATAAAATAAAATAAAATAAAATAAAATAAAATAAAATAAAATAAAATAAAATAAAATAAAATAAAATAAAATAAAATAAAATAAAATAAAATAAAATAAAATAAAATAAAATAAAATAAAATAAAATAAAATAAAATAAAATAAAATAAAATAAAATAAAATAAAATAAAATAAAATAAAATAAAATAAAATAAAATAAAATAAAATAAAATAAAATAAAATAAAATAAAATAAAATAAAATAAAATAAAATAAAATAAAATAAAATAAAATAAAATAAAATAAAATAAAATAAAATAAAATAAAATAAAATAAAATAAAATAAAATAAAATAAAATAAAATAAAATAAAATAAAATAAAATAAAATAAAATAAAATAAAATAAAATAAAATAAAATAAAATAAAATAAAATAAAATAAAATAAAATAAAATAAAATAAAATAAAATAAAATAAAATAAAATAAAATAAAATAAAATAAAATAAAATAAAATAAAATAAAATAAAATAAAATAAAATAAAATAAAATAAAATAAAATAAAATAAAATAAAATAAAATAAAATAAAATAAAATAAAATAAAATAAAATAAAATAAAATAAAATAAAATAAAATAAAATAAAATAAAATAAAATAAAATAAAATAAAATAAAATAAAATAAAATAAAATAAAATAAAATAAAATAAAATAAAATAAAATAAAATAAAATAAAATAAAATAAAATAAAATAAAATAAAATAAAATAAAATAAAATAAAATAAAATAAAATAAAATAAAATAAAATAAAATAAAATAAAATAAAATAAAATAAAATAAAATAAAATAAAATAAAATAAAATAAAATAAAATAAAATAAAATAAAATAAAATAAAATAAAATAAAATAAAATAAAATAAAATAAAATAAAATAAAATAAAATAAAATAAAATAAAATAAAATAAAATAAAATAAAATAAAATAAAATAAAATAAAATAAAATAAAATAAAATAAAATAAAATAAAATAAAATAAAATAAAATAAAATAAAATAAAATAAAATAAAATAAAATAAAATAAAATAAAATAAAATAAAATAAAATAAAATAAAATAAAATAAAATAAAATAAAATAAAATAAAATAAAATAAAATAAAATAAAATAAAATAAAATAAAATAAAATAAAATAAAATAAAATAAAATAAAATAAAATAAAATAAAATAAAATAAAATAAAATAAAATAAAATAAAATAAAATAAAATAAAATAAAATAAAATAAAATAAAATAAAATAAAATAAAATAAAATAAAATAAAATAAAATAAAATAAAATAAAATAAAATAAAATAAAATAAAATAAAATAAAATAAAATAAAATAAAATAAAATAAAATAAAATAAAATAAAATAAAATAAAATAAAATAAAATAAAATAAAATAAAATAAAATAAAATAAAATAAAATAAAATAAAATAAAATAAAATAAAATAAAATAAAATAAAATAAAATAAAATAAAATAAAATAAAATAAAATAAAATAAAATAAAATAAAATAAAATAAAATAAAATAAAATAAAATAAAATAAAATAAAATAAAATAAAATAAAATAAAATAAAATAAAATAAAATAAAATAAAATAAAATAAAATAAAATAAAATAAAATAAAATAAAATAAAATAAAATAAAATAAAATAAAATAAAATAAAATAAAATAAAATAAAATAAAATAAAATAAAATAAAATAAAATAAAATAAAATAAAATAAAATAAAATAAAATAAAATAAAATAAAATAAAATAAAATAAAATAAAATAAAATAAAATAAAATAAAATAAAATAAAATAAAATAAAATAAAATAAAATAAAATAAAATAAAATAAAATAAAATAAAATAAAATAAAATAAAATAAAATAAAATAAAATAAAATAAAATAAAATAAAATAAAATAAAATAAAATAAAATAAAATAAAATAAAATAAAATAAAATAAAATAAAATAAAATAAAATAAAATAAAATAAAATAAAATAAAATAAAATAAAATAAAATAAAATAAAATAAAATAAAATAAAATAAAATAAAATAAAATAAAATAAAATAAAATAAAATAAAATAAAATAAAATAAAATAAAATAAAATAAAATAAAATAAAATAAAATAAAATAAAATAAAATAAAATAAAATAAAATAAAATAAAATAAAATAAAATAAAATAAAATAAAATAAAATAAAATAAAATAAAATAAAATAAAATAAAATAAAATAAAATAAAATAAAATAAAATAAAATAAAATAAAATAAAATAAAATAAAATAAAATAAAATAAAATAAAATAAAATAAAATAAAATAAAATAAAATAAAATAAAATAAAATAAAATAAAATAAAATAAAATAAAATAAAATAAAATAAAATAAAATAAAATAAAATAAAATAAAATAAAATAAAATAAAATAAAATAAAATAAAATAAAATAAAATAAAATAAAATAAAATAAAATAAAATAAAATAAAATAAAATAAAATAAAATAAAATAAAATAAAATAAAATAAAATAAAATAAAATAAAATAAAATAAAATAAAATAAAATAAAATAAAATAAAATAAAATAAAATAAAATAAAATAAAATAAAATAAAATAAAATAAAATAAAATAAAATAAAATAAAATAAAATAAAATAAAATAAAATAAAATAAAATAAAATAAAATAAAATAAAATAAAATAAAATAAAATAAAATAAAATAAAATAAAATAAAATAAAATAAAATAAAATAAAATAAAATAAAATAAAATAAAATAAAATAAAATAAAATAAAATAAAATAAAATAAAATAAAATAAAATAAAATAAAATAAAATAAAATAAAATAAAATAAAATAAAATAAAATAAAATAAAATAAAATAAAATAAAATAAAATAAAATAAAATAAAATAAAATAAAATAAAATAAAATAAAATAAAATAAAATAAAATAAAATAAAATAAAATAAAATAAAATAAAATAAAATAAAATAAAATAAAATAAAATAAAATAAAATAAAATAAAATAAAATAAAATAAAATAAAATAAAATAAAATAAAATAAAATAAAATAAAATAAAATAAAATAAAATAAAATAAAATAAAATAAAATAAAATAAAATAAAATAAAATAAAATAAAATAAAATAAAATAAAATAAAATAAAATAAAATAAAATAAAATAAAATAAAATAAAATAAAATAAGTAAAATGTTCACAAAATTCGAGTAAAATTCGACACAGTTTCTTAGTATTTTAATGTTGTTTGTCGTTGCTTTGTGCTGTTTTCTTTAGTTCATTCACAATTAAACAAAAATCACGAAAAATATTCATTTTGAAACACCCATTCTTCACCTAAGAGTGGGAAAAAGAGTGTCGCTATTTCATTTACATTTTAATCGCACGTAACCGTCAGAAATCAAAGAGATCTATGTGTGTGCAAAACATTTTATTGAAAAATAATACAAAAATTATCCTATTCTTCTTTGTTCCCGGCATTCTTAATTTTGAAATTTTCATGTTATTATGAATGATTTCAGTCAATGCCGACGACAACACTCTCTTAAGTTTTACTTTTCACATTTTAATCTAACGAAACTCGCTCAATTTTTGAAATGAGACGGACGGACCTTCTTATTCAATTATGTTTTTTGCCGCAGTGAACATTTGCAAACACTTTAAATTGAAATTTAATTAATTTTATCAACATTTCGAATATTATAACTAAATACGAACATAATCGTTGATTAAACAAGAGAAAACAATTGCAACTCAAAAATACTTTGCGTTTAAATTTCTTCTTCTGCTGCGTGTTCTCCTATCACTGGCCATAAGGTTAAATTTTTATTCGTCACTGGTTTACTATCCAGTTAATGTGTTCGGTACCGAAAATAACCAAAACAAGTAAGAAAACGTCAGTCGGCTATACCGACTTATAATGTATACCCTCACTCTCACAGAACATGTATTATTTAATGCAGGTATTCAATTTTACTTAAGGCAGGATAATTTGTGTGGGAGGTACTAGAATGTTCTCGGCACACACATTTCCAGCTTCCACATTTATAAAACAATTGTAAAAACATGATCAATATCTAGTCTTGGTGGATTCCAGGAACCAGTATAAAAGTTTTGAAAGATTTAATTTTACCTAAAGCGTAGATATTTTTTAGGTTTAAAGTAATTGTAAATACATTTTCAAATATCAGGTTTCAAGAGATTTTGACGTAATATCGTTTTTATTTCAAACAAAGCTTATGCCACTTTGTGTGGGAGGTACCTGAAGGGGTGTGACAATATTGCCCATTTTCCATGTGAATGCAACTTTTATCAAACTTTACAGTATTCCGATCGTCCGTATGGAATATATGTATAACTGATTTTATTTTACGTAGATTAGGGTGATTTGTGTGGGAGCTACTGGAAGGGACGTGGCAAAATCCACCATATTTTGCACACTTAAAGCGATTATAAAATACCAAATCAAATACCAAAATATAGGCTATTCCGAAAAAAGTCGTGAAACGGATTTGGTCTAAACATACTTAGGGTCTGTCTGATATGAATGATATATACCCTCCTACTCTGTAGAAGGAGGGTATAAAAAACTATAAAATTCAAATCATTTCGCAGTAACAACTGAATTTTGAATTTCAGTTGCAAATGTTTTATCCGATACTGTACATATTTATAGCTACATAACTGATTACTGAAAATATAGGGTGTTTTTTATTGGGGTATAGAACTTTAAGTTGGCATCACTTTTTTAACTGGCGGCCATTTTGTCAGCTGTCAAGTGATTAATATTTAGTTTGGTTTGCCATTTCATCATGAACAGGTTGACAAAAGAACAACGCTTGCAAATCGTGCAAATTTATTTCGAAAGTAATGGTTCAGTTCGCGAAGTTCACCGCAAGCTCCGTCCATTTTATGGTCGACATAATCGTCCATCAGAGCAATTAATTCGGTTAACCAAGATCGTGTGATTTGACACCATTGGATTATTTTCTTTGGATATGTGAAGTCGCTCGTCTACGCCAACAAACCAGAAACGTTAGGGGACTTGGAAGCCAACATTCGTGGCGTTATTGCCAACATACGGCCCCATATGCTCGAAAAAGTGGTTGAAAATTGGACCTGTAGAATTGGCTATATTCGAGCCAGCCGCGGCGGCCACATGCCCGAAATCATATTTAAACATTAATGGCATAAAATTATCCTTCCAATAAAGCCAAATTGATGGACATTAAAACGATTTTCTTGTGTTTTATTTCAATTCGAAGTTCTATACCTCAATAAAAAACACCCTTTACTTACCGCAGATGATCGCATACATAATTAATTTCATACTACATTTATTTGCATAGTCATGTCATTGCATTTCTTTATTCCATTTATTAACTGAATTTAATTTACATTAAAATAAATGTACATAACAATTATAATTATTATTATATGTATATATATAAGTAAATAAAATAGGGGAAACGTATTTAATATTCTGAAGGATACAAATATAGGCATTTCAAAATTTATATTACAATATTGTTATAATTTTGGTACGAGTACTAACGTCTTTTTTAATATTGTTTTAGATATATTCAGCTTTATGATTTCGTATAAAAATTATGTTAGTTAGTTTAAACTGTCTACTTTTTGTCATTTTAACAATTGAAATCTATTTAAGTGTCATGATGCTGGTGTATAACAATTCACTTACGATATTATGTACATTAGTATGTACTATTGGATAGGTAAATAGATAGTTTATTTTTTATATTAACATGTCTTTACATACAGAGATAATGATAGTGTTGGCTTATTTATGATCATATATTCCACTAATTGTATAAAAATGTCACCATTCTATAAATTCTTGCCGTAAAACCCTAAAAGTCTAATACGTGTCGATACAGGACTTTGAACATGTTCCAGTATTTCCATCTTTAATGAATAACATTTCGGGGGAAAATAAAATGGACAAAAAGACAAGAATTGCATAAACCATTTGAGTATCAATTGTTTTGTGATTGTATGTAAAAGGAAATATGTATGTATGTATGTTTGTATGTTTTATCGTAGACACTGAGAAACAATTCAACAGTTTGCTAAACTTACTAAAACCGTAATAGCCATTCGCACTGGTTGAGAGTTGAGATCCCAATTTATATAACGACATTTACAAATTGTTGATTAAAAAGTGAAATTTTGTTCAATTTTCCGATACAATTTTCTACAATCAAATCAATTGTCATATTAAATAATTCAAATTCAACTGATTGAACCCAAATGTAAATCCCTATCAAATGTCTGTTCTGTTAGTTCTTGATCCATTTGCGTTGCATCTTCGTATGAAGAAGAGTGTCCTCTCCCGAATCCATTCAACGGAGACTAATGTACGATATAAATAATGTACCGCGAACAAATTGGTCAGGTGTTCCAAATATCGGTATTTTTATCGATGTCCCAATAATATTGTAACGGTCGAATGTACACCACTTATCGTTGTCTCTACATTCACCCTTATCGCGAATAAAGGGGAATTTATTCACGTGAACTTTTCTAATCCCCTGCAGGCGTCAGATGGTAATATGGCTATAACCTGGGAATATGTTCCTCTTCATTGCGGTGCAATAGAAATATGTACATACATATATTCCAATCTTGATTTATTCAAAAAATACCATAACTCACGATTGCAAACGTTAGGGAACAATTCATTCCCAGGGAAATTTTATTCGCGATAAGGGTGATTATGTATGTAGTTCAAATGACATAATTGATTGCAGATTGAGGTTGTTTGTTTGTATTTCCTTGGACGTTTTTGTCATTATTGAACGAATGTTGACCAATGTTATCACCGTATCAGGAGGATATTTAAGATTCATATCTGTCCTTCCCATAAATCAATTTCTCTTGGAAATCTTGGAAATTCTTCAATTGAATTTTGGCAAAATTTGTTTGTAAGAAGATGTCGCCATGAACTGCCAAAACAGCGATTGTTTATGCAGGGACATGTGAATTTGGTAAATATTTTGAAAACTATTATGTCGCTAAGTGCGCTTAAAAGGGAACTTAAATGCTTTTCGTTAGCCAATGCAACGCTTCTAGCCTAAACCTATAAAAATATTGTTCATTTATTTCTCTGTCGAACGGATGGGTATAGAGGAAACAGCTAAGGCGGTTAGGCAAAATATTTTATCTCGCGTATTACAGATTTCCATTGAACATTTTTAAATATCCGCATCGTTGCAGCTACAACAATCGACGACGGTTCAATGAACAACATACATACCTCATGGAAATAATGTACGGATTTATTTATTTCATTTTTACTCTTTATGTATGAACTGTTGAATTTATGTTTCTCTTGTCATTTTACAAACGATCTTTCTTACTTTCAAGTATACATAAGTAGTATGTCTGTATGTATGTATGTATATTTAGTGTGACAATGAAAGTTGTTGTAAGAAACAAAATAAACAAACAAATAAAGCAAATTATATGTATGTATGTATATATGAATCAATATTGGTTTTATTTCGATTAATTTCACACATTTTTCACGTTGAAGTAAGAAGTTCAAATTAAATTAAATATTTAGGACTTTTAATTCATTTATCAAATAATTTGTTTAAATAAAATATCACCCACGAATTAGTTATTAAGTAAGCAATTAACTCTCACTCGGTTTCAATTTCTAAAGCAACTTAATTTAAATCACAAATTTTAGGAAATTTAAATATTCAAATAAATAACTTAATTAAAATAAAACTCAACAAAATAATAACAACGTATGTATGTATGTGTTTTTGGAACATAAACAATAGTAATCATTTTAAAATATGTATGTAGGTAGTAGAGAAATCGGAAATAAAAACATACATATATCTAATAACAGAAGGAACAGTTCAACCAACTACAAATGATAATTGCGCAAATGATTATCGATCTGAAATTAGAAAATTAATAAATAAATCAAATCAAACGGTCAACTCTGTTTAGAATAATTACGAAACTATGAACAAATGATATATATGTATGTACGCATGTATAAATCGACCTAACCTCTAGCGAACATGTTCGACGAACAACTGCCAAAAGGCGAATTCATGCGACAAATAGTCTATGTGAACGCGCCTATTCACAATTGCTCTTCAAAAATGTGCTTGCTGGTAGATGAAATATTTGCAGGCACCAACCTCATCATCACCACAACAACAATCACACTTAAACCATACACAACACGAAACAACTACGCAAACGAAAACGGCAATACTCAAACGACAACAAAACATTGACTCAGACGTGTCCCTAGGTGACGACACAAATGACGGTCTGTCAGGTATAGGCAAGCTCTTCCTCTACGAGACTGATGAAGAAGACAATCGTATGGTTGCTTCTGACTCGGTAGTGGAGGAAGTGCCTATAAGTGGCATTAATGCCTCAAGATCGGCACCAGGTGACAACAGGACCAAAACGGACGAGGAAAGGAGGGAGGCGGGGTATAAGCGCTCGTTACGATTCCTTAAGAAGATGGATACGAAAGACCCTTCTTCTTTTTCGGGTCGTGACAAGCGTTTATACCGTAAGCATACCTACCACGTACGGAAGTATGAGTCAATGATGAACACGACCGTCGTGGAGGTCAAACCCTCCACCTCAAAGGACACAAAGGACACAACCAAAACAAACGGTACAAAAACTATTACGACTACGACCACAAACCAGAGCAAGGCCAATCCGATGAACTCGGGTAATACTGGACCTCGGGGCCACTCTGGAACACAAAGTAAGCCAGCCCCGATTAAAGCTGGTCCTTCATCCAGCAGAGAGATGCGCAGATCGGCACCATACCCGTCCAAGGCCGTTAAAGCCGATACCAAGCCTTGTGTAGGCCCCGCAATCTGCAACAGACACAAGCGACCGGTAGCGGAACTTCCCAACAGGGTCAACCTCCCGGCGCACAGCACCCAAACTGGGATAAAAAGGCAGAGGTCAAAAGAAGCTCAGGCCCCCCATGGCAAGCGACCGAAAACCGTACCCAGTCTAACGACAGCACCCGATTTGCAAGTCGCCATTCTTGACCGCAGTAACCCAGAAGGTAGAATGACGACAAGTAGATGGCTACTGGTTGAGGAGCAGATTCTCCGAGCTCTGCTTGAAGCCCTCAAAACCAGCGAAGATGACTCCTTCACCGAATTCGATAGAGCCGGGTGGCAGAAGGGTGTGAAGATCGTCTGCTGTGGGAATAGGAAAGCTTTAGACTTCCTTACTGCTGCAGTTGGCGATCTTGATACCCTATGGCCTGATATGCGGTTAGAGATCGTACCTATTGACCAGATCCCCTGTTGGACGACAGTGAAGGTATGGGTTCCTCCTCCAATCCTGGAGGACGAAGCCATACTTACACTGGTAAAAAGGCAGAACAAGCCGCTAGGCACCGATGACTGGAAGATCATCAGGGGACGCGCGAGGGACAAAGGAGACGGAAAAGATTTATGGATCCGGATAGGATCGGAATCTCTCCGTCTTCTTCGTCTCTCGGATGGGGTCATCAGGTACGGTCTCAACCGACTGAAGATCTCTATCCCCGAAGACGAAACCAATGCCCGACGTCAGGAGAGGCATGAAGCTGGTGCAAATTAATCTGCACCACTCCGAAGCAGCATCGGACGAACTGCTGCGACACATGGGGAAGGAGGGCACGGACGTAGCTCTGGTACAAGAACCCTGGATTACAGGGAACAGAGTACGTGGACTGCGGTCAAGAAACCTTAAGCTCATATCCCCACATAACGAAGGTAAAATCCGTAGCTGTATTGTAGCCAAGAAAGACTTGAATCTAACCTTCTTATCTCACTACAGCGATGGCGACTTAACAGTGGTGGCCATGGAACGCCATAACAAACCAACCCTGGTAATAGGTTCCATGTACCTACCCTATGAGGTGGACAACCCCCCGTCAAACAAGGTCCAGGCCCTGGTAGATTGGTGCAGAAGAAAGGGGCACGATCTGGTACTCGGTGGCGATGCGAACGCGCACCACACCCTTTGGGGTAGCACTGACATCAACAAAAGAGGTGAGTCACTTTTTGATTATATTATTTCCACTGATCTAATTATATGTAACAAGGGCAACAGGCCGACGTTCTATAATAGAACTAGGGAACAGGTTATAGATATAACTTTAGTATCAAATAGTGAAACGATTAGAGTCTCAAATTGGATGGTATCTACAGAATGTTCCTTCTCCGACCATTTTAGAATACTTTTCAAT
Organism: Polietes domitor; assembly: GCA_947397865.1. Lineage (NCBI taxonomy): Eukaryota > Metazoa > Arthropoda > Insecta > Diptera > Muscidae > Polietes > Polietes domitor. The sequence continues at coordinate 117,884,184 of OX377619.1, read as the reverse complement.
ATTGAGCATGATATAACTAGGGGAAAACCCTACAGAAATCCCAAAAAGACCAACTGGAACCTCTTCAGTAATCTTATGCAGTCACTGCCTCCCCCGGACAGAGAGATCAGTGACGTGCATGAACTGGAGTGTGCAGTTAATCAGCTGACATCTTCCATTTCAGAATCCTTCAAAAAATCCTGCCAGGAACGACGCCCCCCTCGGAAAATCAACCAAACCTGGTGGACATCAGAGATCAGGGCACTCAGGAAGGAAAGTAGGAGGCTCTTTAACAGAGCAAAAAGGGAGAAAACTCCAGAAGGCTGGAACGACTACAAAGAGGTCTTCAATGACTTCAAAAAACAGATTAAAAAAGCAAAATGGAAATCCTGGACAAATTTCTGCGAGGAACTGGAAAGCACTAGTGAGGTCGCCAGATTTCGCAAAGCGCTCTCCAAAGAGCCCAGCACTCCAGGATTCCTGATGAAACCGGATGGACTGTTCACAGAAAGCAGTGCAGAAACGGTAGAACTCCTTATGGAAACACACTTCCCAGGATGCCAAGACGATGACGACAGCATTGACGAAGCAGAAGCCCCTCCCTCCGTTTGTACGGACGAGTTCATTAACACAATAGTTGATGACGAAAAAATAATGTGGGCTATACAATCCTTCAGGCCATACAAGTCAGCAGGACCAGATGAAATTATACCAGCACAACTGCAGGTCTCCCTGGACCGGATATTGCCATGGCTACGATTAATTTTCTCCGCAAGCCTAAGATGGTCATACATACCAAGGGCATGGAGAGAAGTCAGGGTGGTCTTTATCCCCAAGGCGGGAAAAATAAACCACAACACGACAAAAGACTATAGACCCATCAGTCTATCATCGTTTTTACTAAAAACCATGGAAAGACTGATGGACTTACATGTCAGGGAGAAACTAAATCCAGACAACTTCAGCAAGGCACAGCACGCATACCTTAAAGGAAGGTCAGTGGAAACAGCATTACATGAAGTGGTAGGCTATATTGAGAGCTCCTTGCTGTATAAAGATTACACGATGGCAGCTTTTCTAGACGTAGAAGGCGCCTTCAACAACGTCAAAATAACATCGATCACATCCGCTCTCGGACGCCTGGAAATGAACCAAGGCATAACCCAATGGACGGGCAGCATGCTGGAAAGCAGGATTATTAACTCGAAATTGGGCGAGGAAGTTGTGAGGAAACGTGTTACAAGAGGCACGCCGCAAGGAGGTGTGATCTCGCCGATGCTCTGGAACCTGGTGATAAATGAAATCCTACTTGACCTCAACAGAGACGGAATTAAGGTGACGGCATACGCCGACGACTTAGTACTGCTGGTCCGAGGCAAATTCTTACCAACGATTAGTGAGGTCATGGAAAGATCACTAAGGAAGCTCTTAGGATGGGCGACAAGAAATGGGTTAGGTGTTAACCCAAGGAAAACAGAGTTAGTTCTGTTCACAAGGAAATATAAAATTCCGGACTTCGAACTCCCCAAATTAGATGGGGAGACACTGCATCTATCAAAGGCAGCAAAATACCTTGGCATAATCCTGGACTCGAAACTTTCTTGGAAAGGAAACACAGAAGAGAGAGGAAGGAAAGCACTCTGCGCCTTTTATACCTGCAAAAAGATGTTCGGAAAAAGATGGGGACTGCAACCAAAGATGATACACTGGCTGTACACGGCAATAGTAAGGCCAATACTCACATACGGGGCACTGGTCTGGTGGAGCGCCGTAAAAAGAAAATCGCTCCTAGCAAATCTCAACAAAGTACAGAGGCTGGCATGCTTGGGCACTGCTGGGACAATGAGATCAGCTCCTCAAGCCGGACTAGAAACTATACTCAATTTACAACCCATGGACATTTTCGTAAGGAGATGCGCAGCAAGGGTAGCATTGCGTATCAGAGAACTCGGCATGCTGAAAAACGATACGCTTGGGCACAGCTCTATATTAGGAGCTACGGAATCATACTGGAGGCTAGACAAAAATTCAGATTTTCTTAAGCCCAGTATGCACCTACATAAGAACTTCAAGCTGGAAATACCCACCAGAGAAGAATGGGCATCCAACACGGTCATGACCGACGAGGAAAACTCAATCTTCACTGATGGATCGAAAATGGAGACAGGTACGGGATCGGGAGTCTTTTCTGAACCTTTAAACCTTAAAATATCCGTCCGACTACCAACTACTTGCACAGTCTTTCAGGCAGAAGTATATGCCATCAATATAGCCGCGAAAAATATTCTGGAACGGGACTTCGATCCGTCAAAATTCAGAATTTACGTGGACAGTATGGCAGCCCTTAAAGCCTTAAACTCCAAGACTGTAAAATCAAGATGCGTACATGACTGCTTAGAATCTCTGGACCGACTCCAAATGCATGACGTCACACTTGTATGGGTACCGGGTCATACAGATATACCTGGAAACGAAATGGCGGACGAATGTGCACGGAAAGGCTCCAAAGAGACTGATGTTCCATGCAATACGAACATACGCACGCCTTTCATCGAATTACTCAACCAAATAGACGAAATAGCGGACCGAGAAACAAAGTTGCGATGGGACTCTGGTCATAACTGCAGAATAACACGTAACTTATGGCCGACAATCAACCCTAGCAGAACAAAGGAACTACTGACACTCAGCAAAAGAAACACAAGCATCCTCATGGGAGTCCTTACAGGGCACTGCGCAATAGGCCGCATGGCAGAACGCATGGGAATCCCTCATATGGACTACTGCAGAAGCTGCCTCGACGAAGAAGAAGAGGAGTCGGTGGAGCATATGCTATGCTCATGCCACGGACTGCAGGAGCTCAGGCTACATTATCTTGGAAGCAGGCTCTTTAACAATCTGGCAGAAATAGCAAATGTTCCTCTGAACCACCTATATAAATTCATAGACAAGGCCAGCTGGTTCTCCAGCAGAATCAACAGGCAATCTAATAACGACTGACAAGACGAACCCGTCGGACTTTCCATACTATCAACTTCTCTTCCCTCACTTTAATCCTCCTCCTCTATTCACTAACACATCTCTCCTTTAATCATCTATCAAGGGTAACACAATGGACAAATAGTCTCCGAGTGAACTCGCTTGGTTGCGTATACACATGATGTTGTATACACTACCAGCGGGCAACCCTCTCAACCTAACCCTAACCTAGATGAAGTTCTTAGATGGGAATATACATAAATTAAATGGAAATGTTAGTGAGAACTAAAGCGACACATTTACAAAGGCCAGTACTAATTATTCAAATGCTGGACCGAACTCTAGCACGATAAAAATCAAGGCGCGTATTCGATGAGTGTGGAATTTACCTGCTTTCAGAGACGAAGTCCGAAAAGTTGTTCGAGTGTGGCAGTTTTTCCATCGTGTGGGACCAATTGGTAATTTGTAACAAGTCCCAATATAATATTTTTCCCACAGTCATATAACTAATATTTTCACACCATACGTATGTATTTACACCTAGCAGTACCAGGTTTCTATCCCGGGAACGATTTAACGTGATTCCCGGCCATTTTTAATTCCCGAGTTCCCGGGAATAGTTTTTCAAATTGACGGGAAATCACACCAGCATTAATAATCTCATGTTAAAAGAGACATCATCTCCGATATAGATTAAAAATCAGAGGTCTCTGCCGCTACCATTTATCTTCAATATGTACAGGGACGCTATCAAAAATAAACGATATACATATCTTGTTTTCTGTGTTATAATCAATCTGTTCCATTTTCAGTGAGTGGTCTGTAAATTTAAAGAAAATAATGATAAAACAGAAATTTGGATTGTGCGCCGTTATCACACATTGGAGTATGTCATTTCCGTTCAAAGAGAGTTTAGACGAACGTTTGGTGACACTCCCCCGAGCAGATGGCATTTTTTTCGAGCGTGGCACAGTCGTAGATATCCCTCAGTTCGGACGCAGGAAACAATTGCTGCTGCAGCTGTTGCCACACAAGTCGATCCTGCAGTTTCAACAAGGAGCATACAGACATTTTCAAACTGAACGCTGCAGACTGACCGATTCGCATAGAATTTGGCAAGAGATCATTCAAATTGTGGTTGAGTATGAGCAGACTTGTGAGAATAGACTCATTTGGTGGGTCGACCACCACGGTGTACAACAGGAATTTGTGATTTCTTTTAAAAATTAGCAATAATGCGAAATATTGAATTTTTGTGAACATTATATTTCTGGACAATTTCTGCGTGATATTCCACAAGACTAAGCAGTCACTGTTCATGCGAACACAGAATGTTTGCTGGGTGGCATCCTTTCTCTCCTAGCGTCTATCTCCATGTCCGTGCAATTGTAAGATCGACTTGGCTCTCCCCCTTCTCTCTATGTGTGCTTAGTTCAGTTGTCAACCTAACGCTAAAAGAGCAGGCAGTGCGATCTACATACCCATCACGAGAACAACATAAAACATCAACACACGTCAACAGCAGCCATAAAAAGTTCCTCGAACAATCCATACTCAACATATAAGTGGATACGAATGAGAACAACTTTTACCCAACCTCCTCACAACACACATTATATACCACAGTGAAACATACCTACTTAAACTAAAGTTTACTTGTAACGTAACTCAACAAATGAATTATTAAATCACACAACATAAGTTCAATACATATTAAACCCAACACTTACATTGTAACACATACATACACACGTGTCAATAAAATACCCTACACGGAACATTAGTTATAACGTTTACAGAAAATACACAGTGTTATTATTCTAAGAGGGAAAGGTAAATTAGATAACCCCATCTACCACCTCTAACGCGTCTAGACATGGTCCATACGAACCTCTATTAGAAACAGTGTTTAAGATATTTATACAGTCCACACTAAAGTGATACAATATATGTGCCGAACACTATATTGGAGATTTTATCAGAAAGCAAAAAATCAGTACAAGCGTAAACAAAAAATACAGTACAGGCCGGTATAATCACTAACGTTGTTCGCGAGTCGTTTTGTTCTTTCCACGCACAATATTGCTTAAACCTAAAAAACCATCAGCATATACTGTATTAAAGGTACACATCATAAACCAAAAGTACTGTAGTCGTAGCAGCAAATTACATTGGCAAGTACTCACTCTCATCATACTTTAAACAACATTCCAAAAACCTACCCAAGGCATTGCTTGATCGTTTGATTTCAACGATTTAAAGCGGGAAGAAGACAATAAAGAGGAACAAGAAAAATACCTGCTCTCATACCCATATACACATACACTTACACACTCCCTCTCACTGATCGATCATAAAAGGTACGCTACATACTTGTGGTCAGTGAGTTGAGTTTTTTCGTTTCGTCTGGCAGTGTCACAGCATACGTTTATACATATACACACACATACACATACACACTCGTGCTTAACAATAAGCGGGTACCCTACACACATTTGGTCAGTCAACTTGATTCATTCATTGACAGTGTCACAGCATATGTTTATACATATATAGACACATACACACTCGTGCTTAACAATAAGCAGGTACCCTACACACATTGGGTCAGTCAACTTCATTCATTGATACACTTGGTAAAAAATTTAAATAGTTTTGAATACACGCAAGTACTTGCAATGGCGAAGCTAGTACATTTAGAATCGAGTTTATATCGAAGCATTGCCTATGAATTAGAGGCATTTCAAAAAGACTATAGTGTTTCAGGGAAAGAATCTAAAACGTTGTCAGCTATTAAGTTTCACAAAACTGAGTTAGAAAAAATCTGGGAGAAAATTAATAGTAAATATGATGCTATACTCGAATCTGCCCTTCTGGATGACCCAGAAGAGGGAAAGACCGTAGATTTGAAAAAGATTCAGCTTAAGTTTTTAGAGGCAAAACAATTTTACAGGCGTGCAATGATTTACTTTGTAGAAAATATAGATAATCTTGAAGATAAGCAGAAGAAAAACCCACCCGACCCAAGCACGGCCACTTCTATCACATGTGGTTTCACTGTCCCACCCTGCGATATTGATGTTTTCGATGGCGACTACTCGTCATGGCCATCCTTCAGGGATTTATTCCAAGCCATCTATGGCAACAATACACGTTTAAGTAGTGTGGAGAAGTTATTCTACTTAAAGCAAAAGACCCGTGGGGAGGCAAAGGAGGTAATTGATAATGCGCCACTTACGAATGAAGGGTTTGCGTTGGCTTGGGCAAATTTGACTGCTCAGTATGAAAATAATAGAATGCAAGTCAATGCTCAACTGAAGACGCTCTTAAACTTACCCACAGTAGAATTTTCATCTGGTGCAGCTGTCCGTAAGTTACAACGTACAGTAAACGATTGTGTGAATACCCTTAAGACCCTTGCCATCAAGACTGAACACTGGGACCCAATTCTGATATATTTATGTTCATCCAAGCTACCGGTAGACATCTTAACTAAGTTTGAAGATACGCTTTCTGACCAATCGGTGCTACCTGCTTGGAATGAATTGAACACCTTCCTAACCAGTACTTATAAAGGTTTAGATTCAGTGGCAGACATTAAACAAACAAACTTCACACCTACAAAGTTTTTTGATAATACAAATCAATCATATAGAAAACGAACCCATACCTCACGGCCCCAATCTACACTTACTCAACCCAACACTCCGAACAACACATATACGACACATGGAAAATTTTGCAGGTTATGCCAAGGCAGCCACGTCCTTCGTGACTGTCCATCGTTTTCGGACTTGTCTGTTAACGATAGAAGAAAATATGTAACCGATAATGGTTTTTGTTGCAATTGCTTAGCAATATCCCACACGGCTAACAACTGCAGGAGTACATTTACTTGTCGCGGCTGCGGTGGTCCACACCACACATTGTTGCACATACCAGATACACATATTCCAAATCCCGAACCGCCTTCTTCCTCCAGACCAAACACCGCTCAGTGTTTTTCGACCCAAACTCAAACACAATCTCTATTAGACGATAGGGAAAGGCTACTGGCCACAGCCGTCTTAAACGTAGACGTACATGATTCGTTATTTCCAGCTAGGGCACTGGTAGACCCTGCCTCTGATTTTTCATTTATTGCTGACAGCTTAGTACAGAAGTTACGGTTACCCACTACCCCTATCTCAGCTGAGGTATCAGGTTTGAATGGAGTTGTATCTGCCCGGCCGAACAGGCTTTGTGAAGTTACTCTAAGATCAAATTCTCACCGAGAGTTCAGTATCAAGATCCGAGCAATAGTTGTCGAAACTCTTACCCAATCACTGCCTACACGAAACATAGCTCCATCACTCGCACATGATATAAAAGATATCGTATTGGCTGACCCTACATTTAATGACAGCAGGTCCATTGATTTCATCATTGGAAGTGATTTTTACCCAAAGATTTTACGCATTGGTGTTAAGAGGAATATTGCAACTAGCTTGATAGCACAGGATACAGAATTTGGCTGGATTCTGACTGGACCTGTAGAGAAACAAGCAACCCACATGAAATAAATCACTTGGCGCACCACTACCCAAACACATTGTCCAATGATTATTTTTGCAATATCGAGCACAAAATGTCGCTACTCACTATGTACGTTAACGACGTCTTAGTATATATATTTATTTGGAATACAATCCAATTTGAGTAAAGCTGCTTCAAGATTACACAAGAAAGATCGGCAACATACAAGTACAATACATGGAGAGTTAATCTAAACAGATACGTACCAGTGACGTTAATTATCACTTTACATGGAAGTATTACCAGAACATTACATGAGCGGATGCATCTTTACTCTACCCTACTCGATAAGTATCACACATTACCCAATTTTACCCGCAAATACTTAGATTCAACCCTCAGACACTCAATTTTTTTATATTTCTTCTGTCTCTTATATAGATCCATCAAGGCGGGGGAGAATGTTCATGCGAACACAGAATGTTTGCTGGGTGGCATCCTTTCTCTCCTAGCGTCTATCTCCATGTCCGTGCAATTGTAAGATCGACTTGGCTCTCCCCCTTCTCTCTATGTGTGCTTAGTTCAGTTGTCAACCTAACGCTAAAAGAGCAGGCAGTGCGATCTACATACCCATCACGAGAACAACATAAAACATCAACACACGTCAACAGCAGCCATAAAAAGTTCCTCGAACAATCCATACTCAACATATAAGTGGATACGAATGAGAACAACTTTTACCCAACCTCCTCACAACACACATTATATACCACAGTGAAACATACCTACTTAAACTAAAGTTTACTTGTAACGTAACTCAACAAATGAATTATTAAATCACACAACATAAGTTCAATACATATTAAACCCAACACTTACATTGTAACACATACATACACACGTGTCAATAAAATACCCTACACGGAACATTAGTTATAACGTTTACAGAAAATACACAGTGTTATTATTCTAAGAGGGAAAGGTAAATTAGATAACCCCATCTACCACCTCTAACGCGTCTAGACAGTCACAATTCGTTGACTGATCTAAGATCAGAATTTATCGTAAGCCATTTCAATACTCAAAACTCTATTTTAACTTCAATAGACAAAATATCAAAAAAAAATAAATAATATTCTTATAAAATTCTTTACACAAGCTTGTTATTAACTAATACGAACAAGGGCAAATTAAAATAATTTTCAAAAACACCGTTATTTAAAATAAAATTGTCCAGTTGTATATGTTTTGCTCACACCGATTTTTAAATTTATCGATAAAAATGTCGATAACAATGAAATTTGAACAGAATATGTGCATTTTTGTTAATTATTTGAAATCTTTATTCTGTATTAATATTTATTTTAACATAGTTATTTTATAAGATTCGGCGCTGCCGAACTTAACGTCTTCATACTTTTTATTTAAGTATTTTAGAAATCTTTAATTAGACTGTCCAGCTTTTTGAATGGAACAGAATAGCGACCCTATAATTCTGAAAGGGCATGCTGAGTAAACCATTTTTGCTTAATAAACATATAGTTCAGCTAGTCTTAGTGTTGTTAGTTAATGTCCGAGAGAGTTCTTATTGTCGGAACTAAATTGTGGAATTTTATGAGGATCATTTTTGCGGAAGATATTATTTCTGGGTTAATTTGACCCTTACTTTCCTTCCTTTCAAAAAGGACATTTAAGGATTAAAATGTTCTACGGGGTCACCGAAGACACCAAAGTTGTAAATAATGCTCTTCCCTCTTAAATAGCAAAATTACACGCCAGCTTATACATCAAAGTTACTAGGGTTTCGGTAGAGCAAAATGTTCATTTCTGCGGGAGATATGTATGTATGTCTAAAATGAAAATGATTTTGTGTGCATGACATTTTTTTGTAATTTTCTCGCGATATATCCAACGGATTAGACTGATTTTTTGCATGTGTATTTAAAACCAATGTCGCTTGTAACATATATGTTTTAAGACGCGAAAAGCTGCAATTGGTGCAAAAATACAAAATTCGCGGTTGCAATTGCATTTATTTCAACTTTCTCTATCTGCATTTCTGAAACAGCAATCACATGGCGCTTTTTAAAATTTTTGTCTTTACAGCCAACATTTATCCTATTTCACTCTTATTTTAGACGTGTTTTAAAAGTTTTGGGTATATCGTGTTATCATATTCCATCATTTCGCCATTTATGACATTTTGCTTCAAAATTCAGGCCAAAATAAGAGTTGAATACGATAAATGTTGGCTGTAAAGACAAAAAATTGTGAAGAGCCCCAGAATTGTTTAAGAAAACCAGATAGAGCAAGTTGATGTAAATGCAATTGCAATTGCAACCGCTGCTCTGTTCCAAAAATGCTGTTGTTATTAGTAATAATTAATGTTCTTTCCTTTAGACTTTTTACTAAATCTAAGTAAAATCTTGCTTACATTTTCCTAAAACTAAGTAAATTTTTACCAAATCAAGTAAATATTTACATAAACTGAGGAATTTTTTTTTGATTTTTTCTCAAAACAATTAAATTTGTACTTCAACTGAGGAACATTTTACTTGATACATTGAAAAAAAATTAACTAAAAAAATAAGCCAAATTAATCTAAAAATAATTCAAGCATTTGATTTTGCTTCAGAGTATGCAAAACTAATACAACTAATACTAATACATGAAATATTTCTCAAAAGATTTTACTAAAATTTAGGAATGCTATTTTTCCGAGTGTATGTCGTATCGCTCCCGTTTTGACTTTTTTCGCTCACATAACACATAGTTTAACAGATTTTCTTCAAATTTAGTAGAACACCTTATATTTCATCAGATTTCACATATAGCTCCCATACAAATATCGCTATAGTTTTGAGTTTTTCCCCTTACCGATTTTAACCCTCTAACACACAAGAGATCCTCAAGGCACGCTTCGCAAACCTCTAATTTACTCAATAATTACTCATTCGTACAAAAACAAAGTTATAATGGTTCTTCGAACAATAGACACAGTAACACTTTTGTATAAGTAAGTAACGAAGTCCAAAAAAAAAGAAAAAATGGTGAAATTTTGTGTTTGAATTCTTCTTATTCCAAACTAAATAATAAAGATTTCTGGGACCGGATCTAATTGTGTTATATTTTTTGATAAAGTGCGACTATCTAGTTTCATCATATGTACTTGTGAATGTGAAAAAAATATTTTGTGTGTAGACTGACTCTCGAACTAAATTAACAAATGACTTTCTGATTCTTTTCTGAGTTTATTTTAGCACAATTATCCCAGAAAAAAATATCTGAACATATATTTATAATTTTTAAAAATTGCCAGTTGAAGGGTTAAACTAATTTGGCAGAACGCGTTATATTTCATGTATCGGTCCGTGGTATACAAAAATCCCCACCGATTTCACTTTTTCACCGAATTGAATAGCATGGACGTTGAGAGTGCACGCAGATAAAAAATATGGTTGATCACGGATCACGGCAACTATTATATGTTCTCTACAATCACATTTTATTATCGTAGTCATATTATTTAATTTTTTTATTTCATATTAACATTGTTGTTTACATTTTAGTATTGCGCAGTTGATCCGCTATGGAGTTTGAATCAACGGAATACATAAAGGACACAGAGGAAGTGCGTGATCTGCGGAAAAATTATACTCACTGTGGTTCAGCATTTAATAGTTCATTTTTCAAATTAAACAGCCCTATCAGTTTCGGAAGACTAGACAAATAAGAAGTATAGAATAAAAATTATTGCAAGGTACGCATTTAAAATTTTCTATCTTTGTAATTAAAAGTTCATTGTGTTTGATTTCTAGTGCAGAATATTCTTATAGCAGACAATGCAACTGGGCAACGGTGGAACGGTTCAAAATCCATAAGCTGATTTCTGAAAAAACAGTAATAACATCCGTAATTACGATGATCAACTATCTGTACAAGAATTAATATGTAATTGCAATTGAAGTGAATTACATTTTTAAAATAACCATATCAATGTAGCATAATAATTGTATATTATATATATTAAGATCAAGAATACAACATAATGTCAATTTATTAAACGTAATATGATTATATGATGATCGTAATATGCTTACGTGAATATCATATTATGATTCAGTTGGGATCATGTTATGATTGATGGTGGATCATATTATGATTATCTGGGGATCATATTATATTGACTTTGGGATAATGATATGATTGCGGGGACCATATTATGTTTTAAGTTCATCATATTATGGTTATGTAACAATTGTATGATAACTATAATATGATTGGGTACAACCATAATCCCAATCATGCACGATACCCTTCCATTATGATCACCCCAACCATATTTTTTCTTTGCTTATTATTTCTACTTAAGCTATAAAAAGCCTACAGAACCAGCCAACGAATTTCAGATAAAACCCGAAATTTTTTTGTAGGCGGCTAGAAATATATTATAATATGGGGGTTGTTTATATTCAAAAAATGTTTTTATACCCACCATAGGATGGGGGTATACTATGTTTGCCATTCCGTTTGTAACACATTGATCGTAATTAAATTCTAACAAGATATAGCCATGTCCGTCCGTTAGTTGAAAGCACGCTGACATATAAACGAAAGGATCTTGGACGTTATTTGCGTATTTTGCACGAATGCGTCTTATAGTTGTATATCGGTTGGGTTTGCAAAATCGGTCTACAGGGATATTTTTTCCCTCACAAGGACTGAAAACACCCCTAATAACACCAAATATATTTTTTTCTCCCTGGAAATCCCGGGATGCATCTTGTTTCTGTCCCAGAATTGACTCTTTTTCGTACATTCTACAAAAATAATATCAATATAAAAGGATCTAGAAATTGTTGAACGAAGTTCCTAAGAACCGATAGCATTTAATGTTTATATAATGCTCTGTTCACAGTGAAAGAATAAAAAACTCTCTGTTGAGAGTGAAAGAATATTTTCCAAAGAGCGTAAATATACAAGAGGGGAAACTCGCTCTTTGTATGCTAACTTGCAGAAAGGCGAGCTATGCCACGGAATAACATTTGCACCTGCAAAGTACAGTTGTGTGTCGTTATTTTACTGTTATTAATAGGTTTTGCTAAGAAATTCAAATATATTTCAAATATTTAGCATTCATTGTTTTTCTTATTTTAATTTTTTGCTGTAAAAAACTAACATAGCATTAACATCTACATTCGCTGTTATTACTCAACGCTGCGCCGGTAATAACAGACAAAGTGCGGGATTTCTTGTCTTGCATATAGAAGGTCTTTGATATTTTCTCTATCAATTAAATTTGTAAACAAAATTGGAAATATACTTGATACACTTAAAGTGTATTAAAAACTTTTTATAAATCAAAAACCGAATGATTTTTTTTCTACTTATTGTATCAACCCTAAGTCCAATGATAACACCGGACGAGACTTGACCGTAGTATAGGGCATTGCTAGATTTGTATGGTACCATACCAATTTCCAGTCACCCTACAAAAATAATGTTTGGATTGTTTTATTATGATTTGCAAAAAAAGAAGCCCAGCTGACTGATTTTTATACCCTCCACCTCCAGGATGGGGGTATACTAACTTTGTCATTCCGTTTGTAACACCTTGAAATATCGACCTGAGACCCTATAAAGTATATATATTCTTGATCGTCATAAAATTCTAAGACGATCTAGCCATGTCCGTCCGTCCGTCTGTTGAAAGAACGCTATTGATATTTGGTATGCGCATTCCCCTTATAGCAAAAACGTGCACCATAAAGTGATTTTTATTTGTAGGGTGAAATGGGGCAAAAAAAGGGATAAAAATGGTACATATTAAACGACAACAACTAGAAACACGAAATTCGGTATGTACATTCCTCTAATTGAGTAGATACATAATATAAAAGTATTTTTTTCAAATTCGTACTTTTAAGGGGTAAAATAGGAATAGAGGGATAAAAATGGTACCAACCAAACGGCTGTACCTAGAATATTGAAATTCGGTATATACATTCCTCTGAGTGTGTAGACACAGAAAATAAACTGATTTTTCGAAATTCGTACTTTTTGGGGTTAAAATGAAAAAAGGGGATACAAATAGTACCAATCAAATGGCCGCAGCTAGAGTCATGAAATTCGGAGTATACATTCCTCTGATTGCGTAGACACGGAAAATAGACGAATTTTTCGAAATTAGTACTTTCAAGGGATACAATGGTACAGAGGGATAAAAATAGTACCAACTAAACGACTACAGCTAGAATGATAAAATTCTAATTGCGTAGAAACGTCAAGGGGATAAAAATGGTACCAACCAAATGGGCGCAGCTGGAATTATGGAATTCGGTGTATACATTCCTCTGACTGCATAGACACGCAAAATAAAAAGTTTTTTTTTCCAAATTCGTACTTTTTCTTTTACGGCAAAAATTGGTTGAATCATGAAGATAGGTTATTTTGCACTATGTACGTCTGATAATGGATTTTCAAATAGAATGGAAATACAACCAATATTTATGGCTTTGAAAATATAAATATAAGAATATTTATTTTTTGAATTGACGTATTGGTATCATTACCTTATAAGCATGGTTTGAAATAATTAAAATATTATATTTATTTATAAAATTAATTTTTCAATATTTGTATTTGTTTTGGTTTGGCTATATTAAAAAAATTATATTTTCCTGTAATATTACTGCACTTCTACGAAAACCGACAACCTCTGCGGAATGCAATCCATGGTGGAGGGTATATAAAGTTCGGCCCGGCCGAACTTGACGCCGTTTTTACTTGTTTTCATTCGATTGTAATCGAAACTGCCATATCCCACATATTTTGCTTTGATGGACTGTGTTGTTGACAGTACGGCTCGCCATTCAAAAAATTGCCCTATTTCGTTGCCCTTGTTTAATATGCCTATATTTTCTGTATGACAGCACTCCAAACAATCAAGAAAATGTACTAGATAAATAGGTGGCAACACAAGGATAATTAAACCGGTCTATAGCAGTTTTACAAATTAATTAAAATCAAGGAGTGAAAGGAAAATAATAAAGTAAATGAAAAATTACATTAAATTTTTGTCGTCTTGTCAATATTTTTAGGTGTCGAATATTCGGAATATTCAATAGCTGTGTAAAGTCAATTCTGATGTATGGATTCTAAACTTGACTAATCACTACAACGATAACAATTACAATTACTACAATTACTGAAATAACCCACGAAGTATTAGACTGGAACCGCAAGGGTCTAGAACAGGCCCGTGCGCAGGATTTTCCCCTGGGTTGGGTTTCATCTACACTCATAAAAAAGTTAACTCTATAATGAGTTAAAATTAAATAAAATTTAGGAAACCAAGTAATTTTTTACTAAATTTAAGGAAAATTTTCCTAAAACTAAGTAAATTTTTACTCAAATCAAGTAAATGTTTACTCAAACTGAGGAGAATTTTATTTATACATGGAAAAAAGGTGAAATTAAAATAAGTTCTAGTTAACTAAAAAAATCAAACAAATAGTTTAGCTTCAGAGTATGTAAAACTGATACAAAAAATGACAACATGAAATATTTCTCAAAAGTTTCATGATACCTCTGCCATAAGAAGTTGAGCTATTACTCCATGATTGTTGCGAAGGCAAAATAGACGCCTTCGCAGTTGTTGTTTAGAATAATGCATAAAGTATTTAAGAAATAAGTCTCAGCAAACGAACGAGAATTTCTTCTTAGATTAATATTCAAGAATTTTTTAAACAATTTCAAATGTTTCATTATACCTAAATGTATGAAGAACTCGGCATAAATTTCAGTAAACATTTTAACTTCATTTTAGGATAAAATGATCATGGAGAAATTTTTTGATACATTCGTCCGACAAACATCGTCGGCCAAATTGCATTTCAGTTATCCATCTATCAGTACACTCAAAGGAATATGTCAGTAAAAGAAAGCAGAAAGTCTAATGAAAGAGCAGATTTTCTGCTGTTAAAAAAGAGACAGCTGATCTGTATCTGCTGAGATGGCAAACAGCTGTTTGCTATTTTTAGCAATATATACGATACGCATATTGTCCCAAGCTAATATAAAATTAAATTCGAGCTAAACTCGCTTATGAACGCTTATCTATTTTAATTAACAACAGCCAATTTTAGTAGACTGCGAACTCTTTAGCAGTGTGAATGGTGATGTAAGATTGCAGAAAACTGCTCTTATGCCAAAAACAGCTGTAATAGCAGAAAAGTGTCTGCTGATAGGCAGCAGACAATCGCTGATTTTATTAATAGTCTTGTTCTCTAAGTGTAGAACTTTTTTTAAATAGTTGCTTGAAATTACATACATACATACCGAGGGCTTATATTCAAAGTGACTATGAACACAAACATAACTTTTCAGGAGAGCGAAAAAACTGATTTTCTCCTTAATTTGAAGAGAAATTATTAGACATTCTTCTACAGTTTAATCCAAAAAGGGTTGCTAATTGCTACGATTAAAAAGTTTCCGAAATTTCCTATTATTCGCGGTTTCATGGTTCATAGCCACTTTTGTATGTTTAAAATTGAGCACTATGAATGTTGAAATAAGCACATAGTCATTTATGCCCAAATATATATATAAATAAGATTTATTTGAAACTCCATAACTTTTTTCATGAAATCTTGGCAATGTTAAAAAAAAAACATTTTCTGTTATGTTCACAGCGAATTTAAAGATTCCACCATCATCCGTCAGATTGGTCGCTTGTAACATACATATATGTAGCCAGTCACGAAAATCGCTGCAATTGATGAAAAATCTAAAATGCCTTATATTTTAACTTTCTTCATTCATAGTTCTGAAACTTTTCATACACAAATATTCCCCATGAAGTATTCTCAATATAATAAAAAGTTACGCCGGTTTTTCTAAATATACTTTTCACAATTTTTGAATTTACAGCCACCATTTTTCCTATTTTAGCCTGATAACTGGGGAATCAAAATGCTATCAACGCGAAATGATGGAATTTTATAGTACGATAAATCTAACTCTAGAAAAATGTTTTATGAAATGCAAGAAGAAAGAACTAGAAATTTTAATTGCAAAAACCAAATAATTGGTATTTTAGAGTTACGTCTTCCTGCGTAGATCCAAGTTACTGAATTTGTTGTTTCTCTTTTGAATAATACTTGTTACATATGTACAAAAAAAATACTAACTCTGAAAAATATTTGACATACGTGAGAAATATAACAAAAATTTTAGTAAGTTAAAACTCATTTCTTATTGTTTCGCAACTTTAAAGTAGATTTTAAAATAGAGACCTACACGCAGAGAAATAATGCATTTCGTAGAAACGAAATTTTAGATACTGAACATCGTTTTTGAGTTTCTTTTGTGGGAAAAATTAGTTTGTTTGCGGTAAACATGTCATCAGTTGTTGTAAATGAACAAAGATAAATTAGTTTATGTATATCAAACAGTTTTCTTCGTTTGTCGAAATGGATATGTATTATAATTGCAAACTCCCAAAACATTGGAAGTAACAGAAACCGTTGTTGTTGCATCTGTGATGAAAATAGGACACATCGGTTCAGATTTAGATACAGCTCCATAAAAATGTCCAAACGCAAATGTTACATCTTATTTGCTTTTATTAAGAATATTTTAGATTTCATTATGATATCATAGTAATTCTTATCTACACTTTTTTAAAATTACTAAATGATTTTGTTATTAAATTTCCAAACTTATATTGCAGTACACAATTAAAAGTTCATAAGATATAGCTCTAGTCGAATGTCAACAAGTGGTATCGGTTAAAAATGAAAACTTTCCGAAAAATTTGGTTCCCTTAGCGAAATTAGCATTACACAATCTTGAAATTGGCACAATTCGTTTAGTTTGTTTGTATTTTTCATAACCTCTGTCCGAAATTCATGAAAGTGTCCACGATTTTTTATGTAATTTTCGTGTTTTCATGATTTTACTGCAAAATTACCATTTCAGACGAGTTATTTTAAAAATACCTTAAAAATTCTATATTTTATTGCTTCAGAAAGTCTAGAAGGTTTTAAAAAGTATATGTTCGAAACCTCTCTGGGGGGTTTGAACCCCCAAACCCCCGCCCCTTGTCTAGAATACGTTGACGACCCAAGACCAGTTCGAAAAGGACCGTGCTGAGAGTATCGACCAAATCGTTTATTGAGCGGAGAGATATATCACGAAAAAGAGAATCTTGGAAACTTTGTGTCAATATTCTATGTGAATAGACTAAGTTTTTAAAATATTAATTTTTAAAACATATCAATAAATTAATAAATATTTCGCTTTTGCAGTGATGTTCAGAAGACCACATTTCGTCAAAGCGAACTAAGTATTTTTCTTTTAAGCTTTCATCAAATTTTGTTTTTGGTCACCACGTACCAACACAGAGCGATAATGATGCTGGTTCTATATTGAATTTATATGTGAGGTGATAGTGGGCGTGGTCCGATCGGTCCAATTTTATTTTTTAATTATGTTATGTCTATATGCAAACTTACAAGATTGTGTCTATATTTGTCGATCTTATGCCATAAAAAATTGATTTGGGTCCAGTGAATGGTATTCACTAAGAATGTTTTTCGTTGCAAAAATCATAACTTCTGAACTAGTGAAGATATTTACAAATTTTAAAGTGTTCTAAAGAAGACGTCGTTCCTAGACTTGATGGGAGCTTCAAAATCAGACGATCAGAGATTTACAAAGTTTACTTTATGTAAACATAAATGATTTCTTTTCCAACACTACCCATTTTTTTGCACAAAAACGGACATTAATACACAATGAACTTCCATAAAATTTCAAAACTCTCATGTCATATTTGGAGTAATAGTATGTTGCTTTATGAAAGACTAATAAAAAATCATTTTTTGTGATAGGTGCCACACATTATTGTGCTAACATGTAAATGTTCAAGAATGACCAGCAAACTTTATTTGAATACCGAACTTACGAAACTAGTCGAAACTTTTTTAGTTCTATTCTACCAAAGTTGAAACTATCCTAACATTAGACCTGTTCGATTGGGCTTACTAGCTTAATCGTTGCATGTTGTGTTGCCAGACTTTTCTTGTTAATCCATTTAAGAAACTAAATTTTGCAAATCATCAGTTCAAAAGTCACAGAAAACAAATTAACTTTATTCCTTTCAAATTTGCCCTTTTCGACCGAAATGTACACGTTTCACAAATTATTTCGATGAAACGCGCATCATTCACAAGAAACAATATAGCTACTTCAGAAATATTTCTTAGCTTAGATCTATAATAAAATCCATAAATTTTACAGCGAAACCTCTCTTTTGCAAACATAAATGGATACAACATTGCTGCTACTCATGTAGAATGGCCATATTCTATTAGTATGTGAACATTTTAGCGCAATCCCCTGGTATTATGTTCGATGTTTCGTGCGAAATTCTGTCCAATAAGAGTCAACGTGAAATGGCAGCAGAAAACATGTTTTAAATTAATGAGAACTCCAAAACACGAAATTCCTCAACGTTTTACGGCATGATTTTGATTTTACATAAAATCAACACCGCACCAATGGTAGGGTAGGTAGTTTGTTTTTGTAACATGATTTCGTCTGGGCAGCACGAAACGTCTAAATTGAAAGTGTAAAAAGAATGAGTCAATCCGGCCAATCTCATACCACAACATTCGTTATCAGGATTCCGGAATTACAAAGAAACCACTTTCTTTCAATCTCGTTATGCAGATACATTCATTTCACTGACTATGCAAATTGGTGTGCCTTTTTTCTGGGAAAGATAATGCTACCTAAGTACCTACAGAAGAATGCATGCAATAAAGTAGTAAAATCAAAATACAACATTAAAAAATGCATAATTTTATAAAATCTGTATGTATGTATGTATGTATAACTGTGTTCGTAGAATGTTTCATGGACATTCTAGTGCTTGATGATGGGCTGTGTTGTTGTCGATTTCATGGATGAGTGAGTGATAGACAATAAATGTAAAAAAGTAAAATGAACCAACCTTTATTTTGCTTTGACATGGTTATTTTGCAGTTTTGCTTTTTTTACATAAAATTGTTAGTTACCACACTGAGATCGGCTATAATTTGATTAGTTTCATTCAATATATTGGACTTTGAAAATTACAGTAAATAATATCAAAGTACATTTTTGTTGTTTGTTTAGCAAGCCATGATGATGAATTTGGTGACAATGGTTTGGGGGTATTTTTTAATATGGGAATTGTTTTGTTAGTTGATTATAACAAATAGAGAATAAGTCCACAAGTTAGAACCAGAATAGAGAACCAAAATGAAATTTATAGAAAAGAAGAAAAAGAAAAGTTAAACAATTGTTTGTTATTTGGTTTTGTAAGTCTTAATAATTTATTGTTTCTGATCACAACAGCATGCAACAAATATACTAAATGGTTTTATACATTTAACAGTTTATATACATACATATTTACAATGACTATATATCATTATCAATTAATCAAATAATAACTAAAGAAAAGAGAGAAAGTTATTCAAAAGAGGCATTAAGAGGTTATACCAAATAATGAAAACAAATAATACATTTTAATAATAAACGATACCAATTCATAATCACATCTTTTTAATGAAATTGTTTTCTTTTTAAGAAATAAGCATTTTTTGTTATATTTTACAAGTCATTCACGTAAGTAAACCAATTCCTTGTTATAGGGAGAGATTGATGTGTATGCATTTATGTATGTTGGTATAAAGTATATAACGAACTTAATTTATTTGTCTTTGGGAAATTGCTTCAATTATTTGAATGACTAGTAGTGGGTTAGTGGGTGGAACAGTTGTTTAAAATAAATACATTGAATGATGATTTCTTCAGATCAGATCAATCACAGTTTTTGTAGCTAGCAAACGTACTATTGTTATTTGCCACGAATAGTATACTTACACGGTTGATAGAATTACGCCGTGGATCACCAGACCCAATTGTAACAGAGCCGCCGCCTCCGCCGCTTCCTCTTCGGTCACGACTTAAATCGCTGTCATCGATACATATGTCAGAATCTGAGTCGGCACGTCTCAAATCACCATCCTATTGCAATTCAAGCCATTTCGTGAATATGATTTTTTTGTACAGAATACATGAAATGTATAGTGCAAGTATTAGTAACATCATAAGTATGTTTGTCAATGTCAGATATACAAAGCGTAGCCAAGATGCCAATCAAAAGGTTATGGTCCCGTTAATATAAACAAAATAACGTCATCTGGTAACAATCGGTTGGCGTGGGTAGGTTAGAACAGACATGAGGTTATTTTGCTTTCTGTTAACGGCCCTTAATTTAGGCATACTAAACTAATAATATTCGCATTCAGATTTCCAGGATTTGAATGAGCAAAAATGGAAAGTTTTGATGAACAATATATGCCAAACCATGGAACCGATGATGTTGCGATTACCCACGGAATCTTAACTCAAAAAAGTATAATGGCGCGACAATATAAATAAGTCGTATTTTCTATTAATTACCTGCGTTAGCTGTTCAGTTGTGGTCAAAAGACGTGCAACAGGATTGCAACAAACTGGCAAAGTTTCCAACAATGTCGGTCTCGAGTGTGTCAATAAAGGTTTCATGTACCTGTAAGAAAAGTATTTCAAACTGCCATTTCATCTTCAAAGGTTCAACATCATTGACTTACTTTGTATCGAAACTTCCCCATAATCTGGCGAGAACGGCTTTCTCGTTGCGCCTGCCTGAGTTACCGCCATTACTCGTTGCCGAATTATTTTCTAGGTCGCCGCAATCCTGCAAATAACCATCAGACTTTTTTTAAATATTTAGTTGACTCATAGATAATTTAAAAACATTGGAAGCAAAATAACAGGATCAATTAGTCGAACTAGTAAAAAGACACGATACGTTTATGTAAAATGTGCAACAATAAGCTATAAACCTGTGACTTATCCTTGTATTACGAAATGACATTTCCAATGCCTTAGAGTTTATTTGACTAATTGGAGTTGATGAAATGAAGTACGGATTTGAATATAAATGAAAATCGTTGGTCCATTAATACATTTAGGCAATAAGAAATATGATTTTTGTACCCTCCACCGTAAGATGGGGGAAAAAGTCCAGAAAATTTAAATAAAATGTGGTTGCTGGACAACTGTACACACATATTCCTTAGGATTTAAATAAACGCTATGTATCCTCTTTTTTGATCCGGTATTATACTGAAAATCGAGATATAATCAACTAAGTTACAATCATATAAGTGTGCAAAGGTACGAAACCCCGTTTTTTACCCGTAAATCGAGATTTTGGGGTGCCTGAGAAATTTCACAGACAGATACTTCTTTTACTCGAAAAAACCTACAAGAAAAATCGTATCACTTCCCAAATGCTTGGACTGTTACACAATTTTATCTGCTGTGTCTACTTAAATAAACGTTAGGAATGTGTGTTGTTTAACAAATGAGGTAAGAATACCTTTAGACACGATATGAGAAAACAATTGCTGATATATTTAGTTTGTGTACCCTATAAGCTTTTTTTCCTGTATGTGTCATCTTTCCTACTTAACAATTTTTAGATATCAGAAGCCCATTTCGTATTCCAAATGGGTTGCTGTATGCTGATGGTATACAGCTTTTTGGCCATGACTCAGGATCGAATCCTGTCGGGCCAAAGAAGTTTTGAGTTTTGTAAAAACATGATTGTAGGCAAGGACCCAAGGATTATTTTCAGATATCAACACTGAAAATCGGGCAATCGACTTTGGCAAACTGTTTATCATAATTTTAAAAAGTTTATCATAACTTTATTAACGTCAAAGCTGTATTTGAGCCAAAATACAAATTCAAAGCATACTTCGAATAAATACAAAATTATGAAGTAGTTTCATACTCGATTGATTCTACAACACCCTCATCCCAATCGATTTCAAAACCTTACGTAGCTAAATAGCTTCTTTGCGCGCCTCGGAGAGGGCAACGAATTCGGCTTCTGTTGATGAAAGGGAAACACAAGTCTGTTTTCTGCACGATTCTGTCTTTCCTATTTGGGATCCATTGGGTACTTAGCGGCTTTCGCTTCTTTCAGACCATAATCCTTCAAAAGGTCTTTGATGTATTTCCTTTGACGTATACAAAAGTTCGATGATGTATCGATTCAAAAAATCCACTGGTTTGATCTTTCTTTCATTATCACTGGCCACGAAAATATCTTCAACGTAGACTTATCATACAAAACGCTGTCATTGCAAAGCCAAAGGTCATTTTAAGAAGGACTATTGGAAATTCAAGAAGCCTAACCAGACAAAGGCAAATGAAAAAGACAGCGATCAGGATATTATTGTTTTTCAACGTGCATTAATACATCATCATCATACATCATAAGTTAGTAACGTTCGTATTTTTCATTGCTGGACAATAATTTGCAGACAATCTGTATCTTAAAGTAGAAAAGGGAGTTGTAAAGTCGAGATTTTGAATTCCGGAAATAAGAAATTTGAAGTACAGATCGATGATATATTCACCCTCATCATGTAAGTCGTAGTCGTGTCGAATTTTCGACTCGTGTCACAAATTTACATTTTTGGTATCGCGTATGTCGTATTTGACTGTGAAATTCGACAAAAAACTGTCACTGAATATTTTGCAAGTGACTAGAGTAAAAAAAAAAATTAAAAATGGAAAAAATTAATCAAATCAAAAGTTAATGGATTTAGTTCTATTAAACTAATATAAAAAACAAAAACATATAATTTTATTTCTTGAATTACATACGTAATTAAGGAAAGGAAATTATGACTCCCAAGGAATTTGGTATTTTTATTGGTTAAATGATTTGAAAAATGAAAATTTTGACAAAAATCTACAATAAAAAAGTGGAAAGATCAAATATAAAGAAAAAAAAAATTAACAAAAATTTTTAACAAAATCGACTACGACGAAAATGTTCTAGTCACGTCGAATTTGTTACATGATACTGACGAAATGCAAATTCGACTACGACTACGACAGCTGTCGAAATTCGACTACGACTTACGTGATAAGGGTGATTGTATATACCCACGTTTCACTGGAATTTGTTGTCTGTCAACAAAATACTGAAGAAGTACTTAAGAACGAAACAGCAAGTATTCAAACCAGAGGTGTAAAGGAAATAGGAATCGCCGAATTATCAACTGGATTGTTTCAAATGCGTCAAATTCAAAATTCAATGACCGCCGAATGTAAATCATTATAACGTTTTTAACGACACGTTGATAGAACAGCGACACATATAGCACATTACGACGGTGTTCAAGAGCGACGATATCCAACCGTCACCTATCATCTCCACCGTTCTTCTTTAATAAGTAGATCCAAGAATGATCTTGGAGCACCTGACCATATATGTTAGATTTATTCCAACTTTGGCCTTTGGTAGATATTTAGAAGAACAGAAGATATTTAAAGTGAAGCTTGTTTTTTTCTTAGAATTTTAAGACTTGGTATATGGTCGAATGAGTTAGAATTACAGAGGTTACTACTATCAGCCGCATAGATTGGATTCAAGGTCTGACCAAAAAATGATAATAAGAACAAGAGAACAAAATAAAGAACAATGCGACGTGGTACACCTGCGGTCAACCTATGCTCGTCGGAAGAGAACACACTCACTGAATCAGTGTTGCCGTTGATGATACAAAGAATCCAAATAATATTTTTTTAGGTCTTCCCTCTTATGTTTTTATACCAAATTTGATACATTTTGCACTTGATGTAGTAAACATTTTTGAGTTTTGTAAACAATCCTTTCAAAGGAAAACAAGAAAAAGACGTTAAGTTCATTTATTACTTGGCTACACACTACCACTATCATGATTTCTGGCCTGTAAAAGCCTACGTGCCCAGATGGCTTTTCAACAACATACACGGAATCTTTAAGTAAATGATTCTCACAAACGAATTAGAAGCACAATTCACTTTACGAATATCTGTCAAAAAAACCGCACCAAGTGACAAAGCACACATGTCCATCTTACAATCATCATTGAGTTGCATATGAGTCATTGCCAAGCGGTATAATTGAACTCGATAGCTTGGATTGTTTTGAAAATTGTTGTATGTATTCAAATATCAACAGCCGGCATAACAATCATCACATGCAACTAAAGTAAACGTGTCATAACAAACTAAACATCCAAGCAGGAGAAAATCATCGACTTTATTATATCGATTGCTAATCCGAAATCTATATATGACACAATGAATTGAAATCAATACACATTCTGCGAATGGGCTCTGCGAAAGCATAATTCGTACGCTGAACTTCAATATGGAGGAGTTGATAGTATCAGAAGGTCTAAATGGCACGTTAAACTTAATCCTAGAGATAATATAGTCAGAAGAGAAATCTCCATTTATAATCTTATAAACCATCACGGTGTTCAACATAACACGTCTGCTTTTCAAGGAATGCAAGTCGATCAACTTCAATCTACTAGTATAAGGGGGAAGAAAAAAATCACTATTCCAATGCATGTGTCTTAATGAAAATATTAAAATCATCTCCTTATAGAGGCCGGGTTTGATGTTGAAAAGTCGCTGCGAAGCCACTTGAAAAGACTTTTGACATGGTCGATGTGGGGATGGTTGTTGGATGTAAATTTATTTTATATTTTATAAGACAACATCTTTTTTATTTGAAGTATAAATTCTGAATGAATAAATATGTTCCGGAAACAAATTGATAAACAAAATTTATAAATACAAAGCATATTTGATTGCTTAAGATACTTATTATTTACATATATTAGAGAGTTGAATATAACTGTGATAAATAATGATTACATACATATATGTAGGTTTATTACCCTACATCACTCCCCTCCCAGTAAAAAAGAAAATAGTATTCTTGGACATGGCTTGCTTCATTAAGTTCTTCAGATTCTTGAGATCACTTAGATTTCAGATGCTGGGATTTTATATTAGTTGTTTCTGATAATTGTTTTTGCTAATGGTTGATATCTTGACCAGTGTCTCTCCGTCGGTATTGATCTTTGAAGCGATATTTCTTATTTGTTTGAGAATCAATTCCTGGTAATGGGTGTCTTGAAAACCAATGAATTGCAGAATATAAGTTATTGTCCTTGTATGTTGGCTTTATTGAGACATCAATATTAATATCGTTCGTTGGACACAATTCCAAGATTTAGGATTGTTGATGTATGTTATGTTTTTATTTCTTTTTGCTATAAAATAGCAGTAAAGAGATGATATTCAGGATCAAAGGCAGGATCGCCAATTTGTGGGGATGGTTGATGGATGTAAATTTATTTTACATTTTATAAGACTTCTTTTTTATTTGAAGTATAAATTCTGAATGAATAAATATTTTCCGGAAACAAATTGATAAACAAAATTTATAAATACAAAGCATATTTGATTGCTTAAGATACTTATTATTTACATATATTAGAGAGTTGAATATAACTCTGATAAATAATGATTACATACATATATGTAGCTTTAGTACCCTACAGTCGAAATCATGATCGTGGTAGTCTGCAGCCAAGTAATAAATGTCACCATGCCATTTGTAAATAAATTGCACTCTATTAAATATAGATGCAAAATGGGCTTGAGCCAGGACAATATCCCAGTTCAAAACAAATATTGATTACAGACCAAAAAAAAATACAAACGAAAAGACTTTTGACGTTAAACTTAATCCTAGAAATAATATAGTCAGAAGAGAAATCACCATTTATAACCTTATAAACCATCACGGTGTTTAACATAACACGTCTGCTTTTTAAGGATGGCAAGTCGATCAACTTCAATCTACTAGTATAAGGGGGAAGAACAAAATCACTATTCCAATGTAAGTGTCTTAATGAAAAAATCAAAAATTGTTTCTGAACTGACTCAATTCTATCAATATAGATACCATACTGAGGATCCCACACTACGGAACCATATCATCTGCATTCATTAGAAGTCGAGAAATAATGAGAGACCCCGGAATGTCATTTAAGAATAATAAGAAAATAACCGGCCCTAGATGACTACCCTTAGGAACACCTGATGGAATCAGAATTGGTCTGGAATAAAAATTACCAAATTTGACAATCTGAGAGCGATTTGAAAGATACGAAGATATCCACTTCAAGAAGTTAGAACTAAACCCTATACGATCTAATTTATATAACAAAAGCTCACGGTTCACTTTATCAAATGCCTTACTAAAATCTGTATATATGACATCAGTCTGATTACCCTGAATAAATTCATCAATAACGTGAGAAGTAGACTGAATCAAATTTGTCACAGTAGATAATCCCTTACGAAATCCATGTTGATATGGACTCAATATAGAAGAAACCCTATGAGATACCACCTCAGCAACCAATTTCTCAAATAGCTTCGGAATAGCACTCTACTTAGCTATCCCTCTATAGTTCGACACATCAATGAATGAACTCCTCCAAGCCAAAGGGAAATATCCAAAACTCAATGAAGTATTAAATAATAATCGATAGCCAAACCACTAGCACATTTCAAAATTATACTTGGGACCCCATCAGGGCCAACACTATTTGTGGATTTGAGATTATTCAAATTCGACCTCATGTCCTTTAGGGATGGCAGATCAGTGGCCCTGAACAGGGCTGCCTTATTCAGAGTAGGTGAGTTCTGGCCAGGAGCTGAACTGGATGAAGTCGCAAAGGACGACATTCCATCTCGTCCCATGGCTCTCACTTGGATCTCAAGGGCTGAAGCTGCACGACTAAGATCTTTATCAAGGTTTGCAATCCGATAAGTGGAAGATCGGCAAAATCGCCAAGGAGGTTAAGTCTCGTTTGCAAGACTGAGTATCCTCTACATATTAAATCCAATAACGGAATCCTGCGATATGGCTTTAATAAAATTCAGCTAAACGTGTATAAGCAGGACTTAAGATATCACTCCAAGGTGGGCGTAACACAGGCTGATTCTGTTGACCGGCTGGTGATAATCCCACCTGTCATAGACATAGTCTCGGACACAGCCCTGTCCGAAGATCGAGAATATGCATCAGTCGCGGAAGACCGAACGACCGGTCATCGGGCTTTTCGCATCGACAGCAGAGGGGAAGCGCGAAGACACCGAGCCAAGAACGCCGACTCAATAGAGGTGAAATTACCTCATGAGTCGGACGAAGAGTCAGATACCATCATTGAAATGGGGGAGAATTTAGATTTATTCAAATGTTGATGATACTCCAGATTAACCATCATTGTAAAGCTGCTTCAGCCGCTTTAGTATTAAATACGTACATATATGGTGGATAGTTAAAGAAAAGGTTTGTGGATTAAAGATACCAAATCTTAAACAGTATATCGCCAAGGAGGACGTTAAACCTAGAACTTGCATCATGGCAAGAAAGGATTTAAACATATTTCTTTTACCAAGTTTTAGTAATAAGGACCAAACTTTCATCGGTCTAGAGATTGATGGGAGGACCTACTGGATAGTATCCAGTTAGCTTCCATCCGATGAGGCAGTCCCATCTGTTTCCTTTATAAGATCTGTAGAAAAGTCAGGATGGACTTGATTTGAGTTTTGCACCAAGGATGCAGTTCCACGAATGCAAAAGTTATCCTGCATGGATCGGAAATGGGAAAACCTTCAATCTTTGCAAATATACATATCATTCTTTAAAGGCTTTTGTAGGATGGTGAATAAAAAGACACATGGGGTGAAAGAGATGTTTAACAAACAAGTTCATCTCCAAGAATTTCTAAAATAAATTCATGGGAAACAGCTGTATAGTGTTGAAAAACCATCAGACAACATCAAATGGAAATTTGAAAGGTTTCAGGTAGATCGCAATGCTCTGCAAAAGGTCTCTCATTATTTTACGAATCGGGGTCCAATAAAAATACTTAAAATTCGTCACGCATATATGAATGTTCATAAAATGTAACAGAGTAGTGACGCAAGAACTTCATACAGAAGGATTCATGATGATTTGTCCCTACACAAGACAATTAAATACGTATATGGTCAATGTGTGTATGGTTGAGTGTGGTTCTCCTCCTTTCTATTGTCACAAACAAAAACTTCCTTCGTAAGAAGAAATAGCTTGATCGATTAGCTGGAATTCAAATGTATTACATTCATAACATAGAAAATGAATCAAAACGATCTCTAATCAAACAACACAAAAAGGTATTTTTAAAATATTTATTTCATTCAAACTATATTTGGCACAAACACACATGGCGACAAAACGTCATAATAGAGCTAAAACAGCACAATTTCTTATAAAAAATTTACCCAAAAGCTACTTTATATTCTTCAAATCGCTGAAAGTTATAATCTTGAAAGCGCTGCCATGAAAAGTTAACAAATGAAAGATGTAACGTTCTTGCATGAAATGCAGGCTTGGCAGATGTGGGGATTTGTCCCCAACTCGGATTTTACGATGATCAAAAGGACAAAAATATGAAATGAAGACATGGGATTTTTGTGGGATTTTCACAAAATATTTCGGGCATTTTGTGGGGATATTCGAAGTACAATATGTCTACAAATTTATTACTTGGATGTTCGTGTACATCTTCCGCTGGCCAGAAAAGGAATTATAATGATAAAATAAAATAAAGGAAAAAGGAAAATGTCATCGACAAAGTATTTAATACTATCACTAAAAAAATTAAATTTAATTAATGACGATCCAAACTCCTATAAACATTCGATTTCATGCAACAAGATATTATCCGACACAGCACGGTATACATATTTTTATTGCTATTTTTACACGATGTTTTTGTTTTTAAAAATTACAGTATTAATAACAAAACACACACAAACAAATGTTCAAATCTAATAAAATTTACTCAAACGTAGTTTTACTTACTCATTTAAACTACAAAGTGAGTAAACATTTTTAGAATAAATTTAATTATCAAATTTAAGAAATGACGTATGCGTCAATTGCAACAGTAGACCACTGTTTCATAGAACGAAATTGCTGCAATCAAAATATTCTTAGATTGTTGACGATACTGATCAGTTTTATTTTAACCAAAGCTTATGCCAGTTTGTGTGAGAGGTCTTGCAATATCGCTCATATTGCAGGTGTATATAACGTCTATGAATACATTTCCAATGACCAAATTTAGTATTATTAGAGTATTCCGATCGTCCGTATAGAAGTTATAAAATCTTTAAATTTAAATAGGTTAGAGTGATTTGCGTGAGAGATACGTAAATCTGTTCTCTTAACAGCAGAATATTAAAGTTTACAGAAATAAATAAATGCTACCCAACCTAATGTATATTTTGCTTAAATAATTTTGTTTATCCTTTTTGAATTGCAAATGGAATAATTTTTGAATTACAAATGGAATAATTCTTGAATTTCAAATGAAAACTTTTGAATTTCAAATGGTGTCTTTTGAATTACTTATGACGAGTTTTGAATAGCAAATGACGAGTTTTGAATTAAAAATGAAGAGTTTTGAATTTCAAATGATGTCTTTTGAATTACAAATGACGACTGAATTACAATTCAATTGACATTTTTTGAATTTCAACTGGTGTCTTTTGTATTTCAAGTGATGTCTTTTGAATTACAATTGAAAAAGGTGTAGAACGAAATTACTGCAATTTTAAATAAGAAACTTGTTCACGACATAGGATTGTTGACGAATCAACAAATCATTCATAAATTGTTTACGTTTTGTCGAATTCTTGGAAATAAAAACCACTTTTTATATTTTGTAGATAATTGGGGTTTTTCATAACAATATCGGGTACAAGGGAAAAAATGCATCTGGCAAGCCTGGGAAACCATTGCTGCATTGTCTAGAACGAAATTACTGCAATTTTAAATAAGAAACTTGTGCACGACATAGGATTGTTGACGAATCAACAAATCATTCATAAATTGTTTACGTTTTGTCGAATTCTTGGAAATAAAAACATCTTTTTATATTTTGGGAATAATTGGGGATTTTTCATAACAATATTGGGGACAAGAGAAAAATGCATCTGGCAAGCGCGGTAGACCATTGCTTCATTGTCTAGAACGAAATTACTGCAATTTTAAATAAGAAGCTTGTTCACGACATGATTGTTGACGAATCAACAAATCATTCATAAATTGTTTATGTTTTGTCGAATTCTTGGAAATAAAAACGACTTTTTATATTTTGGAGATAATTGGGGTTTTTCATAACAATATCGGGTACAAGGGAAAAATGCATCTGGCTAGCCTGACGAGGCCAACAGACTTGGTAAGGTGAGAACATTTTTATCAATTGGTTTTATTTAAATAATTCAGAGATAAAAACATTGCACCTTACTCGGCAACTAAGAGAGTAGTTAAATTCCATACAAATATTAAGCTGTAAGCCCAATCGAACAGGCCCGTTGATTAAATGTCATAATTCAAAATTTGATTTTGTTTACAGACAAGAACTAACGACGCCAGAACGAGCTATTTTAGGAACAAAATGACTGTAAACTAATGTATTTCGTAGTAATTTTGAGTAATGATGCTATATTTACACATACCATGTTTGTTGTATTTTCCATTGAATTGTAGACCTTTCATAATTATTGCATATAAAAAATTGAGAAAAATAAAGCACATTTTGTTTTAAAAAATGTTAAAAGACAAATGTGATAAACGCCAACAAAAAAGGAGGAAAGCAAACATTTAAACATAAAATAAACGTATCATACAATATGAAAAGAAATGCTTTGCACATACTCAATACTTAAAAAATATGTATAGTACATAAATATATATTTAACAACAAATGTTTTATTTCAAAATACTCACACTGCGCACTTGATAATTATTTAACTGTTCAATTTCTTCGTCCACGCCGACGCTAAAAATATAAAATAAAACAAAACAGGAGAATGAATTTACCGCAGATGTATGCAAATTCCAAACTTACGGTATTTTAAGCCAATTTAAAAAGAAGTTTGAAGCGCCGCCCTGAATAACAACAGTGAAAATTACAATCAGGGATGTTGCAGTCAACATGGTCTGCCGCGCCTCAGACAATGTGTTACGTATGGCCAACGCAAACGACATGGCACCACGTAGACCTAAAACCATGCAATTCTAAAGTGACCTGTATTCTAGGCTATATCTACCACATTGAACATACCAGCAAAGAATAGCATGTGCTGAAAATTTGTGGAAATTTTAGGTTTGCGGTTCAAATTCAGCAACCAGGACAAAGGGTATATGTTGACAGCTCGACCTATAGCCGCACATATCTAAGAAAAACAGAAAAATTGTGACAGAAAGACACACACACATGTATGTATGTGAAAAACGAAAAATATTGTGGAAACGTAATGGAAATGTATAAATGAATGAATAAATAATACTTACAAAACCAGTTATTATGAATACTGCATCAAAGTGGTGTTTGGGAAATGTGAACATGGAAACGCCAATATATGAAAATATAAAATTCTCTGCTAAGAAGTTCAAGAGCTCGAAGATTTCCTTAGTCCGAGTACGAGAATTTTCCGATAAATTATTGTAAGTGTAGTGAGCTTGGCAAATTCCACAAAACAAGACAGCCACAACACCAGTTAGTTCAGATGCTTCTGCTATTAGGAATGTGCTGTAGGACATTAAAACAAACAGAGCCGACTCGAGCAGAGGGAAATCTCGAACGCGAGTAAATTTAGTCAAGTGTTGAAGGAGTTAAGGAATATCATTTAGAATCGTATAAAGGTCATATTGTTAATTAATTATGTTTTAGGATACAACTTATTAAGGTTATTTTTGTATTGAATAAATTATAGTTTTGATGCCCGGAGGTTCACCTGTAAGTTGTGATAATTGAGTGTGTTTATTGAATAAAATTGTTGTAGCGAGGGCAGCCGAGGTCTAGGCCTTTGCAAATATTTATACACTTCATTCATTCAAAAAATACCTCTTATTTTTATTAATATCTAGTTTCAGAAATAGTTTAACCTTACCCTTCCAGACGCCAAAGGTGATGATCAAACCTCTCTTTCGGTCTTTCAAAACTCGAGCTCCGTTCGCAACAGGTTAGTAATGTAGGGATGAAGTATTTCTCACTTAGTAACTTGCAGATTTTTGCGGTTTTTTGTGGGGATGTCTCTATTTAGAGCAATTACTGGGACGTCTAGTTTAAAAAAATAATGCATCGACCGGGATTTGATTTCGTGTGCTCTACCCAATATAACACAGCAAGTGGTGCGATATGTTCGCCATTTGCTTGTTAAAAACACGAAGAGGGTTTATTGTGTTTTTTTTTTCATTTTGCTTCTTTTATGCAGAGTATCAGCAATGTATACATTATTGCACCCTCGGGTGCACTGCTTCCAAAATCTAGATAATTTTTTGCTGTGGTCTTATTGTTTCTTCCCTAGAATGAACTCTCATTCTGTCTCTTTCTTCTCTCACAATGGACCAATCGGTCTACAAGTGGAGTACCTACAAATTTCACTACATTAAAAAATCAAGCATACTCTTGAGATCGTATGATGACTATGATCGTAATGGTTGTTAGACAAAAGTATACAAATATAGAAAAGATTTTATCAAAAAAATTGGGGTTTTGGAATTTGTAAAAAATTTTTATTTTGTATTTTTTATATAATTAAAGACGGTTTAAAATGATTAAAATGATAATCTGATTTATTTCGTCTCTAATTAGATATTCCATTAGCTCAAGACTATTTTGCATCTACAGTACGAGCTTGATGATCGCAACTAATTACAGCCCATGCCTGTTGTAATAACCGCAAAATTTGCGATAACTAAACCCAACTAAACTAATTATCACAGAAAAAAATATAGACTTATTGAATGCTTATAGAATTTCAATTATGAAATCACAATTACCGGCATACTAAAAATATTTTATAGTTCTCTGTTTCGATATCAACTGTGGAAAATATAAGCTATCAAAACATCACCTTTTGCAATTATGAGCTAAGCTCAATTTTGCATGTAGTCTGACAATGCTATAAAGTATGGCTACAGTTATATATATTACGGTCGTTTCCATAAGGAATGATTACAGTAGATCGAAGCTTACACCCGTAATTTTGAAGAAAAGCCTTATTTTTAGAGGTTATATAAAATCACCCTAGAGCTACGCGAAGGTAAAAGATATAGCCGAAATATTTTGTGGGTAGTCAAACCAAGCCGTCATTTTAGGTGCGGAAAACCGCTGCATTGTTTCTTCCCATACAAACCGACCCGAGAATCGTTCAGTGGAGTGTTTTTTACAGATGTTTTGCTTCCACTCCCACAATAGAAAATATGATGACCATCATTGAAATGTATTTACATACACGTAGTTATTTTGAGTCACTAAGCACTCTTCCATTAAATTGAGGTAGAAATATTTGATTCACATGCCCCTATTACAAGCAACCAACCTTACACTCCAACATAAAGAAATTTTGTTTGTATTGCTTTTTAAAGGATATCAATGCTGTAAAACAACCCATTAGCGCTCCAATCAGCAATGAAAGCATAAATATGCCAAAGAAGTCACTTAATGCCCGAAAGAATGCATATGTTTCAAATTCTCCTGTTCTCGAATAATGCTCTCCATAGTTTTGAATTGCTCTGAAAATATAGGCAGTCACAAAAATATTGTTTAAAATTGTTCTGAAATCGTCTCTCCATCTCTTGGATCCTTACCCACTTAGGACAATAGCGACCGCATCGTTTAAAACAGATTCACCGAACACCAAGGCATACAGATTTACATCAACATTTAAATCGTGGAATATTGCCAGAATTGTTAGTGGATCTGTTGGTGATATCAGCGCTCCGAAATACAGCGTGTCCAGAAATGTGAAACTGCTGCTCAAGTATGTTGGCATCAGTTTCACAAAACCGTACATAAGCCCACCGATTAGGAACGCCGATAATGTTGTGCCCAAGATAGCAAATGTTAGAATTGCTCCAAGATTTCGGAAAAAATATTTCTATGGGGTAACACAAGTTCAGCGTAATTTAATGTAAATCAAATGGTAAATAAAGATAAACTACCTTCTTTAAACTGTACCCAGCGTGAAATATTATAGGCGGAAGTATAATGTTGAAGAATATTTCAGGATCGAATGTAGCTTTTAAATCTATTTCATTTTCAACAACATCATAAACTTGACTGCGAAATGCGTATGCATACGTTTTATTTTCCATAGGATCACTGCCATTTGGAGTTAATTTTCCTGGGAACTAATATGAACAATAAAAGGAAAACGGATTGAAGAAGCTGAATAAATGACAGTCTAGTAACTTACCTTCAACCATAGAGTATCCGGTGGCAATGATTGATTAAATTTAGAATTTGGATCTGGTTCCACTTCCAAATGTACAAGTGGCGTTGATGAACCTGAATAACGTATCGCTGCACCAACGATTAAACCTAACAAATTGAAAATAGCACAATAATGTTTCAAAATTTAAGGAACTTGTATGTATATAGAGAACTGCCTTTTTGAGTTTAAAGATACTTCACTTTTGAAGCATCATCATTATCTAAATATGGAAATCTCCCAGGTGACGTTTGTAACAGTCGTACGTTTCAATGGGATGAAAACAAGGAAAAACTTATTTTTTTACTTCTGTATATTCATGTAAAATATAATATGAGTTGAAATACTATTATTTTTTCTTTTACAATTTGCAGAAATAATAAAACTTTTTTTATTTTTTTACAACCTATGGAATAATGTGAAATGTGACATGACAATGGCATGTTGTTAGCAAATAAAAATTTTGCATTAATCTGATCTTTATTATCTATTCTTGTATATAATTGAAGTTGATTATTGATGTAAAAATGGAAAAGGAGAATAAAACATGAATGAAACTTTGCAGTCCGTTTGATCATTATTCTAACAATAATTTTCTTTACTAATATAAGCTAGAAACAATTTTATTCAACATTGCGGAAGTCAGAACAGGGCCGTACGCAATTTAATATACATAGACAACGTAAATCATATTGAGATGACTTAGCAAATTCCTAAAGTGGGGAAAACAAATCCCAAAAAAAGATTTTTTTTAAGATGAATGTACTTTCGATCACGGATCAGGGCCGTACGCAATTTAATATACATAGACAACGTAAATCATATTGAGATGACTTAGCAAATTCCTAAAGTGGGGAAAACAAATCCCAAAAAAAGATTTTTTTAAGATGAATGTACTTTCGATCACGGATCAACAAAATATTATTCTTAGACATTGACGTGATATTATTGAGACGGCACATCACATTAAAAACCAACTAAATCAAGATTGGAGAAAATTTGAAGATTACATATATGTCGTGAACTAGAGGAGATAATAAAAATATACTAGTACGTTCTTTGTGGGTACTGACTAGCACTAACGAGTGTATACAAAATACTGAAATCTTCAATTGATTTATATTATAAAGTGATTTGGCTTCTTTTTGTGGTACTCTATAATAAACGATGGAAATTTGGATGAAATGGTTTGGATAGATTCATCCATGATCTAATAGTGTTTTTGTATCTGACAAAAATGCTGCATTTTTCTGCACTTTGCATTTTCGTTTTCATTTGTTAAAAAGTTGCCATCTGAAAGAGCAAACATGTTGCATTCTGGGCCCTCTCCCAGATCTAGGGGTCACAATGTTGCTTTTCAATTGTCAGTTGCTTTTCTATAATGATTATACGACCTGTCTACGTTTTTTATGAAAAGTTTGCAAAAGACTGCGTCTTTATTTTTATGGCATATGTTTTTCAAGCACATTTTCAAAATCTTGTGCTGTGCCGGCAGCATTTTTTCCTGCCTGTTCGGACTTCAGTTAGCTGACATTCTCTTTGTGATGATCTCTGCGATAAACTTGTGGATACACATGTTACCTTGAGAATACTTTTGTGTGGGAAGAGCATTCCACTCTGAACGCAAAAGATAATTGAATTCGATAAAACTGACTGCGAGAAAGGTTGGAAGGTTTGTGATTTTTGACTCACGTTCACGAAAGAAAAAATCGAACCACGCACGAGTATTTGTTGCTCACGCAATTCTAATTGACTATTGTCGAAATCGGTTCAAACGGGAAGCTTTCTTCCCTAACAACTTTCATTCGTCAGAACTATAAAAAAATATCATAATTCCCTAATGTGTTACTGCACTTTTACATAAAGAAGACAGTCTCTAATCTGATAGTAATAATGTGGAAAGCAAACCATTGTGGAGGTTGTATATTGAACATTCCGCCATTTACTTCTTCATTACATTAAAATCAGTTAGTCTTCCTGTTAAGAAGTTTGCTAATGTTGACCACCTTTGGAAAGATTTCTAAAATTGTCATCTTTGGGTCCTGGGCATATCTCAAGACGACATCGCGAAATAACGCTTTTCTGTTCAGCGGTCATTTCCTGAACGTAGAATTTAACCCCTACAATGTATGACTCATGTTGTAAAATAATACAATACATACATAGCTGAAAGTCAAAGGATAGTGAAAAAATGGCCAGATATGGAGTCACGGATAACATGTTCTCCCCTAATGTTGATCGATTTATACATTATCTATTCAGTGGCAAGCATTATTTAGATATTACTTTAGGTATAGTTAGGCACTAATTGCAAACAGACAAATAGAAAACATATCACACATATAATACAACCAGTCGTTATGGTACTTACCATATATCACAGCGAGACCAGTCTCGTGGAGCCACGAAACTCGATGGTGCTTAAACAACCATATTGTTAGCACAGTCAAGGTAAGTAGGAAGGTGTACACTAGAAGGTTAAGACTGTCAATACGATGTGTCAACGTTGCCTTGGCATCGAGTGCGATATCTGTGGCAGTTGCATCACAGCAACTAGTACCGAAAACTATCCATACAAGAAGAGTGTCAGCCAGAAGGGAGCGGCGGCAGGAGATGCCGGTAATGGCATTCTTCCATGTTAGCCAGGAATACACCATTGATAGATGACTTTTCTCTAGAGTCTCTCGCAGGAAAGTACGTATTTCTTAATCGATAAGCTCTATTCAGATTGTTTCACACAACACAACAGATTTCTTAACGAAAATGTTTGTTTTCAACAATAAACAAACGAAACATAAGACGGAAGTTCTATCGTTTTTATTCTCGGTGTTATTTTATTATGCTCATTCTGGAATCATTTGCTGGTAACGACTCTAGAATCTGTTCACTATTTCACAATTTTAATTTTTGCTTGCTATGCAAAATCTTGTTTTCGATTTTCCTACAACAAATACACTCATGCAGATTGTTTTTTTCGTTTTGACGTTTACGACAAGAACATACTATGGTACAATAAACAAGGTGAAGTCATTAGACCAACTACAAAAACCTAACTACAACTCTGTACTTTTTTGTACAAAAGATTGTCAAAGTCAGCCGATTGTCAATCCGGTCAGCCGCTGCAGATAATGATTTAGGTAGCTACCATAAGAATAAATGTTATGTCCGAAGCGATGACATGCTGTCTGAAAAAGCTACTATGTCGATTTACAAATGTCAAGTTTGTATGGCATCTGACATTTCAGGCGGCATGCGAAATCTAGCTGAAATGACATAATAGCCTTGTCACACTACGTGCGAAATCTAACTGAAATGGCATAAGGTCGATTTATAAATGCCAGATCCCATACATATTTGACATTTGTAAATCGACCTTATTTGTATGGCATCTGACATTTCAGATGGCATGTGAAATCTAGCTGAAATGACATAACAGCCTTGTCATACTGCGTGCGAAATCTAGTTGAAATGACATAAGGTCGTTATACAAATGTCAGAACATATTTGACATTTGGAAATCGACCTTATGTCATTTCTGCTAGATTTCGCACGCAGTGTGACAAGGCTATTGTATGGGATCTGACATTTGTAAATTGTCCTAATGTCATTTCAATTAGATTTCGCATGCAGCGTGAAGGGGCTATAAAATTGTTCACTGAATATTAGTTGCCAATTTTATGCCCTTGGCAGCCCTGGAAAATGTCATCATAGGGCGAAATGAACTGTCACCTGTCATTGCGAGTTTCTTTTGTTCCCTTGAAAAATAGAAAATTAATAATTCGATGAAGTTTCATTTATAACTTTTCAAACTAAATTCTGAAGTAAAACTCAGGAAAGTAGAAAAAACAAAAGCTTAACATTTACAACGGAAAGAGAGAGTGAGTTTGTGTCAAGACAGCCAAAAATAAAAGCGACTAAGACTATGGCCAACATAACGGTTGGGCAACTTATTATGGATGCCCAGAGAAATGCAAGTCGTGTCAAAGAGTTGGACGCCTTAAGTAGTGCCCTACTTGTAGAGGCAGAAGGCAATAATCGTTATGTTGAAAGTCTCCGTCAATATCAAGACGACATGGATTCTCTGAACCGTATTGCAAATAATAAATCGAACGCGGAAATGGTCAACCGCATACAACAGCAAAATGCCAACAGTTCGGAAATACTCAAGGAGAACCGTGAGCTGAAGGTGTGCATCGAGGACTATGAAAGAGCCATGGACTTAATAATGCAAAAGTACCGTGAACATACAAATAGCAAAGTTTTGGAGAGCAAATTGAATTTCAAGGAGGTCTACAATGAGAAGCTTTGGAAGATAATACGAGAACAGAGGGAGAAAATCAATGAAATGGCTGCCGTAATGCAAAGAGCCGCTTCTATTGATGACGATTGTGATTTAGAATTGATAACACGTTTGCGTTTAGAAAACAAGACGCTGCGGGAACTGCTTCAGATTTCTAAACAATTCGGAACGTTTAATAGACCCATACGTATCAATGAACATTTACTGGAGGAAAAGGGTGTACAGACAGAGTCAGGCGCCGATGATTCAGCCGACGAACTGTCGATATCTGGAGCTTCCATTGAGAATGCAAATAACAATTCAGTCATACAACTGGACACGAGATCAACGTCACCAACTGTGGGTGTACTCTGCTCCAATGCCGATAATTTGGCTACTGACAATGCAGCGTTACTCAATTCACACGCGATTGGTAATGTGGGTGAGAATAACAACGTGACACCTGCCATCGACACCATTAGTGCCTCGTCCGCAACAGTTGTCGTTGCTGCTGGTGGTGGTGGTGTGGCAATAACAACTGCCGACGAGAATAAAGTGTCATCAACGACAAACACCGTTGATCACAATAATCCAAATGCTTCTGCTGGTATGGAGGCTGCAATCAATTCAACAAACACCGCTACTAAAAGTCCCCCAACAAAATCTAATACAAATAGTATCACCACTGCCAGTGCAACATGATGTTGTATACCATCAAGTTAAGTTTCTTTTCGGATTGACCCTTATTTTATATATTCTATTCAAGAAATGTTACACCAATTGTATTGTCTTTATCTTTGTTTATTGCCATTATGTATATCAGATTCTTTCTTTATTGTGTATTACATCCCTATAATACTCCCTTAATATATTGTAAATTCAATTCAATTGAAAATATTACTTAGAATGAATTTTGAGAAAATTTTTTATACTTAAACTAGTTGTTTTTTGAACAAAAGTCACTCTCACATCTCATCAACATCGTCATCGTCACGACCCACTAACCACTTTTTCCATATTGTATACTCTCCACACACCTTCATACATACATACTTATGACATGCATAACGTTCACAAAGACATATTTATCTATTTATTTAATTTAATCAAGAAAACGAACAAATTGGAATTTACATATGTGTGTACTTGTACTACTGTGTATGAATGAATAAGAAGAGGAAGGTAACAAGAAGCTTTGATCTATAAGTTATTCGTCTCTTCTGTCCTCTCTAGCTACCGAAAAAGTAATATCAATCCAAATTCTATTAATTACAATAATAACAATAAAATAAAAAAAAAAAACAAGAAAAAACATTAAATATATACGTACATGAAGTAACCATTCATTTAAAGACCATATTTGCGAACAAAAACAGCAACATTCTACTTCACACCACTAGAAAACACACTGTAGAAAGTATATTATAATAATAAATTCATATATACAATATATATTAAAACCCAAAATTCCGTATTTTGTTTCAATAAAAATACCATTTTGAATACGTTCTGGGATATTTTTGGTATTTGTAAAACCAAGAGTGACAGCCGCACAGTGTATTATCAGTGGCAATAACTCCCAGATTTGATTGAATTCTGCAATCAATCGTGATCTATAAGGTTTTGGCGATATCGCGTCTGTGGATGCATTTAAAATTCATAAATGTTAAAATATTTGATATTTTATGGGGTGTATCTGGGAATTATGTTTGCGTATATAATAAAAAATACACTTTACACTTTAAATTAGTATAAACGCATATTGGTAAATGCAATTTAACTCTTTTTAATACAATTTTGAAACACAAATTGCTTTTTTCGCGAAATATTCGGCATTGTTACGGTTGTCGTTCTCGTTATATTTCGGTATTATGTAAAATTTTCGACAACGACACTTGTAATGGATTATAAATAATAAAGCACTTCACAATAATATCAATTTAAAAAAATTGTTACAGAAACTATTAACAAACAGCAGTTTGGTGATATTATGAACAGAATTACAAATAATTTTATTGTGAAACAAGAATGTAAATAAATGTGAATTTTTTATTAAATTGTTTCGCGTTACTGATTTTTGATCAGAAATGAATTGGAAATGCATTAAAATAATAATATAATAAATGGTTTTATTTTCTTAAAATTCTTTGTTGATTTTAAATTTCACAAAAAATCACCAATCCAATGTTATTATTTGTTCCTATTATTGTATTATTACTTGTTAAATGACGGTGTCGAAAATGTTACATGATACCGAAAATCGTTTATGACAGCCGTCGAAAATTGACAACGTCACTCTTAATATGGCTGTATGTAACGTATTGGCATTTCGATTAGTTCGTGGAATACAAGTGCTCTTAAGGTATTTTTATTTATATTTTTCACTATGGTTAATTCTCTAAAACTACATTTGCGAGGCCGACTGATGCCTCAGCATTCTGCTTATAGCTGCAAACATCGCTTTAATTTCAAAAAAGCTACGACAAAAAAGACAAAAGCCAACCCAAAATTATTCATGTTTGCTACAACAACAATTGTTGAACATTTTTTGTAAAACTACATTTAGGCGCAATATTTTTGCTGACATTCAAACATGTGTATGCATTTGTACCTGTAAGACCAGCAACAAAATAATTTAATAGTAAATTTGCTATAACCCCAAAAAAGCGTCCATTGTAAAATACAAATGTTCCAATCAGTCTATAAGTTTATTGGAATTAAGGTAAGGACATTTGTTGTGGTTTGATCATTGGCGTAGGAGAGATATTCTTCTGGGGGTGGACATAGCCCCCCACAATTTGTTTGTTAAAAAGTCAAAAAAAATCATAG
The DNA here is from genome assembly GCA_947397865.1 of Polietes domitor. NCBI lineage: Eukaryota > Metazoa > Arthropoda > Insecta > Diptera > Muscidae > Polietes > Polietes domitor. The sequence goes on along the minus strand of OX377619.1, from coordinate 117,842,294 downwards.
CCGCACGGATAATAAGGCAGTTTTTCTTTAAGACTGTATACTTAACCTGTGATAACAAAAATCTAAACAAAATGTTAAAATTTCACCCAAAATAAAAAAATATATATTTTTTTAAATTTCCGCCAACAGCAATATCAATGTGAGTCCAATGTAAAAAAATATTTTTTATTTTCAGCAAAAAAAAAATAAATTTTTATTGACGTTTTTGTTATCGCAGCTTGTTATCCCGGCTTAAAGAAAAAGTCCTAATTTAACACTGTACCACTGTTCTGGTCAGTACACTGATGACGGTTTTAAGTTTTGTGTAAATATTACAGCTAAAGAAGTCATTATTTGAAACATTAGGGGTGTTTACACATAAATATGTTTTGACAATTAAATTTGAATTTGATCAATCAATTCGAAAACTCATATTTTATTCATTTTGTGCTGAAAATGATTTTTACTTTTTCCAAAACTGGAAAAAGTAAGTATGTACTTAAAAAATAAGATTTGTGTGTGACGCAGACAAATTGTATTATACTAATTTAATATTCTGGGGGCTAAAATTTTCTGGGGTGGGCTTAGCCCCCAGGACCACCCGTCCTACGCCAATGGATTTGATACTTAATTATAAATTAACAAAAAAGGTAAGCCATTATGCCCTGATTTTTCGCAAACGTTGAGCTGATATATTTAGCCTTATTTATTTATTCAGTTATAAGAATCCGCCCATCCATCGATTAAAAGATTCAAGCAGTTTTATCTGAGATTTCGTAAAATCGTAAAAAATAAAAATTTGCATATGACGCATATTCATTGTTACACGGATTTTGTTGTATTGTGATTGGATGTAATTCAGAGAATATGAGAATTCTAATAAACTATTTTAGTTCCTTTGTTTAGTGCTTTTGGTTCACGCTGAAGAAAATATTGGAATTCTTTTTAATTTGGACAAGAAGAATACCCATTGTGAAAATGACAAATGATTCTTCGGACAAAATTGAAAATAGTGATGTTAATCCTATTGCACCCAAAATACACTTTTTTTAACCTTCGATAACCGTTTTATCAAAAGGCGGGGGTCTGCCTTCCCTCAACTCCCCCGCACATGCACCACAGCATCAATCGTAACCCAGTCAACGTACTGCACGCGTGTCTTTATTCTCGGCGCTCTCGTTTATGTTTATCAGTTTTCTATGCTAAAATGGCTTCGTGTAGCAAACAACAGGAGATAAACTATCCCGACATGGATATAGAAGGTAACTACTATATACTGAAGTATATTTTATTATGTTTCTTCCGAATAGCTATTCTTGTATAGCTATAAATAAAGAGCGGCACTTTTTGACTCGTTTTTTTAAAGGAATTTTAAATACATTAGTGTTTTTGTTTATGTGTCGCGCCTTGTCGCCTCAAAGTTTTTATGTGGGCATAAAATGTAGACTCTAAGGAAGTAAAAACATGAATAAAAAGTCCCCCCAACGCACCCCATATTTTTTTATAGTACTTCAAACTGTATGGGGAAGATTATAATTATATTGACAAAGCTAATTTTTTTTGTTTTCTTTTGTCATAGATCCTTCGGATAGAGTGAAAAAAATCACCAGAATGGAGCTTTATAATATTATTAAAGAGTTCAAAGGAAAGATGATTGAAGAAAAATTTTCGTTGTTGGAAGAAAGACTTGCGCAACTAACTTCATGTCCACCCGAAGAAACTAGTGTTCTTACCCGTTCTTTGAAATATTTCAAGACCAGTTTCAAAGAAAGGTGGTCGGCAGCGCGCAATACTGATAAAAGATTCGTAGAAAACAATATGGAATGGCTTAATGTATCACTGGAACTACCAGCTTGGACCCACAAAGCAGGCCGACCAAGAAAAGAATTCGGAGAATTGTGTGATCGAAGCAAGCGTCGAAGAACAAAAGAATTACGAGACCGGGCACCTGTTGCAGAATTGACGTACGCTGCAAGCGTGAGTCAATATACTTCGAGAAATGTTGACGCGTCTAAGATTATGAAAGATATTACGTCAACGCCTACCCGAGCTAAAAAGTTCCGAAAAGCAATATCGTCAGCTAAAAAAGTTCCAATTGCGAGAAAATACACACCACAAGAAGCATTAGCGTTATTTGTAGAAGGAAATTTTACAAGAGGGCAGTGGGAATTAATACAAGGTGGCCGAAAAGAAATCTATCCTTGCTATTCGCTTTTACAAAAAGCGAAAAAGGAGTGTTATCCTGCCGAAGAAGATAGCATAAAAGTTACAGAAACTAGCTTTGAGGTAGAACTTCAAGCTTTGCTGGACCATACGTCTTTGCGACTACTTCAGTATTTAAAAGATGTGATTGAAACATTATCAGAGTTGGAGAAACAACATCTTACCCTAATATCAAAATGGGGCTGTGATGGATCTAATCAGACACAGTTTAAGCAGACATTTGCTAACACTGGCGACGATGATTCCAATATATTTTTAAGTTCTCTTGTACCTGTGAGAATGGTTGTTTCTATTAATGGAGAGACAAGAAAAATTGTATGGCAAAATCCAGTGCCTTCTTCAGTGAGATTCTGTCGTCCTATCCGGGCTCGGTTCATTAAAGAAACAAAGGATATCACAAAGGAAGAAATCACCTATATTGAACAACAAGCAAGGAATCTCAAAGAAACAACTGCTATGGAAGATTCCGTTAAAATAAATCATACCATTTTGCTCACAATGGTCGATGGAAAGGTGTGCAATGCCGCGACTGATACGGCTTCAACAATGAGATGCTATATATGTGGACAGACATCTAAGGATTTCAACAAACTTGAAAGAAGTAATGTTTGTGAAGAGTCTCTGAAATTCGGACTCTCCATTCTGCACGCGAGAATTCGTTTCTTCGAGCTATTGTTGCACCTGGCGTACAAAGCGCCCTTACAGAAGTGGCAAGCCCGAACAGCAGAAGACAAAAATGTTTTGAAAGAAACAAAACAGAAAATACAAATAAGCTTCAAAGAAGAGATGGGCCTTCTTGTTGACATACCCAAAGTCGGTTACGGCAATAGTAACGACGGAAATACGTCGAGAAGATTTTTTGACAATCCTGAATGCTCATCTCGGATTACTGGAATAAATATAGATTTGATAAAAAGGTTCCAAATCATTCTCGAAGTGATATCAAGCGGATATGATATTGATCCTGCAAAATTCGATGACTTTGCTCACACAACTGCCAAACTGTACGTGGAATTGTATGGTTGGCATCCAATGTCACCTACAGTTCACAAAATTCTGATGCATGGAGCTCAAGTAATATCAAGTCACATTGTACCTATCGGACAGCTATCAGAGGAGGCTGCTGAAGCCCGGAACAAACATTTCCGGAAATATCGCGTAGATTTTCCAAGAAAATTTTCAAGAGTGGACTGCAACAGAGATATTTTAAATAGGTTGTTGCTGACATCGGATCCTTTCATCAGCTGCAACAGAATAAAACGGAAGAAAAAAAGTAAGTCTTTTTCCCAGGAAGCTATTAGTATGCTTCTCACGAAAACACTGAATTCTGACAGTTTCCACGACGAAGATGATGAGGACCAACTCAACTGTGAACTCGGAGACAGTGATTCAAATTGATTTTTTTTATTGTTTTTCTTTTTAAATAAATGCTTTTTAAAATAAATGATGAATTATTGACTTTTATTTCATAAAATAGCAAAATAAAGTATAAAATAATTTTGTCCGGTTTTACATGTGAAATACTCCTATGTGCGACGTGAGGATTTTGACAACTGGAAACGTAGTGCCAAATCGTAATTGGCACTAACGAATTATTGGAAGATAGTTGAAATTGATTTGAATGCAGAGCTTTTATCCTCCAGATAGACAGTCATGATTCAACATTGCCCACACTCGACTGATCCCAGCAGCAAGGAAGTGGTGATCAAGGCTTTCGAAAAGTTTGTAAATACTTCAGCAGATACTGAATATCTTGGGGGACAGTAAATTACCGATATTGTCAGATGACCGCGGCGGGATAATATTCATAATATACTGATGTCGCTTGGAAATAGTTCTCCGAACATCGCAAGAGTACGAATAAGGATACTCGTGCCACCATGGGCCATACCATGGGGATGGTTTGTACAGTAAAAACCATAACTTGGTATATGAAAGTTGTATATGTTTGTGTGGTGTGTTTCGGTTTAAAGCATTACATATCTGTTCTCTGTAATATAGTTAAACCAAAACAAATATTGAAAAAATAATTTTATAAATAAATATAACATTTTCTATGAATTTTTGAATGTAATACATTCGAATTTCAGCTATTCGATCAAGTAATTTCTTCTTTCGAAGGAAATCTTTTTTTTTTGGTAATGGAAAATCGATCACTAATCAAACAACACAAAAACTAATAATTCAATATATTATTTTTATTATTTCATTTATGCATTTGTTTGTAACACCCAAAAGGAAACGAGTTAGACCCATCGTTTATTATACAGATCGGCTTAGAATCACTTTCTGAGATGTCCGTCTGTCTGTCCATCTATTGTTGTAATCAAATTACAGGTCGCAATTTTAGTCCGATCTTAACAAAAATTGGCACAACGCTATTTAATTTGAGGCAAATCAGTTCAGATTTAGATATAGCCCCCATACAAATGTCGCTCCCGATTTGACTTTTTCCGCTCTAGAAACCACATATTGTACCCGATATTCTTCAAATTTGGCTCAACACCTTATAATCTAGCTAGAAACACCTATGCAGAAAGTGGGTAAGATCGGTTCAGATTTAGATATACAAATGTTGCTCCCAAATGTTTAACCGATTTTGGCCAAAATTTACATATTATATTTCACCTATAAACATACAAGTGTGTCACAGCGTTCCATGTTTCAATATACCACCATACAGATGTTCTTTCCGATTTAACATTTTTTGTCAAACACATACATTTACAGGATACAAAAATCCTTCCCGATTTCACTTTTTTACCGAATTGAATTGTAATAGGATAGAAAGTGGAGTGTATCATATAGTCGTCTTCGCCCGACTTTAGCATTTCCTTACTTGTTATATAATTAATTTTGTTCGTATTTTAAGGGAATATTCCTGCGGATGATCGTCGATGACGATCGAAATATCGGAAAAGAATAAATAAATAACACAATTTTAAAAAAACTAAACACCAGTTTTTGATTTGTTCATGACCTTAAGCCAGACTATCCGGAAAAATATAAAATAAATGGCCAACTATACATAAAATTAAACATATTCAATTTTATTAATGGTAATAAAAATGTTTGGATCAATAGCTCTTGGATTTAATGCTACTTCTAATGGTAATGATTACGAAGATACACAAATATTCTTGAATTTCCGGAGGAGCGGTAAGATTATCTAACAGTTTTACTCCGAATTTATAAAATATGGTTTTTGTATGTTTATATCAAACTTTCGTGTGTATCTTTAAATATACAGTGGGGAGCAATAACGAGTACATGTTTGTACTTCTTGCACTGCAAAGCTCATAATAATTGTTATATGAAAGCAAATAGATAAAGACTTTTGTTTTTGCTTTCGTGATCGATTCTCGACAAAACAGAATACAATTTGAAGAGAAAAGCTCAAAAATGAGAGAGAGTAAGAATGCTAAACCTTCATAACACGTATGTACTCACTTTTGCACCAATGCAAATGTCAAGAAATACCGTTAGTTTTTGATATTGTTGGTTTTCGCATGCATTTTTTGTTAATGTTTTTATCTTTGCTAGGCAATATTTTCATTTTGTAATGTCGCTTGATTGAAGCAGTCGCTAAAAACCTGCTGCATTCTAGAAATAGAATACCATTATAAAAGTTATTAAAAAATTAAAAAAAACTGTCGAAAAGTGTTGAGGATAGTGTCGTATCCATGACGGAAAATGGTGTTTCATCACGGTTAATAGCAAAACAGCTTAAAATAAGTCAATCCGTGGTCATAAGAGTTCAGAAAAGGCGAAATATTTCATCTGAAATTGAATCACGTGGTCGCCAAAAACTTTTATCGGCAGCAGACGCACGTCTCATGATGATCGAGATGAGAAGAAACAAGTTTTTAACACCAAAGAAGCTTCCTTGGCAATTAATAAGCCTGTTAGCCGTTGGACGGCGAGAAGAGCGCTCCACAATATTGGATATATCGCAGCTGTGAAGAAAAAAAAACCAGCATTATCCGAAAAAAATGTTAAGGCACGGCTAGAGTTCGCCAGAACGCATAAAAATTGGACTACAGACGACTGGAAACGAGTTATATGGTCTGATGAATCCAAATTTAATCGCTTTCAGTCTGACGGTAAGCAATATTGTTGGCGACGGCCAAGAGAGAAAATCCAGAGACACCACGTAAAGCAAACTGTTAAGCACGGCGGAGGAAGCGTAATGGTATGGGGGTGTTTCACGTGGTGGCATGTTGGACCATTACAAAAAATAGACGGAATCATGAGAAAAGAAGACTATCTCAATATTTTACAAACCCACCTTCCCGATTTTGTGGAGAAATGTGCCTATCCGGAAGACCAACTTACATTTCAACAAGATGGAGACCCCAAACACACCTCCAAAATCGTAAAAGAATGGCTTGGCGACCAAAATTTTCAATTGATGAAGTGGCCAGCGCAAAGTCCTGATCTCAATCCAATTGAAAATTTATGGTCAATCGTGAAAAGGTTGGGACAATATGAAACATCCCCTTCGAACCTGGACGAGCTTTGGCAGCGAGTGCACGTGGAATGGCAAAAAATACCTACTGAAATTATACAAAATTTGGTTGAGAGTATGCCAAAACGCATAAAAAGCGTATTATTGAATAAAGGATTTTGGACAAAATATTAAAAATGTGCATCATCGGTACATTTATAGAATGGAGCAAAATTGAGTACATACCAATTAAATTAGTTTCGTATTTAATTTTTCGTGATTTCTGTCTTTAATGCAGTAAACTTTATATTAGCTTGTAAAGAAATCAATTTCAAATAAATGAAAAAAAAAAATGAAAAAAAATGTTTTATTTCAGTTTGTTTGGGGCCAAAAGGAGCAAGAAGTATAAACATGTACTCATTTCTGCTCCCCACTTTATCTTGGAACTAGCTGAACCCCGCCCGCTTCGCCAGGCAAAAAAACAAATTGCAAAATTAAAATCAGGTTTCATATTGATCTTATCACATTGATATTATCGTGGTTTGTAATATATACGTTCCAATTTTCAGCCTTCTAGCTTAAAAAACACCATAGCAACGCCCACTAAACGAAAATCCAAATTTCGGCATCAAATTGATCTTTCTCGTGGTCAGTAATATATATGTACCAATTTTCAGCCTACTACCTCTCAAAAACACTTTTGCCATGCTCCCACCGCCCACGAAACGAAAATCCAAATTTCGCCATCAAATTGATATTTATTGTGGTCAGTAATATATATGTACCAATTTTCAGCCATCCAGCTCTCAAAAACACTTTTGACACGCCCACTCCGCCCACAAAATGAAAATTCAAATTTCGGCATCATATTTATCATTCTCGTGGTCAGTAATATATATCTACCAATTTTCGGCCTTCTAGCTCTCAAAAACACTTTTGCCACGCCCACTCCGCCCACAAAATGAAAATCCAAATTTCGGCATTATATTTATCATTCTCGTGGTCAGTAATATATACGTTCCAATTTTCAGCCTTCTAGCTCTCAAAAACACTATTGCCACTGTCAACAACAAAAGTCAGTCATCGTTGAGCTTCAAGAGAGAGAAGTCGTTTCTTAATATCACGCATTTTCTTTATTTGTATTACTTCAATTTAATCTTTTAATTTTTAATAAACATTACATTTTATACAACACGGTGTCTTGACAAATTCAGAAGTGAGATCTGAACACAATTTTAAGGAAGAAAAATTGTACATTTTGTTATAAATTGAATGGTGATCGGGCTATTGCAACGTAAAATAAAAGCAATACGCAGAAACGCAAGCAATGGTGACTCATGGTGGTTGAAAGAGATACGCCACCAATAATAAGAAGCAAATAGGATTTTTTGTAAAGAACAAGAAATCGACAAAGCCGATTGAGAAATTCTAATAAGAAGTTGCTCTCAAAACGTAAAAGTGAGAAGGTATAGCAACAAAGATAAAACATAATCTAATAGGTTTCTCTCACAACGTGAGTAAAGATAGAAACAAGGCTATTGGATGGTAAATTGGATTCACATAGTTGGAGTGAACGAGGAAAAAGAAAAAAAGTACAACGCAATAAGGCAGTGAAAGATAAGTTTTTCACAAGCAAAGGAAAAAAAGTTTTTGACAACGAAGGTGAAGTTATTTGGCGTGTTCTGGAAACAAAGCGGAGAAGATTGCTAGATTGATGGCTGCTTATGGGTCCGAAGAGGTGGTGATCAATGATGAGGAGTCGCAAGAAGAATTTCATGGATTTGATGAAGCCGAACAAGGCAATGATTTCTTGCAAAGGCAAATGAATGAATTGAAGCAAGTAGTGATGTCGTTGGCGCAAAGTGTACAACAATTAACTTTGAACTCTGGCGGAGGAAGTGAGGCAGAAGAGGCACCACGTCGCGTGCATGCTGAACAAAGTCGTCGGAATGAGAATATAGTTGTAGAGAGTCAATCATCACGGGCAGTGGCTTCAGGTACATCGGGATGCCTTAAGGACTATATAGTTATGATACCAGACTTTGACCCTATCAAACAAACAGTCACATCTATTCAATTTGTTGTTAAGATTGAAAAGCTAAAACGAATGCACGGCTGGTCCAATGAAACAACTTTATTTGCTGTACACCTCAAGATGAAAGGCGTGGCCAAGCTGTGGATAGACGCTCTTCCTGTAGTGGAGACATGGGAAGAATTAAAAAAAATTGTTTTTTAAAGATTTTCCATGCAGAATGAGTATTGCTGATGTACATCGCGAACTTATGCCACGACGACGAAATCCCAATGAATTATTACTCGAATATTATTATTCAATGTTGGCTATTGGAAGAAGAGGAAGCATCGAAGATTTATCCATAGTGTCGTATATCATTAACGGACTGAATGACAACAATTTAACAAGGATGCTCCTAGCCATGAATCTTCAGAACTGTAATGAATTGCTGAAATCACTAGAGAACAACTTATTTTAGAAAGTCAAACGTCAAGAACGAGGATGAATCAACAAATTCAAATGCAGTTTCTGGTGCGGTACGTAAGGGACCGAAATGTTTTAATTGCAACAATTTGGGACACATTTCTACTAATTGTCCACAACCTCAAAGGAAGCCAAAGTGTACCAGCTGCTCGAAAATTGGACATGACGCATCTCAATGCAAAACTAAGGCGTCAATGGTTGCTGCAATGACACAAAAAGAGACTGATATCTGCTGTCCTCCCGTTATGAAACAGGTGACACTTAATGGGGAGAAATTCTTGGGTTTTGCAGATACTGGGAGCGATTTTACACTCATGAGGACGAGTTCAGTTCCTGAAGGCGCTGTTATTCAAGAAACATCAAAGAGGATGAAAGGTTTTGGCGGATCGGTGATTGAGGTTACAGCTATGTTTGAATGTACCATCGTATTGACGACGATTTTACGAAGACGCTGATTTATATCATTCCTGAAGAGGTGATGCCGTATGATATTCTTCTGGGACGAGATGTGTTGTGCAAGCAAGATAAAGATTGACGATCGAATCTGGTGTGCTGAAGGTCGAGACTTCATTACACAATGCCTTCAATATCGGCGAAGATATCAACGAGGAACAAAAAGTGACTATCAATAATTTGCTTGTATCGTATAGTGATTGTTTTGCTGAAAATCTAGAAGATTTGGGACGCTGTAAGAATACGTGTATGGACATTTTGGTTTCTACAGACAATCCTATAGTTGGTAAGAAGTATCAAGTTCCTTTCAGCCAGAGGCAAATGTTATCGGACATAATTGATAAGTTGTTGCGCTGCGATATAATTCGCCACAGTAATTCTCCATACGCTGCTTCGGTTTTGTTAGTGAAGAAGCCAAATGGCGAGAGTCGTATGTGTACCGATTATCGAGCATTAAACGCTGTGACGATTAAGAAACAATATTCAATGCCCGTGGTCGAGGAACAACTTTCGTTATTGGCAGGAAATAAATACTTTACTACGCTGGACATGACATCAGGATATTACCAAATACCGATAAAAGAAGAGTGCAAGAAATATTCCGCTTTTATAACTCCTGAAGAGCTCTACGAATACAATGTGATGTCATTTGGACTTACAAATGCACCTATGGTTTTCCAGGAAATGATCACGCAAATAATACGTAAATTGGATCATCGGAAAAATATTATAAGTTATGTTGATGAGGTTATAATACCAAGTACTACCGTGGACGAAGGAATTTTGATTTTGAAAGTGTTTCTAACTGCTATTAGAGATGAGGGACTAACGCTAAGACCGTCAAAATGCTCTTTTATGCAGAAACATGTTAATTTCTTGGGCCATAAGGTTAGCCCTGATGGTATAAGTCCTGGTGAGGAGAAAACACGATGTATTAAAGAATTTCCTCAGCCTGAAAACGTCTCGGATGTACGTAAGTTTCTTGGTGTTACCAATTTCTTCCATAAATTTGTGCAGAACTACGGTCAGATAGCCATGCCATTGATAAGACTTTTGAAGAAAAACGCTATCTTCACCTGGCAAGAACAAGAAGAAGAATCGTTTGTTAGGATAAGATTACATCGCATCCGGTTCTCACAATATTTGATCCCGGCAAGGAACACGAAGTGCACACGGACGCAAGTTCTGTTGGATTGTCTGGAATCTTACTGCAACTAGAGGGCACGGAATTCCGGCCAGTTTTCTACTATAGTCGTAAATGCACGGAGGCTGAAGGTCGATATGCTAGCCATGAACTAGAGGTATTGGCCATAGTTGAAGCAGTAGAAAGATTTAGAATCTACTTGTTGGGGAAGTGCTTCCGTGTTGTGACCGATTGTAATGCAGTGGCAACGACAAAGGCAACATCGCCGCTACCTCCTCGCATTGCTAGATGGTGGTTTAAGCTGCAGGAGTTTGATTATGTTTTAGTTCATCGATCTGGTGCGAAAATGTTACATGTTGACGGTATGAGCCGAAGTCCAATGTTGCTCCCGAGCAACATGCAAACAGTAGCTGAGAATGTATTTGCCGTTACACCGAGTATGACCGATTGGGTTTACCAACTGCAAATGTCTGATGATAAGTTAAAACATATATGTGAAGTTCTCAAGGGCGATGCTGAGACCGATAAGAATGATTCTACCCAAGTTAAAACGGATTATGTTATTGAGCATGGCATGGACAAAAACAAGCGTTTAGTTATACCAGAAAGAGTTAGATGGCGAATAACAAAAGCGTGTCATGATGATGTAGGCCATTTCAGTGTGGAGAAAACTTTAGGAAGACTTCAACGAGATTTTTGGTTCCCGCGAATGAGACGGTATGTTAAATCATATATATTATCATGTCCGGAATGCTGTTACAATAAAGTCAAGGGAGGAAAGCCAGAAGGCGAATTGCATGCCGACGAAATATTGCCAATTCCGTTCAGAAGCATTAACATCGACCATTTGGGTCCATTTCCGAAAAGCAAGAGGGGAAATCAATATGTACTTGTTATCGTCTGCTCTTTTAGCAAGTATACAATCATTAAGGCTACTCGAAATACCAAGACTACTCCAGTTATTGCTGCTTTGCAGGACGTAATGTCAATTTTTGGACAACCTCTCAGAATAGTGTCTGATAGAGGCACTGCCTTCACTTCAAAAGAATTCCAGCTTTTCATCGAACGAAATGGTATCAAACATGTACAGACAGCAGTCCGAACACCTAGAGTAAATGGCCAAGCTGAAAGGGCAAATCAAACTTTTTTGAACGCTTTGAGATGTATGACGGATAACTCAAAGGAATGGGACAACAAGATATCAACCATCCAATGGAGCATTAATTCTCAAATGAATTCTACAACTAAGTTTAGTCCGAACGACTTAATATTTAACTTCAATCCGCGAGATGTCAGTTGCAATCGCATTACCCAGGCTTTAAGTGATGATCCTGATCTGACTGTCGATCTACAAGGGAAAGTAGAAGAGGCTGCAGCTAACATAAACGGCCAACGAGCAAAATGGAAGAAGCGTTATGACAGACGTCATACAAAACCTACTGTATACAATGTAGGTGATTTGGTGGTTATCGATTGTGTTCCACAGGCTACAGGAGAATCGCATAAATTGGAAGATGAGTTCGACGCCGAGGACAATGCGCCCAGGGTGGACGAGAAGTCAGGAGAGGCCGAATTGTCAACAACAAAAGTCAGACATCGTTGAGCTTCAAGAGAGAGAAGTCGTTTCTTAATATCACGCATTTTCTTATTTGTATTACTTCAATTTAATCTTTTAATTTTTAATTGACACCACGTCCACTCCGCCCACAAAATGAAAATAAAAATTTCGGCATCATATTTATCATTCTCGTGGTCAGTAATATATACGTTCCAATTTGCAGCCTTCTAGCTCAAAAAAAACACTATTGCCACGCCCACTCCGCCCACAAAATGAAAATCCAAATTTCGGCATCATATTTATCATTCTCGTGGTCAGTAATATATACGTTCCAATTTTCAGCCTTCTAGTTTAAAAAACACTATAGCCACGCCCACTAAACGAATATCCAAATTTCGGCATCAAATTGATCTTTCTCGTGGTCAGTAATATATATGTACCAATTTTCAGTCATCTAGCTCTCAAAAACACTTTTGCCACGCCCACTCCGCCCACAAAATTAAAATCCAAATTTCTGCATCATATTTATCATTCTCGTGGTCAGTAATATAAAGGGTGATTTTTTAAGAGCTTGATAACTTTTTTTTTTTAAAAAAAACGCATAAAATTTGCAAAATCTCATCGGTTCTTTATTTGAAACGTTAGATTGGTCCATGACATTTACTTTTTGAAGATAATTTCATTTAAATGTTGACCGCGGCTGCGTCTTAGGTGGTCCATCCGCTTAGTCCAATTTTGGCATTTCCACGTTTTTGAGTAACAGAGACCCAATTGGTGCGAACGGCGACGAATCGAAAATTGGTGGTCATCATTAACACTGGCCGATACAGCTGCGATATTTTCTTCAGTTCGCACTCTACGTAAGCGTGTTGGTGGTTTAATGTCCAACAATGTAAATTTGGTGCGAAATTTAGTCACAATAGCCCGAATAGCCGCTTCAATGGGTCGATTAAACTGACCATAAAATGGAAGCGCGCAATGAACTTTCTTAACAGAGCACGCATTTTGATAATAAAATTCAATAATTTGCAAGCGTTGTTCGTTTGTAAGACGATTCATGATGAAATGTCAAAGCATACTGAGCATCTTTCTCTTTGACACCATGTCTGAAATCCCACGTGATCTGTCAAATACTAATGCATGAAAATCCTAACCTCAAAAAAATCACTCTTTATAAGTACCAATTTTCAGCCTTCTAGCTCTCAAAAACACTATTGCCACGCCCCCTCCGCCAACAGAGCAAAATTTTTAAAAATTCTATAGCCTATAGTTCCTTCCAGACCTACATCTATCTGTACTGAAAATGAAGCCGTTTACACGTGATTGCGGAATAAACAAACAGACAGACAGACTTACACTAATGTTTTATAATATTAATAGGGATAGGCCGTTATCAATCATGTATTGGAAATGAGTGTGTCTCTTCAATGTCAAAATCCCAAGAGTTTAAGATCATTAAAGAATGCTTAGACATTTGTGAAGAAAACTTGTGTCCCAAATGGATAACATTAGAAAAGAGTACGGAAGATGAAAATGCAACAAAACAAAGTTTTTATGAAAGCGCCGGAATGTCTGGTGTTTTAGGCTGTGTCGACGGCACGCCTGGTAGCCCAAGTGATTATTTATATTACAATCGTAAAGGATTCCACAGCATTAACGTTAGAGGATTACTTTATAGTCCAGAAAAAGTTACTAAAATTGTAAATGTTTGTTGTACACTATGGATGGATGGTGGATTATGTAGTTTTTGAGAAGTTGTTGGTACCATTCTATTTTGACAGGCAGTATGTGTAATGAAATTGCATCTGTGTGTTTGGTAGCTTTTGAAACACCAAAAATGTTACCACTGGAAGCTGCTGCAGACGTAAGATCGCATATACGAGCGATATCCGCTTCCAACTCCGTTAAATTGTTTATATGACAGGGTCCGCCACCAGTTCCGTTAAGACCCTTGTTATTATCTGCTATCTTTGCTTTGGTACGGCTTTTTAGGTCCGTACAGATCTAAAATTAAACATTACGCTTGAATTAATTTTTGAAACTTATAAAGTAGATGTTTGTAAATACTTTTTTTTGGGGGGTTTTCATCTAGTTTTACAAAACATAAAGCAGGTGAAAATTCTGTTAATTATTTTAGTCAATTTTCAATCAATGTTCAATTTTTCTCGTGAAGTCTAGTCAGTCTACGATAAATGACGTTAATTTGATTATGCGTTTGACAACCATTCATATTTTCTTACCAGGATCTTCGAGAAATATTTCTGTAATCTATCTATCAGTACACTCAAAGGAATTTGTCAGTAAAAAAAAGCAGAAAGTCTACTGAAAGAGCAGATTTTCCGCTGAAAAAGAGACAGCAGATTTGCTGATCTGCTGAGATTGTAAACAGCTGTTTGCTGTTTTTAGCAATATAGAAGAAACTTAAAGCATATGTACAGAACAGTATGACCACTATACAATACATGTTAACAAAACTTTTTTGAATAGAAGTTATTCTAAAGCAATTTATTACCACGGAAATATATTGCGATTGTCTTTTTAACGATACGCATATTGTCCCAAGCTAATATAAAAGGAACGCTTATCTATTTTTATATTTTAATTACCAGCAGTCTATTTTAGCAGACTGCAAACTCTTCAGCAGTGTGAATTGTGATGTAAGATTGCAGAATAACTGCTGTTATGGAAAAAAAGGATTGCAATATCAGAAAAGTGTCCGCTGATAGGCAGCAGACAATCGCTGATTTTTTTATTAACCGACCTGTTCTTTTCAAATAGTTGCTTGAAATTACATACATACATATATATTTTGAAGAAATGTTACAAAAAAACGATCGAATTCCTCGGCGCTTGATCCCTCTTCAGGCCCCGCATTTTTCTGTGATAAATGCAGATAATTGGATATGCTTGTCGACAAAGCATGGACCTAAATATGATGTCTAATGAGTTTTGGGTTTTTAATTTATACAGGAGTTACATGAATAACAGGATGTTTACTCAAAATCTTTATACGCATATTCCCATTAAATAAAAATATTTGGAAATGTTTCTTCATTTTTATAATCTTTAATATTTATAAATTCGAATAACAAATACAGCTTTTTTGTACTCGATGAAATGCAAGACGAAAATTCAGTAAGTTAAAACTCATTTCTTATTGTTTCGCAACTTTAAAGTAGATTTTAAAATATACCCCTAAACTCAGAGAAAAAATGCATTACATAGAAACAAAATTTTAGACACGTGAACATCGTTTTTGAGTTTCTTTTGTGGGAAATTGTTTGCGGTAAACATGTCATCAGTTGTTGTAAATGAACAAAGAGAAATATGTTCACATATCAAGGGCTTATATTCATAAGTGGCTATGAACCATTTTCTCGAAAATGAGTTTTTGATGCCAAACTATTCTCAGATTTAGATGTCATCTGTCATATAAATTTGGAGAAGAAATATTGTTCTAAAGCCCTCTTTTTTCAAACGTTTCTGATTTGGCTATCTACTCACACGTTATTTTGTGACTGCATTCGTGGCTACGAACATAAAAATAATATAAATACTCGCTATAACGATTTTGTTTAAAGCATTTTTCTAGATTTATGGCATATCGCATTATCAAATGCCATCATTACGCGGTTAATAGCATTTTGGTTCCCAGGTTTGCAGGCTAACATAGGATAAATAGTGGCTGTAAAGTCAAAAATTGTGAAAAGTATCTTTAGGAAAACCCGCGTAACTTTTTATAATGTGAATCGTCCGTATTTGACATTTCGTTTCAAGTTTGACAATTCGTTTTGTCATATGGAAACCAGATTAATAGACGAAAAATGAAAGCTTTTATGTAGAGTGATCAAACTCGAAACCGAAAACCGGGTCAACCGGGTTTTTCATCCCAGACTAGCCGTCGGATTTTTAGAAATCGCGGTTTTCGGAAAACCGTGTTTTTGTAGTCGGTCTCGGCCGGTTTTCCATTGTGGGAAAAAATCGTTTTTTTTTCGCTATAATACTGAAGATAACCTTTCGTTGGGAACAAGCCAATTTTTATGTTGTTTTTTATTAATTCTGAGGATTTGGAAATCACCAGAATTTCTGCTTGAAACACACTACATATTCGTCTTGTTCTCTATTTCGTCTATGTAGACACCTGCCCTGCTGCACCTCACGAATTCTATATTTGAGGTCTTGAATCGTCGATGGGCTGTTGGCGTAGGCCTTATCTTTCACGTGGCCCCAAAGGAAGAAGTCGCAAGGTGTTAAATGACAAGATCTCGGTGGCCAATTGTGATCACCTCTTCGAGAGATAACACGGTCCGGAAACTTTTCCCGTAAAAGAGCAATAATTTTCGTTGCTTGTGTGGCACGTAGCGTCGTCTACTTGAAAGTAAACGTTGTCCAGATCAATACCATCCAACTCTGACCATCATCTCTCGATAGCGCAATCCATTCACCGTAACTGTGGATCCAACCTCATTTTCGAAAAACTAAGGTCCAATAACCCCGCCGGACCATAAACCGCACCAAACAGTCACACGATGAGGATGGAGAGGCTTCTCAACAATAACTATCGGTTTCTCCGAGCCCCAGATGAAACAATTTTGTTTGTTGACGTAGCCACCGAGATGGAAATGGGCCTCATCAGTCAAGATGATTTTTTCTCAAGGACCCAATCAGCAAAGACACGACGTTGTTGATGATCGGCCGGCTTGTGTTAACTGAACATTATAAGCCTTAAGACCCAAGTCTTTATGCAAAATACGGTGTAATGACGTTTGCGGAATGCCCAATTCCAAAGAACGACGAGGAATGGACAAACCTGGATTTTCTTCACCACTTTGGGCTACAGCAGCAATACTTTCAGTTGTTCTTGAGCGACGTGCACGGGGTTTATTCTTCACTAACTTGTCCCAACAGCTCGAATTTTTCCACCAATTTCAGTATTGCGGTCTGACAAGGTGCTTCACGACGACCCAAAAACGCTTTAGTTTTGCGAACTGTGACTGATTTTAATAATCGTGTATCGTTCCATTTTTAGTAATGGCGTAGTTTCTACTTGTTAAATGTCAAAGAATAAAAGCTTCAAAAGTGACAGCTACCGAAATACCGGGTGATTCAAAATAACGCCTCTTGTTGGAAACCCCTTTATTATATATGGAAAGCAATTGTTCTTAATTTGACTAAGAAGGCTTGAAACTGAATTGATATATTCCAGTTATTGCAAATCTAATCTAAGAAAAACTGTAAATATGGTTAATAAATCATATGCAAGGCAGGAAAACCGAAATAATTTATGCTAGAGAAAAATTGAGAATTTTGTAAGAATATCGCGACAACCACACCCTTTTGAACTTTACTTTCACTTTATATCTCGATGCAATTAAAACTCTTAACGAAATTTAGCCGTAGATATTGGCTGGAAATGTCCAACAGTGCAACTTTTATTGTTTCGAAGATTGGAAACGGGGCAACCAGGGCCGTGCGCAAGGGGGGGTTTTGGGGTTCAAACCCCTCCCCAGAGAGGTTTCGAACATATACTTTTTTAAAACCTTCTAGACTTTCAATATAGAATTTTTAAGTTCTTTTTAAAAAACCACATCTGAAATGGTAATTTTGTAGTAAAATCATGTAAATACGAAAATTACATAAAAAAATCGTGGGCACTTTCTTGAATTTCAGACAAAGGTTATGAAAAATACAAACCAACGTATTGTGCCTATTTTAAGATTGTGTAATGCTACTTTCGCCACTTCTTCACATTTGATTAGAGCAATTTCTTAAGAGCTTTTAATTGTGTACTACAAGTTTGGCAATTTAATAAAAACTCTTTTAGTAATTTTAAAAAAGTGTAAATAAGAATCACTATGATATCATAATGAAATCTACAAATTCTTAATAAAAGCAAATAATTTGCTTGATGCTAACCCGTATCCAAATTTGTAGTATATCTAATTGGAATGAAATCATTGTAAAGTAATTTACCTTTAAATTAATAATTATGTAAAAATCTACTGACGAGATGAAATTCTTCGTTTCTGCGAAAAAGTATTGGAGAATTTTTTATGTAGACATTTTTTACTGATTCAAAAAAAAGTACAATACTATCTGAGTATAGAAATCGGATGGGACATTTGTATAAGGGCTATATCAAAACATTGACCCACATATTCCACTTACAACAGATGTTCACAGGTCAAATATAATATGGTGTGGCTATTCGCATATTCCATTTGCTAAGCGTGTTTTGTAACATTTGCGATGCGACATTTTTATGGAGCTGTATCTTAATCTGAACCGATGTGACCTATTTTCATCACAGATGCAACAACAACGGTTTCTGTTACTTCTAAATGTTTTGGGAGTTTGTAATGATAATACAAATCCATTTCGACAAACGAAGAAAACTGTTTGATATATGTAAACATATTTCTCTTTGTTCATTTCCAACAACTGATGACATGTTTACCGCAAACAAACTAATTTTTCCCACAAAAGAAACTCAAAAACGATGTTCACGTGTCTAAAATTTCGTTTTTCGGGGTTTAAGATTTTCTCCTCTAGTGTATGTCCAAAACCGGCTATGCAGACTAAAGTTTTTATACGTAGCCGGCCTTCGGCCGGGGTTAACGATTTTCTCCTCTGGGGTTTGTCCAAAATCGGCTAAGCAGACTAAAGTTTTCTTGCGTAGCCGGCCTTCGGCCGGGGTTTAAGATTTTCTCCTCTGGGGTATGTCCAAAACCGGCTACGCAGACTAAAGTTTTCATGCGTAGCTCTCAGAAAAAAGCAAACACTAAAATGAGTTCAAATGAATTAAATTTTAAGAAAATTGAACTTCGTGCTATATATCAATAGACATTATGAGTAAATATGAGTGAAAGTTTAATGCCGGACACATTCGTAGCCTGAACTGAGGTACACTTTATCTGCAGATGCGGAAAAATATTGGACAATTTGGACAGATGTTATGAAAATATAACGCGCTGTTTCAAATTTTGAACAAAATCGTTTAAAATATGCCATATTTGAAATCGCTCAAAACACATAAAATGTCAAATCGTGACCTATAACGTGCTGTACCAAGTTTGACAAAAACCCTTTAAAGTTTGTGGTTTCTAGAGCGAAAAAATCCAATTCCTCAGTAGATGTTTCTGGGTGAAATATAAGAAAATTGAAGAAATTCAGATGATATATGAGGTTTATAGAAAGGGAAAATCTGAACCGATTTTCTTCAAATTAAATAGCGTTCATCCTTGTCCCGAAAAACTTCGTTGTGCAAAGTTTCATTTGCTTCTGTCTACAATTGCGACCTGTATCGTGATTACAAGAATAGATGGACGGACAGACAGACAGACGGACGGACAGACGGACAATCGATTCCAAAAGTGATTCTAAGTCGATCGGTATAATAAACTATGGGTCTATCTCCCTTCCTTTTGGGTGTTACAAACAAATGCACAATGACATAATACTGTCGTGGAGTGTATACAAATAATTTCGGATAATCTTAAAACAAATGAACCCTACTGTGAGTTAAAATTTAGGAGAACTGAACTTCGTATAGCGCTAACGCAATATTTCCTCATATCAAGTTCAAACTTTTCATTGAAAATACGACATGTTTTGAGCTTGATTCTAGTAAAATTTCCTCAATCTAAGCAAAGTGAAGTAAAATTGTATAGATTTTACTCAGATTTAGGAATGTAATTTTTCCGAGTTCATTCTTTAGACCCGCCAGAATGCTTTTTAGCGAATGTCAACCTTTGTGGAATATTTTTTGACAACATCGGCACTAGGGTTTGCATTTTCCCGTACTTTTTATTTCCCGGGAAATGGGAATTATTTTTTCAATTTCCCGGGATCGCGGGACAGCACGGGAAATCGTCAACATATTGTTTACCATGAGCTAAATTTAACATTTTATTCAAGTAAAATAAATATTTATTACACAATAAATCTGTTACAGAATTCATATAATAAAGTACAATGTGGATCAATTGAAACAACTTTTCAAGTTTCAAAATTAATTAAATGCAAGCAGTACATTAATGACATCATCAGATATTTCATATTTATTGGAAAATGTGGACGCGACGGAGAACGTAAACAGATTTAGGCTTAATAGTAATAAAATGTTTATGTTGCCTGTTCTATGTCCTGTCGTGTCAAAAACTTTAAATTCTTTTTTTAGGCAGCTATCTTGACTTTTTTAATACAATATTGTTACTTGCGTTTTTTAGCATTGTTTACAATGCCTGTCATATTGACAGGCAAAACCAAAAAAGTGGATTTTGGGTGTATGTCCGAACGCAGCTTAAAAAAATAAAACTGCAATATTCGACATAACTAATTAAAATATGAGCTAAATTATTGTACAATACTTTTCCACAATTTTATTGTGGAAATGATGAGAAAATATGTAAAAGTTTCTGCTGAATTCCCGCGGGATTCCCGTACCAATTTCCCGGGATACGGGCAATGAAAAATATGCGAATTCCCGGGAATTTTCCCGCGGGAAATCCCGGTATGCAAACCCTAATCGGCACTTTCCTAGCATTCAGACGTTCACAAACAAGTACGTATTAGCATTCAGTTTTAATTTGTTTGGGCGAGACACACGGATTTTTTGGACAGTGGAGACGAGGTAAAATTCCTCGACTCCGACTCCAGTATTTTATAATGTTTCGTCTCCTACTCCGGAGTCGACTCCGGCTGTTTAATCAATAATATTTAGTGGTGTATTTTTCAATAATTATTATAATGTCTATTTTTTTAAGAAACCCCATTTTATTTTATAAAACAAACAAAAAAGGTATCCTACATAAATACATTTCTATGTAATATTGTTGTTGTTATCATTATACAAAATACTATGGAAACAAAACAAAAAGATACTCCATAACTATTAGTTTTTGTGCTGTTTGATTAGTGATCGATTGATTAATTTTCTATGAGTTTTGAATGTAATACACTCAAATTTCAGCTTTTCGATCAAGTAATTTCTTCTTACGAAGGAAATTTTTGATTTTGGTAATGGAAAGGAGGAGAACCACACTCAGCCATACACACATTTGACCATATAATTTAATTTTATTATTTTTTTCTGGAAATATATTATAATTTCTAATAACGAAAAAACATTCACCTGGAGTCAGAGTCGACCATTTTTTTTCGACTCTGAATCCGACTCCACCAGCTTGGATATCTATTTCACAGTATTTCCCGAATTATGTATTTCATTTCATCTAGTTTTACAAAAAATAAAGTCAGTCTATGGCGCAATGATAAATGACATTAATTTGATTACGTGAGTGTTTGGCAACCATTCATATTTTATTACCAGGATCTTCGAGAAATATTTTGATACATTCATCAGCATTTCAGTAATCCATCTATCAGTACACTCAAAGGAATTTGTGAGTAAAAGAAAGCAGAAAGTCTAATGAAAGATCAGATTTTCTGCTGAAAAAGAGATTCGCTGATCTGCTGAGATGGTAAACTGCTGTTTCCTCTTTTTAGCAATATAGAAAAAAATTTAGGCATATGTACAGAACAGTTTGACCTCTTAAATATACATGTTAACAAAACGTTTTTGAATAGAAGTTATTATAAAGCAATTTATTACCACAGAAGATATTGCGATTGTCTTTTTAATGATACGCATATTGTCCCAAGCTAATATAAAAGGAAATTCGAGCTAAACTTGCTTATGAACGCTTATCTATTTTTATAAACAGCAGCCAATTTTAGCAGACTGCAAACTCTTTCGCAATGTGAATGTGCTGTAATAGCAGAAAAGTTCCTGCTGATAGGCAGTAGACTATCACTGATTTTATTAACCGACTTGTTCTCTAAGTGTAGAACTTCTTTTTTTCCAACAAGAGGTGTTATTTTGAATCACCCGGTATTTCGGTAGCTGTCACCTTTGAAGATTTTATTCTTTGACAAGTAAAAACTAAGCCATTAATAAAAATGGAATGAAACACGCTTCAACAACGCATTGAAATTGGGTCCTTGATATGAATGAATATGATCCGGAATTCCATCGAAAAATCATCTTGACTGATGAGGCCCATTTCTACCTCGGTGGCTACGTCAACAAGCAAAATAGTCGCATCTGGGGCTCGGAAAACCCAAGAGGTATTGTTGAGAATCCTCTCCATCCTCATGGTGTGACTGTTTGGTGCGGTTTATGGTCCGGCGGGGTCATTGGACCTTACTTTTTCGAAAATGAGGTTGGATCAACAGTTACGGTGGATGGATTTCTCTATGGTCAGAGTTGGATGGTATTGCTCTGGATCACAATTGGCCACCGATCTTGTGATTTAACACCTTGCGACTTCTTCCTTTGGGGCCACGTGAAAGATAAGATCTACGCCAACCGCCCAGCGTCTCTTCAAGACCTCAAAGATAGAATTCGTGAGGCTATCGAGGACATAGGGCAGCCACTTTGCGATTTGGTTATGGAAAATTTCATGAAAAGGATATGGTCCTGTAAGCGTGGCCGTGGTGGCCATTTGGCTGATGTTGTTTTTCATTATTAACGGCATACATTCCTCTTTATTATGAAATAAACATCCGATCATTTATCTCAAAAAATTGTATTTATATTTTGATATGCTTGTTGACAAAGTATGGGTCTAAATATGATGTCTAATGAGTTTGGGATTTTTAATTTATACAGAAGTTACATGAGTAACAGGATGTTTACTCAAAATCTTTATACGCATATTCCGATTAAATAAAAAATATTTGGAAATGTTTCTTCATTTTTATAATCTTAAATACGTATAAATTCGAATAACAAATACAGGTTTTTTGACACTCGATGAAATGCAAGAAGAAACACCTACAAATTTTAATTCCAAAAACCAAATAATTGGTATTTTAGAGTTTCGTACACAAAAATAAAAAATATTAACTATTAATAAATTAAAATATTTGACACAAGTGAGAAATATGACAAAAAATGTCAGTAAGTTAAAACTCATTTCTTATTGTTTTGCAACTTTAAATTAGATTTTAAAATAGAGACATACACGCAGAGCAAAAATGCATTACGTAGAAACGAAATTTTAGACACGTGAACATCGTTTTTGAGTTTCTTTTGTGGGAAAAATTAGTTTGTTTGCGGTAAACATGTCATCAGTTGTTGGAAATGAACAAAGTGAAATATGTTTACATATATCAAACAGTTTTCTTCGTTTGTCGAAATGGATTTGTATTATCATTACAAACTCCCAAAACATTTAGAAGTAACAGAAACCGTTGTTGTTGCATCTGTGATGAAAATAGGTCACATCGGTTCGGATTAAGATACAGCTCCATAAAAATGTCGCATCGCAAATGTTACAAAACACGCATAGCAAACGGAATATGCGAATAGCCACACCATATTATATTTGACCTATGAACATCTGTTGTAAGTGGAATATGTGGGTCAGTGTTTTGATATAGCCCTTATACAAATGTCCCATTTCGATTTCTATACTCAGACAGTATAGAAATTTAGAAAAAGGAAATTGTATTTTATTTACAAAATCTTTTGTATAAGTAAAAAAAGTCTACATAATTTTTTTAGAAGAATTTCATCTCTTCGGTAAATTTTTGCATAATTATTAATTTAGAGGTAAATTACTTTTCAATGATTTCATTCCAATTAGGTATACCACAAATTTGTCCAAAGTTTGGCACTCATAGTTAAGCTACGGGTTAGCATCCAGCATTTATTAATAATTTTTAGATTTCATTATGATATCATTCCTATTTACACATTTGTAAAATTACTAAATGATTTTTTATTATATTTCCAAACTTGTATTGTAGTACACAATTAAAATTTTATAAGATGTTGCTCTAGTAAAATATCAAGAAGTGGCGAAATTAGCATTACACAATCTTGAATTCGTTTGTTTGTATTTTTCATAGCCTTTGTCCGAAATTCAAGAAAGTGTCCACGATTTTTTATCTTCATGTAATCATGTTTTCATGATTTTACTGCCAAATTTCCATTTCAGACGAGATATTTTAAAAAGAACTTAGAAATTCTATATTTTTTTGCTTCAGAAAGTCTAGAAGGTATATGTTCGAAACCCCCAAAACCCCCCCACCTTGCGCACGGCCCTTGTAAAATAAGTGGATATTTCGAAATTCATAGTTTTGAGCGGTAAAAAGTGAAAAGAGGTATAACAAGTAACATGTAAGGAAAGGCTAAAGTCGGACGGGCCGACTATACTTTCTACGCCGTTACAATTAAATTTGATGAGGATTTGTCATGTATCATGAACCGATGATACCCTCTTTAAAAACGTGTGTTTCTAATTCTAAAACATGCGTTTTCTTGAGCAGAAAAAGTAAAATCGGCAACATTTTGATGGAACCTATATAGAAATCTGAGCCGATTTGACCCCTTTTTACTATAGATATTTCTAGTTAAAATATAAGGTGTTGTGCCAAATTTTCTAGTTGTAATGTAAGGTAAAGTAATGCCAAATTTGAGCAATATCGGTTTATTTATGTAGTTTTTAGAGCAGAAAAGTCAAATTTATTTGTATTGGAGCTATATATAAATCTGAACCGATTTGACTTATTTTCAGCAGAGATGTTTCTAGTTCAAATATACATTTTTGTGCTATATTTGAAGCAAATCGTGTAAAACATTTGGGTTTTAGAGCGGAAAACGTCAACTGGAGCGATATATATGTAGGAGCTATATCGGAACCGATGTGACCCACTTTCACCATAGATATTTCTAGTTGCAATATAATGCATGCGAAATTTGATCAAAATCGGTTGAATTATGTGATTTTTAGAGCAGAAAAAGCCAAATCGGTATGAGTGCTATATATAAATCTGATCCGATCTAACCCTCCTTCATCATAAATGATTTTAGTTGAAATATAAGGTGTGTGCCAAATTTGAACAACGTCGGTTCAAATGTGTGCTTTATAGAGCAGAAACAGTCAAATCGGGGGCAACATTTGTATGGGGGCTATATCTAAATCTGAACCGATCTTACCCACTTTCACGATAGGTGTTTCTAGGAGGATGTTGTGCCTAATTTAAAGAAATATCTAAACCTGAACCGATTTGCTTCAAATTAAATAGCGTTCGTCCTTAACCCACAAAACTTACTTGTGTCAATTTTTGTTAAGATCGGACAATAATTGCGACCTGTACTTTGGTTACAACAATAGATGGACAGACGGACATTCACTAAGCAAGTAAGGAAAGTCTAAAGTCGGGCGGGGTCGACTATATGATACACTCAACTTTCTATCCGAATACAATTCAATTCGCTAAAACAGTGAAAACGGGAAGGATTTGTATATCTTTCCTAATCATAGGCTAATATGACCTGTCCCATTTTGTCAAATCGAGAAGAATATTTGTATCGGGGCTATATCCAAACATGGAATGAAGTGACACACTTTCACAATAAGTTCTTCCGTGTTATGCTCAATTTGAAGAAATTCGGTGAAAATACGTGGTTTCTGGGACGGAAAAAGTCAAGCCGGGGGCGAAATTTGTATGGGAGCTATATGTAAATCTGATCCGATCCGACCCATTTTCACTATGGGTGTTTCTAGTGCAAGTATAAGATATTTTGCCAAATTTGAAGAAGATCTGTTAAAATATTGGTAGGGTGAAATGGAAGAGCATTTTTCTGAGGGCATTAAATGCCTCCAAATTAATTCTTCTTTACGGAAAATAAAAGAAAGAAGAAAGAAACGAAAATTTTATTGGCGAATTACTAAAGTTTTGTTTTTAGATGCGTATAACTTCTAATTGAAGTAGCACATTTTCACCAATGTGTTCAATAGTTCATTTAGAATTTTATAAGGAGTCGAACAATATAAACAAAAATAATCGACTGGGAACCACTGTGTGGCACTAATTGTTTTAAAAATAAACTGACCGCAATTAACACATTCTCAATCTCTGATTAAGTTATTTTGCAGAAGTCGTCGAAAACACGTTTCCTTCCTTCCGTTTGCGTTCTTGTCAAACGAGGTGGCTTTTTGTGTTTAATTTACTTTCATACGAAGAATTCTTTGACCCGTATGATGACCAAATATCCATCTCCAATCACAGATGGTTGTTTCATTTCCGACTTTTTAATGTTCGCATGTACATCAAACCGGGTCGCAAACAAAGTTGCGATTGTCCGAACATAAAATTAAGCCAAAATATCTTGGCTATATTTTGATAAACTGAAACAAGCTGAAACCACTAAAAAAGCTTGAATTGCAGAGGTTATATTACTTGACACTAGCTCCGAGTTGGTAATAACACTGAATGAATTTCACAATATTCATGGTGTGATGTCATATGACAATTTTATAAATACGTTTTTTCATGGACATTTCAGACTTCATAAAATTAACACTGTCAAATTTGTGAAACTTACGGCGTGGCATTGCCCTGCCAGCGAAAATCGTTGCAGTTTCTCCGTCAACATTATCGTTTTTTACGAACTGAATGAAAATCACTTTGCGCACTTTTCAAAATACAATAAAGAATATCCCTTTTATGCGAAAGGGCAATGAAAATGTTGCACTTTTTGTCAGAAATGTAAACACTATTAGTTTCATAAGATCAAAGAACAAGTAAGAAAACGCCAGTCGGCAAAACCGACTTATATATACCCTCACTCTCAGAGAACATGCGCCAGAGTATGTTTGTGGAGGTACTAGAAGTTTGTGCCAATCTTCCACATTTGTTAATAATTGTAAAAACATGTTCAAATATGCAGTCATAATGGATTTCAGCCACCGGTAAAGGAGTTATAAGTCATTTTATTTTACCTTGGATACAGACAATTGTGTGGAAGGTACTAGAAGGGGCGTGGCTAAAGCGTAAATATTATTTATGTATGTTTAAAGTGATTATAAACGCATTTTAAAATATCAAATTGCAAATGATTTTGATTACTCCGTATGGATTTTATATCGGTTTTATTTTATTTGTGTGGGAGGTACCAGAAGGGGTGTGTCAATATCGCCCATATTCCGCACGAATGTAACCCCTATAAAAGATTTGTCAAATATCAAACTTCACAGTATTCCGATCATCCGTATAGAAGTTATAACAGCTTTCATTTTACATAGTTTAGGGTGATTTGAGTGGGAGGTACTGGAAGGGACGTGGCAAAACCGGCCATATTTAATACACTTAAAGTGATTATAAAAACTTTATCAAATTGTTTGGAAGTTACATTGGTTGTTGTTTATCATAGAAATATGGACCGTTTGTGAGGGGAAGTTTGGGAAAAATATTACCATGTGCAAAGTTTGAATTGATTCCTTAACTCCCTTCGAGAGGTATCGTGTACACCAGCCAGTCGGACGGACATGGCTCAAACAACTTAGAAAGTCGTGAAACGGATTTGGTCCAAACATACTTAGGATCTTAAGTCACTCCTTCAATGCGTTACACTTTTTTTCTGTCCCAAATGATATAAACCCTCCTACTCTGTAGAGTGAGGGCATAAAAATGTCATTGTATTAAGTAAACATTTCTTAGAAATTATGAAGTATGCTATAACTAACTAAATAAATATAATGAAAAATTTTGACGTGAAACGTTTCACAATTAATAAATATATTTTAGTTTTCTCATTTCTGACATAAGTTAAGGTCTTAAATTTATTCACAAATATTATGAAGATTCTTCTTTCAGTGATGGGGCCGACAACCATAACTCTCCCCCCACGTACAAACCGACCCGGTTTAATGTACATACATGCACACATATGAAGTACAGTCGCGATGAACGAGCAACACAAATTTGAATAAATATGGGCAAAAGCGGTGCCCCAGGGCAAAGTAACAAAGTAGCAGAGCAGTAAGTAACAAGGCAAACATTTTTAAGGGAAATATGAAGGTAAGAGGATATTCTTCCATCGAACATGGCTTAATATAATTTAACTGTATTCATTTCAATAGGTTTTTGCGTGTGTGGCTTTCTTTGTGTGTTGTCTAAGTTTCGCACTGGCTCAGATTTTCTATCCCGGCTTGAGAATTCAACAGGTTCCAGTGATTCAGCCCAATGGTTCGGTTCAATTAGTGTCGACCGTTGTGACACCCAGTCCACGTCCTTTAGTGAGAGTAGCACAATTGCCTTGAAATTTAACTTCATATCTGTCCGATGAGTAATTATTATATTTTCAATAAAGAACAAGTGCGAGTACATACAGAATACAATCAAAGGAAACCGTATCACAAAATCAGATTTAGTCATAAGCAGACAGCGGATTAGTATATCCAATTGCATATTTTGAGTTCCCATATGGCCGTATACAAATGTTTGACATCATCAAAATTAAATTTTCCCCATTTTATCCAAAGTGCACATTTCATAATTAGAGCATATGTTGGTAAAGCCTGTGAACTGCAATGTTTTATAGCCAATTATTTAACTTTCAACAGAAACACGAAGAGAGATAGTCCTCACCGGTGAACTGAAAATCGATTTTGGTTCATGGTAGATCTTAGCCAAGTATTAATCTTCGTATCGCCGAAAAACCTCTTTCAAAGCAAGCTGATTTTGTCAACCTTTGCTCTCATTGTATGACACTTCAATACGGGTGTTTCTCTTTAGGACTGGATAACTAAGCTGTGATAACAAAAACGTAAGCAAAAAGTTGGAAATTATCCACTCAATGGAAAAGTTAATTGTTCACACAAAAAATTATTTTATATTATTATTTTTTTAGTTTTTTTCGTTTGTATTAGTATATAAAAATTTGTTGACTTAGCCTGGATAACTGTCCAGTATAAATGGAATTTTATGGACAAATGTCCATAAAATTATTTCTTTGCAAATATGTTTCAACACAACCATTTTTTATATGGTAGTTGCCGACAATTATTAACGTGTTCATTATCGGAACTCCTTTCAAATCAAGCATCAATGTACTACTTTAGCTGGTGGACGACTTTTAAATCTGTGCTCCAAATTTGCATTTGAATACTGGACAAATAAATATGTTCTGACAACCGACAAATATGTTCTGATTTTCAAATCGCATTTTGGCGATTTCGAATCGTTCTTCTACTTCCAAACTGATAATAAATCGTACAGTAATTGCCAATTTCTGTTACAGCTACACAATTTGCTTCTGTTTGAAAACATTGTACGTGGTGTGGTGTTCAGGTTGTTTATGTTTCCTAAAGTATTCAAATTGTATTTTCCATCCATCAAAAGTATTCACAAAAGAATAGCTAGATTCCATGTTGTACAATGAATTTTTATGTGTAAACACCCCTCATATTGACATTGATAAATTTAAAAAAAAATAGTTTAAATATGTGGGGGGTCTATTTCATTATTTTGGACTTTGTTTACGCTTGGAAGTACTTTTTGTTCTGAAACCCCAAATGCCTGGCTTATTCAATATCTAATGTAAAATGTGTATTCTAGAGCAGTAATAGGGTAAATTGGAGGAATATTTGTATGGAGGCTATATCTAAATCTGAACCGATTTCCTCCTCCTTTCAATACCGATCGTCCTTAGTCTGAAAAAATTGCATACCAATTGGACAACAATTGCGACCTGTAGAGTTCGAACAAGCTTAGATTTACAGCAGATGGACGGACGGAAAAACAGACATTGACAAATTGTTTCAGCTGGTAATTCTAAGCCGATCGGTATATTTAAAGGTGGGTCTAGCTCGAATATATCTTGGATTTTCAAACATTTGGCGGAAAACTAACTTACTGGAATAATATCTTATTCCACGAAGTGGTGTAGGGTAGAAAAACGCTAACATCAAATAGCAGAATATTTATAAAAGAAAATAAAATAAACAAGTAAAAACGGCGTTAAATTGGGCCGGGCCGAACTTTATATACCCTCCACCATGGATTGCATTCCACAAGGGCTGTCGATTTTTGTAGAAGTGCAGTAATATTACAGGAAAATGTATTTTTTTAATATAGCCAAACCAAAACAAATACAAATAGTTTTATAAATAAATAAATATAATATTTTTATTACTTCATGCCACGCTTATAAGACTAGGCTACCAATACGAATATCGAAATAATACTTCACATCAATTCAAAAATAAATATTCTTATATTTATATTTTCAAAAAGCTTAAATAAATATTGGTATGTAGTGGGTGCTACAGTTGGTTGTATTTCCATTCTATTTTAATTCCAAAAGTAAAAATTTTGAAAATCCAAATAAATAATTTAGCTTCATGATTCAACCAATTTTGCTGCAAAAGTACGAATTAGGATTTTTTTATTTTGCGTGTCTATGCAGTCAGAGGATTTCCATGATTTTAGCTGCGGCCATTTGGCTGGTACCATTTTTATCCCCTTTTTCCAATTTTACCGCCTCAAGAGTACGACTATCTAAAATTATTCGTTTAGTTGGTACTATTTTTATCCCCTGTACCCATTGTATTGAAAAACCTTTTATTTTTCGTGTCTACGCAGTCAGAGGAATGTATACTCCGACTTTCATGACTGTAGCTGCTGTCATTTGGTTGGTACTATTTTTATCCTCTTTTTCCATTTGAGCCCCAAAAAGTACGAATTTCGAAAATCCTTCTATTTTACGTGTCTACACAATCAGAGAAATGTATACACCGAATTGCATTATTCTATAAATTTGAAAAAAATAATTTCATATACCTCAATTACAGGAATGTACACAGCGAATTTCGTGTTTCTAGCTGTTGCCGTTTGAAAGGTACCATTTTTATCCCTTTTTGCCTCATTTCGCCCCCTATGAATAAAAATCAAGTAAGTACAAGCAGACATATTGAAAAAATTTGCTTAAATACTCTAAAATAGTATGGAATATTATGGGTATTTTTAGTCCTTGTGAGGGAAATTTTTTTCCCTTTGGGCCGATTTCGCCCAGTTTCAATCCCAACGGACGGACATGGCTAGAATTTTATGACGATCAAGAATATATATACTGTATAGGGTCTCAGGTCGATATTTCAAGGTGTTACAAACGGAATGAGAATGTTAGTATACCCCCATCCTGGAGTTGATGGTATAAAAACACGAATTTAGGCCATTTTTGCATTTGTGAACTTACACGAGTGGGTTTTTCTGATCCTACAAATCTGACATTCATTTTCGTTCGTTTCGTGTTCTGGAAACTCGAAAACATGTATAATCAAACGAAAGCTTTGATATCAAGAAATTTGCAGAAACGCAAATCAACTTTCGTGGAATTCGCAAAAAGCGTGGATTTTTTATGAATTTAACAAATCTAAAAGCTACGCAAAACAAAAGAGACGTTCTTTTCCATAACAGTGGAATTTGAGCTCTAAAATCAAAATCAGGTTAGTGTATACTCTACCCATTTTCCTACTGTGGTGTAAGAACGGCCTTTCTTGATGTTTGCTGTCTTAGTTACATTAACTGTCAAAAATATGCAATAGATGTCGCCGAAGTAGTATCCAAACAAAGGTCTAGAATCATAAATAATTAGCATGACATTAGCTTATAAGCGGGAGAATATTCTAATTATCAATAATTCTTTGGCGGCATCTATTGCATATTTCGCCAGTTATCCATATACTCAAAGATAATAAAGCAAATTCACAAATTATTAAATGTCGACTGCCAACTGTGGCTGCCAGCGGAAATTATTGTGCTAAAAATATGTGGAGAGAAAAGGTTGATCAAATATTTCAATCATTTTTAAAAAAATCAACCATGAACCAAGACCGATGATGACATTCGAACGCCGTTTTTCAGGTAGCTCCGTTTCTCTAAAGGCCAAAACACAATGAGAAAAATGTACGTATCTATATTTTTAAGCATGCTTGTCTCGAGCAATTTTGAAATGTACGTAAACATATGAAGAAGCGTACAATAGTGCGTACAAGCGTACCAAAAGTGCGTATCATGCGTACAAAAAGTTACTGAACTTTTAACTTTTTTGTGTGCATCGTGAAGCAGAAGCTTAAAAACATATGTTTTTTGAGTTTTGTTTGCGCGTTTAGTTAGACAAAATCTGACCGGTTTAATTGGAAAAGTCCTGAAACGTGGTAAGTGTGCAGTCAAAGATGCTCACGAAAATTTTTAAAAACTTTGTGGGACCGTTTGCAGGTTTTTGAGAAGAAAATTGACGTTGAAGCGCCGTCCACTTCTCAAGCTAATAGTAGCAATGATTTTCAGAGAGTATTATATGCCAAGTCGACGAGAATTTCCAAAATCAAATTAAAAACAAAACTATAAATTTCGTAATAAATCAAGTAGACGAAATGAAAAAATTAAAGAAGATTAATAACTGTAAATCTAATGTGTACACTATCTTATTCTATATGATTAATTGTGCGTTCCTTTTGAGTTTTTCCACATGGTAATTGTCTTTATTCCTTTTATTTTTATACCCCCACCTCCAGGATGGGGGTATACTAACTTTGTCATTCCGTTTGTAACACCTTGACATATCGACCTGAGACCCTATAAAGTATATATATTCTTGATCGTCATCAAATTCTAAGACAATCTAGTCATGTCCGTCCGTCTGTTAAAAGCACGATAGCATCTAAATAAAAGGAGCTAGGACGTTCAAATTTTCCATAAATGCGTCTTATAGTCGTAGATCGGTTGGGATTGAAACTGGATTGATATTGGGTATGAGCATTCCCCCTATAACAAAAACGTGCACCATAAAGTGATTTTTATACGTAGGGGGTGAAATGGGGCAAGGGATAAAAATGGTACATATTAAACGACCAGAAACACACACCATTCCTCTAATTGAGTAGATACATAATATAAAAGTATTTTTCGAAATTCGCACTTTTTGGGGTTAAAATGGGAAAAGGAGATAAAAATATTACCAACCAAATGACCGCAGTTAGAGTCATGAAATTCGGAGTATACATTCCTCTGATTCCTCAAATTCGTACTTTGAAGGGATACAATGGGAGCAGAGGGATAAAAATAGTACCAACTAAACGACTATAGCTAGAATGATGAAATTCGGTGTGCACATCCCTCTAATTGCGTAGACACGTAAAACAAAGAGATTTTAGAAAGTCGTACTCTTAAGGGTGTAAAATAGGAAAAAGAGGATAAAAATGGTACCAACCAAGTGGCCGCAGATAGAATCATGGAATTCGGTGTATACATTCCTCTGACTGCATAGACACGCTAAATAAAAATATTTTTCCAAATTCGTACTTTTTAACTTTTACGGCAAAACTTGGTTGAATCATTAACTTAAGCTATCTTGCACTGTGTACATGAGAGATAATGGATTTTCAAAATGTGTACTTTTGGAATTAAAATAGGATGGAAATACAACTAACGATAACACCGTCTATCTACCAATATTTATGGTATTTACGCTTTTTTGAAAGTATAAATATAAGAATATTTACTTTTTGGATTGACTTGAAGTTATGCTTCGATATGAAAACGTGTTTTGAAATAATAAAAATATTATATTTATTTATAAAATTATTTTTTCAGTATTTGTATTTGCTTTGGTTTGACTATTTCAAAAAAATATTTTCCTGTAATATTACTGTACTTCTAAGAAAATCGACAGTCTCTGCATTCCACAGAGATCCATGATGGAGGGTATATAAAGTTCGGCCCGACCGAACTTAACGCCTTTTTTACTTGTTTAATTTAATCTGTATTATTTTAAAATGTAAACTTGTTAAGTTGGACTGAAACCTAAAATACAGATGAATTGTGATATATATGTAATAAGTAATTAATAAAACGAATTTTGTATAACTACCAAAAATGTGTTATATTTATTTTTCGGAAATTAAGGTTAGGACATGGCTACAAGGCGAAGTCGATTTATGGAATTCAACTTTTTCAAATAAAATAACTCAAAAAATATTCGGAACAAAACTTCAAAAAACTGTTAGTTATTAAAATATAATCTTTAAGCTTATCCCGCAACCGAAGGGCTAATTTTGTGGCATTGTTTGTGTGACTTCGTTTCACTTTTGGTAACGAACCAACCTCTTTCCCCCAAAGTCCTTCAACAGTAATTTCTCCATTATCACTGTCTGTAAATTCGGGAGGACAATATTTTTCATCATTCTTTTTTAAGAAGTTGTGAAGTGCTACTGTCGCTTTAAGTATGGATTCTGCGGACGAGGGGCTCATATTCAGAGGTCCTAGTAAAAATCTCCACCGGGCAGTGAGAATTCCGAAAGCGTTTTCGATTGTCCATCTTGCTCTAGACAATCAAGGGATTACGTTTGTAATTGTAGGGACACGTTATAGTTACGTGCTTTCCATCGATGGCGCCAACACAGTGTGGGAAATTCCATAGGATTTAAAAATCATTTGCCATTTTACGCCATGTCGCACATCTGTTATTGTTTACATTCAAACAATAAGCACAGAAAAAGAAGAAAAATAAGAACATTCATGCGTACTTTCTTTGTGTCTTGCAAGCACCAAAAATACGTAATGCATGCATGCTCGATATGCGTACTTTGATTGTGTTTTGTAAATGCGTTTTATTCCATTCAGCTGAACAATTTGGAGACGCTGTTGTAGTGTGAGTCTTTCCATGGTGACTTGCCAAACGATACTGACCAAAAATGACAAAGCAATTGCATTTGAAATGAATCATGCGTGAACTGCCAAAAAAGCCTATTGAAAATCAAACTTAACGATGTTATAGAAATCTGACCCACGTTCTCCAAAAATATTTTTGCTGAAATATAAGGTGTTGTCCCAAAATGGGTTCAAACTTGGCACAAACGATTTCTGTACGTCGAGGACGGACGGACAGATTTAGATACAGCCCCCATACAAATGTTGCTCCCGATTTGACTTTTTCTGCGATTTTGATCAAATTTTGCACAAGAACTTATATTTTAACTAGAAACATATATAGTAATTAATAATGGGTAAAATCGGTTCAGATTTAGATATAGGCACCATACAAATTTCGCTCTCTATTTGACATTTTCCGTAAATTTTAACAGATTTTCTTCAAATTTGGCGTAGTACCTTATATTTCAACTAGAAACATTTCTGATGAAAATGGGTTAAATCGACTCCGATTTATATATAGCTCCCATACAAGTGTCGCTACCTATTTGATTTTCTTGCTCTAGAAACCACATAATTTAACCGATTTTGATCAAATTTGGCACAACACCTCATATTTCAAATAGAATCATCTGTGGTAAAAATGTGTCAAATCGGTTCAGATTTAGCTACCATACAAATTTCGCTCGCGATTTTAATTTTTCCGGTATAGAAACCGATTATTTGAAAAGATTTTCTTCAAATTTGCCATAGTGAAAAGTTTTGCTATAGCGAAAATTGGTAAAATTGGTTCAGATTTAGATATGCAAATTTCGCTCCCGATTTTACTTTTTCCACACCAGAAACCACATATTTTAACAGATTTTGATATCAACACGTTATGTTTCACATGGAAATATACATATATCCACCGAATTGTTATGGCGTAGAAAGTGTAGGGTATCATATAGTCGGCCACGGCCGACTTTAGCCATTCCTTACTTGTTTTCATTCTTATTTTCGGTGTCAGAGCGGCGTATGCACCGAATTTCATTACTGTAGCGACATCCATTTGATTGGTGCCATTTCGTACCTTTTCCCTAGTTTATCCCCTAAGAGTATAAATCTTGAAAAATTCCGTTATATTGCGCGTATCACGGTCAGAGGAATGTTTGTAGCCGTTGTCGCTTGATTGGTACAATTTTTGTTCCATATCACGCCTTAAAAGTATGAATCATTGTGTGGTGCCCTTTCACGCTACAAGAGGAATGAATGCACCTACTAAACATGAAGTAAGTGCCAGCAGAAATCTTCCAAAAGTGTGCTTGTGTGATTCTAAATTTTTAAATTTTTCGCCCATTTACAATTGCAACCGATCTACAAGTATTAGACTTTTTAGGAATTTGGAAAATGTAAACTCCTAGTTCATATTGTTCGGATATTAGCGGACTTTCAACAGACGACATGGCTCATGTCGATATTGCAAGTATACCCCCATCGTATGGTGGATGGTATAAAAGTCTGGGTAGGGTAG
Source organism: Polietes domitor (assembly GCA_947397865.1). Classification (NCBI taxonomy): domain Eukaryota; kingdom Metazoa; phylum Arthropoda; class Insecta; order Diptera; family Muscidae; genus Polietes; species Polietes domitor. The sequence continues at coordinate 117,805,977 of OX377619.1, read as the reverse complement.
GAGGGGGAGCCTTCGCCACTGGGACACCTCCGTAACTCAGGACTTACAAACGCTATAAAATCGAAATAACCTATAATTTTTGTAGTTTTTTGATCATCTTTTATACCACCAACCTCGAAAGTTCTAGTTTGTATGTGATTAATAGCGTAACGAGCTCTTCTTGGCAAAAAGTGGGATTTATGAATTCAAAAAGCGGGATTTTGTAGAAAAAAGCGTGATCGTAAAAATCTAACCAAGAAACGTAAACATAAAAAACTAAGTTATATAATAGGCCTAAGGCCGGTTCGACTGGGCTTACTAGCTTAATATTAGCGTGGAATTTACTCGCTTAATAAGAAAGTGGTTTACTACTCTCTTAGTTACCGAGTAAGGTGGTGCCAGATTTTTATCTCTGATTTATTTAAATAAAACCAATGGATAAAAATGTTGCCACCATATCAAGCTTCTTTAAATTGAAAATTTATTTTCTTTTATAAATAATCAGTTAGCACAAGTTAAGATGTTTATTCCAACAGAAATAATAAAATAACACATTAAGCCTGTTCGATTGGGCTTACTAGCTTAATTTTTGTATGGAATTTACTCGCTTAACGTGATGGCAATATTGTTGACTGACAAATGAAAGCTTTTATCATTTCAAATCATAACACGAAAACTTTTGTGTTTTTTTTTGTGTTATAAAAAGACAATTTTTGAGTGGTTCGTCAGGGTATCATTCGATCGTGTAGAATTTCAATAGTCTACCGGAAAACCCCCGTATACTTTCCAAGAGAACTGAGAAATAATGTTTGGTTTTTATACACTCCACGAGAGTATTATGTCTTTGTGCATTTGTTTGTAACACCCACAAGGAAGCGAGATGGACCCATTGTTAATTATACCGATCGACTTAGAATCACTTTTTAAATCGATTTAGCAATGTCCGTCTGCCTGTCTGTCCATCTATTCTTGTAATCAAGATACAGGTCGCAATTGTAGCCAGAACCAAATGAAACTGTACACAACGAAGTTTTTCGGGACTAGGACGAACGCTATTTTATTTGAAGCAATCGGTTCAGGTTTAGATATAGCCCCCATACGAATTTCACTCTAGATACCACATATTACAACAGATTTTCTTCAAATGTGGCAAAATATCTTATATTTCCACTAGAAACACCCATGGTAAAAATGGGTCAGATCGGTTCAGATTTATATATAGCTCCCATTAAAATTTCGCTCCTGTTTTGATTTTGTCTGTTCTAGAAACCACATATTACAACAGATTTTCTTCAAATGTGGCAAAATATCTTATATTTGAACTAGAAACAGCCATGGTGCACATGGGTCAGATCGGTTCAGATTTATATATAGCTCCAATACACATTTCGATTCCTCCCCGATCGATATTTTCCGACCCAGAAACCACGTATTTTCACAGAATTTCTTTAAAGTGAGTTATACTTGAACTGGAAGAACTAATTGTGAAAGTTAGTCACTTCATTCCATGTTTGGATATAGCCCCGATAAAAATATTCTTAACCTATGATTAGGAAACATACAAAAATTCTTCCCGTTTTCACTTTTTTACCAAATTGAATTGTATTCGGATAGAAAGTGGAGTGTATCATATAGTCGGCCCCGCCCGACTTTAGTCTTTCCTAACTTGTTTGTTCTGGTTTTACTCTCAGCCGATAAGGTCTTGCTGAAAATAATTGAAATATTTAATAAATATTCGTTTGTGAAATAAATCTATAATATCGACGAGAACGGGATTTTGAAATTCGCGAAGCTCTCGTTTGAATCTAATAAACCGTGAGTTGCGGAAAAGTTGGCCAGGATTCTGAGGAAGTTCGTGCGCATTCAATTGTGCAACAAAGACCATTAAATTGGCATTAAAGATTGTGCACATTAAGTTGGTGCAACCGAAAATTGAATGTCAGAATTGAGCGCATTAAATTGGCGCAGCAAAGACCACAAAATCGGCAAAAATCTAGAAGACCACTAGAGTTGGGAAACGAAGAAATTTTTGAAGAAGTTACCATTGAAGGAAAACAAAGATGAGCGAGATAAAGCCACTTCTTTGCGATGATCTCGATAGATCAATGATGCGAACCGAATCGGAGAATTGGTTCAGATTATTAACTTTGTATAATTTGGCTGAGGACTTACAGGATGTCGTTAGGAAAAAAATGAACTGCTTTACCTTGGAGGTCCAGAGTTGCAGGAGGTTATATTTAATATTCCGGGTGATTTGGTCGCACAAGACAGCGAAGATAATGGTTTTCAAGTACTTGTTAACAAATTAAATACGTATTTCTCCCCGAAGAGGAACTCCACGTTTGAAAGCCTACAGTCTCAACAAATTTCTATTACGCTTAAAACACCAAGCATCGAAGTGCTCGTTTGGTGAAACAAAAAAGAAATTGAATCAATTTGCTTGAAAGATAAGCTTATGGATTTGTGGGCATCAGTTGAACTGAAGAGAAAACTACTTGAACGATTAATAAAGCATGTTCCAAAAATCTGAATGTGAACCCATTAAGAAAATCACGGCAAGGCCACAATGGACTAGGAACCAAGCCGATGAATGTGGAAGATGTGGGAAAAGGGACACGCCAGTTACGAAGTCGATTGCCCGGCAAGAGGGGACTATTGCGCCGAACTCAGGAACATGATTGTTTAATAGTCAATGACAATTTCTGAATGGAAGAAGCTATCGTATGCAAGATAGGTGGACACACTATTGAAATGATTTGAAGATTTAATTTACTTATTAATGATGACTGGGAAACCCTCCCATCCGGTCATCAGGCTATTTTATGAAATGTTCCGTTAAACAGTTTAAGGAGTATGCAGCAAACCAGCTGTTGAAGGTGTTGAATGTATTTGAGGCCCCAGTGTCTGTAAAGGAGGGTTCAGAAATGATTGCCACACTCTATGTTATAGAGAGTGGAAATCAATCGCGATTCGTCTCAAAGTTTTGAAATTTGTATTTGATGTGAATCGGATTGATTCCCATATCCCAAAATTCCCAAATTGCCAATAGATCCAGATGTAAAACCTATTGAGCAAGCGTTGCGCCGTATACCTGTTGCACTTGAAAAGAAAGTAGAGGATAAAATAAACGAGGCCCTTAATCTGGACATAATTGAACCGGTCTCGCGACTAAGTTCTTGGATTTCACCAATAGTTGCTGTCTTCAAGGAGAATAGAGAGATGAGAATTTTGTGTGGATATGCGACAAGCGAATAAGGCAGTCCTGTGAGAAAATTATCCTTTGCCTACGTTCGGTTTTTTATGACAAAATTGAGAGGGATGAAATTATTCTCTCGCTTGGATCTTTAATGGGAATATTACCAGATAGAGAGTCGAGACGTGACATCGCCACATTTATTACACATGTGACAATTACATTGATGACGTGATTATTTTTGGTAACACTAAAGAACAGCACGAAGATGCAGTAAAGAAATTTGAAATTTTAAATTGGAACGTAAATGGGTTTTCGTGCGCCTCACACAAAGGATGACGTCAGAAGATTCCCAGGCCTTGTAACATACGTGGGTTAGTTTATTACAGACCTGGCTGATATCACATAACCTTTGAGAAGTTTGTTGAAAATAGGCTGCAAATTTGTCTGACGATAGACTGAAGAAATACTCGTGAAATATACCGGAAGCTGAGAAGGAAAGCTTGGCGCTAGTTTGTGGGGTCGAAAGATTAGTAACATTACTATTTGATTGGATGAGAGTTTGAGCTCGTTCCAGATCATTAATCCCTAGAAGCGATCTGCGAACCGACATTAAAACCTCTTAGAGCCAAATTACTAGCATTGGCGCATGAGAGCCATCCTGGAGAATCAGAGCCAAGGTCTGGTGGCCAGTGATGCCAACTCCAAGAAACCAAAACTCGTAAAAATCTTTTGGAAACGGGCTAAATTTTAAAAAATTTATTTTTGGTTGTGAAATCAATAATAATATTATTTGAATTACCAATAATATGACATTTTAATAGGTTTGTTATCAATATAAAATATCCTTTTGCACGAAAATAAGAACAAAAACTAAAAAATAAGTACACTAAAAATTTAGGAGTCATGTTCACTGACTTTGAATTTAAATTTTTCATTCACGCGTGTGCAATGTATCGTTATACACTTGATTAATTTTTCAGCTTTGAAAAATGTCAACAACCCTATTTGGAGATTTTTGGAGAACGCTGCATTGTTGTTGGATCTGAAGTTTAATAAAAATATAGGTTTGTCCGGGATCAACGATGATTTTTTTGTAATTTTTGGTTATGTAAAGAAGCCGCCGGTATAGTAGAACTGTAAGGTCCACATCCTACAACGACAAAAAATAATTTGCTAACCTCTTTCATTAAATATATCCCTCAAAAATAACAAGTACTTTTTTTAATTTTTATACCTTTCAATATTTTCCCATGGGGGGGGGGTTTTCATGTACACTCAAAAAAAATTAACCCTATAATGAGTTAAAATTAACTAAAATTTAGGAAACCAAGTACATTTTTACTAAATATAAGTAGAATATATAGTTTTGCTTCAGAGTATGCAAAACTGATACAAAAAATGACAACATGAAATATTTTTCAAAAGTTTCATGATACCTCTGCCATAAGGAGTTGAGCTATTACTCAATGATTGTTGCGAAGGCAAGATAGACGCCTTAGCAGTGGTTGTTTAGAATAATTCATAAAGTATTTAATAAATAAGTCTCTGCAAACGAACGAGAATTGCTTCTTAGATTAATATTCAAGAATTTTTTAAACAATTTCAAATGTCTTTTAAAAGTTCATTAATACTTAAATGTATGAAGAACTCGGCATAGATTTCAGTAAACATTTTAACTTCATTTTAAGAAAAAACACATTTTTAAGTTAAAATTTCTCAAATGGAATTTTTTCCATACAAAACAAAAAGATTTTTTCTCACTTAAAACTTGGAAATATTCTTCCACATAAGTTTGAATTTACCCAATTCTAAGAATTAGATCCAAAGAAATGTTTTTAAGTAAATCTTTCTAGTAAATGAACTAGTTCCTTTGAAAGAAGGAAACTTTACTCATACTTAGTTAATTTTCCAACTTTTTAGGAAATTTTTACTGGAGCGTTTGGAAAGCACTCATATTTTATTGTCAGCATCTTCGAGGAATATTTTGATACATTCGTCCGACAAAATTGCATTTCAGTAATTCATCTATAGGTACACTCAAAGGAATATGTCAGTAAAAGAAAGCAGAAAGTCTACTGAAAGAGCAGATTTTCTGCTGTAAAAAAAGAAACAGCAGATTTGTATCTGCTGAGATGGTAAACAGCTGTTTTTAGTAATATATATGATACGCATATTGTCCCAAGCTAATATAAAAGGAAATTCGAGCTAAACTCGCTTATGAACGCTTATCTATTTTTGTATTTTGCAAATTTTGTATTTGCAGACTGCAAACTCTTTAGCAGTGTGAATGGTGATGTAAGTTGCTTGAAATTACATACATACATATCGAGGGCTTATATTCATAAGTGGCTATGAACTAAACATAACTTTTCAGGAGAGCGAAAAAACAGATTTTCTCCTTAATTTGAAGAGAAATTATTAATCATTCTTCTACAGTTTATTCTAAAAAGGGTTACTAATTGCTACGATTAAAAAGTTTCCGAAATTTCCTATTATTCGCGGTTTCATGGTTCATAGCCACTTTTGTATGTTTAAAATTGAGCACTACGAATGTTGAAATAAGCACATAGCCATTTATTCCCAAATATATAAATAAGATTTATTGTAAACTCCATAACTTTTTTCATGAAATCTTGACAATGTTGTATAGAAAACGCATTTTCTGTGATGTACGCGAACTTAAAGATTCCAACTTCTTCCGTCAGTCGCGAAAATCGCTGCAATTGATGAAAAATCCAAAATTCGCCGTTGCAATTCCTTTTATTTTAACTTTCTTCATTCATAATTCTGAAACTTTTCATACACAAATATTCCCCATGAAGTCAGCAACCACATGCCAATGAAATATTTTGGTATTCTCAATATAATACAAAGTTACGCAGGTTTTTCTAAAGATACTTTTCACAATTTTTGCCTGATAACTGGAGAATCAAAATGCTATTAACGCGAGATGATGGAATTTGATAGTACGATATGACCTAAATCTAGAAAAATGTTTTAAACAAAATCGTTGTAGCGAATTATAACATTCAGTTTTATGCTGCTCCACTGTTCAACTATTTTATTTCTATTATTTTTATGTTCACAGCCACTTATGCATTCACAAACTAACGTGTGAGGGGATAGCCAAATCAGAAAATTAAAATAAATGACTTTAGAAAAAAATCTTTTCCAAATTTACATGACAGATGACATCCAAATCTGAGAATAGTTTGGCATCAAAAACTCATTTTCGAGAAAATGGTTCATAGCCACTTTTGAATATAAGCCCTCGATATCTATTTTGAAAAAATATTACACAAAAAACAATCAAATTCCTAGGCGATAAACCCTTCAGTCCTGCACTTTATCTATGATAAAAGCAGAAAATTGGATATGCTTTTTGACAAAGTATGGGACTAAATAGGATGTCTAAAGAAGTTTGGAGTTTTTAATTTATATAGGACATGAGTAACAGGATGTTTACTCAAAATCTTTATACACATATTCCGATTAAATAAAAAATATTTGGAAATGTTTCTTCATTTTTATAACCTTAAATATGTATGAATTAGAATAACAAATACAGTTTTTTTTGTATTCGATGAAATGCAAGAAGAAACAACTAGGAATTTTAATTCAAAAAACCAAATAATTGGTATTTTAGAGTTTCGTTTTCTTACGTAGATCCAAGTTACTGAATTTGTTGTTTCTCTTTTGAATAATACTTGTTACATATGTACAAAAAAAAATACTAACTCTGAAAAATATTTGACATAAGTGATAAATATAACAAAGATTTTAGTAAGTTAAAACTCATTTCTTATTGTTTCGCAACTTTAAAGTAGATTTTAAAATAGAGACCTACACGGAGAGAAAAAATGTAGTTCGTAGAAACGAAATTTTAAACACGTGAACTTCGTTTTTGAGTTTCTTTTGTGGGAAAAATAAGTTTATTTGCAGTAAACGTGTTATCAATTGTTGTAAATGAACAAAGAGAAATTAGTTTATGTATATTAAACAGTTTTCTTCGTTTTTCGAAATATATTTGTATTGTAAGTGCAAACTCCTAAAACATTGGAAGTAACAGAAACCGTTGTTGAAAATAGGACACATCGGTTCAGCTCTAGATACAGCTCCATAAAAATGTCCAATCGCAAATGTTACATTTTAGCGCTCTACAAGCATCGTTTAGTTTGTTTGTATTTTTCATAACTTCAAGAAAGTGTCCACGATTTTTTATGTAATTTTCGTGTTTTCATGATTTTACTGCAAAATTACCATTTCAGACTAGTTATTTTAAAAATACCTTAAAAATTCTATATTTTATTGCTTCAGAAAGTCTAGAAGGTTTTAAAAAGTATATGTTCGAAACTTTGGACTTGTGAAAACCACAGAAATATGTTGGTAATAACAACGCTTTGGTGAATCGATCAATTCCATACACATTTTAACCTATTAAGCCCAATCGTATACATCCGTAGTAGACAAACAAGATATCGCTACAACTGCGTGATCCGTGATCGGGATGGATATTTAAATTCACAGAGCACAGAAGGCCAAAGGTGGCAACGACAAATCAAGTACATGGGGCATGGCTATGAAGTATGTGCTTGAATTTGTTTGAAAGTGTAAAGGCGACCGAAGACGCCAGATAGACGAACGCATACATGGCCGAGAGATGAGAGCAACAAATGAAAATTGAAAATCGAATTTTCCGTACATTTGTTTTGGGGGTTTGCGATCCGTGGCAGAACTCATACAATTCAGTTCTTCTCCGAGCGTGCTAATGTTTGCAACGATAATAATAGTGAAATCTGTGCCGTGCTAAGAACCGTCCCATACCTGCAGCAAGAGTGAAAGGGATAAATATAGTATCAATAGAAAGCTATTAAGAAATCGAATTGTGAACGAAAAAATATATAAATTAAGCATTTTTCCTTTTGGAAAAACGAATAAAATTTCTATTATTTCACATTTGAAGAACTCGACAATTCCACCGGATCTGTGAATTCCTAACAGAAAATGAAATAAATCTTCGTTGGAATACAACAGACAACTTCTGTTGGATATGTTGCAATTTCGAAGAATGTGTTCTATTTTTATAACACAGCTAATTTTTTCAACGAACGCAGTATTTTTGGTGATAATTCCAAAATAAATTTAGTTTCCCCATCGCATTCACTTCAACTAAACGTGAAAGTTGGAGTGCCAGCTACAACTGAAATAAAATAAATAAAAATAAAAATAAAGATAAAGATAAAAACACGCACACACGCATACTTGAATATCGAATCGAATACGGGCAGTTTTGAAACATGCCACAACTCGATTGCATTTCCGTTCCAGGTCAAGACATCCAAGTGATACGAAAGTTGCATTGCAATTGAGTTGTTATTCAAACCGAAGCGAATTAAACAGTAGTTCATTCACTCGAAGGCGACGCCAACGAAATAAAAGTACACTGAAAGAAAGTGTTACGCAACTTGTTCTTTGTAAAACGAAGTGGAAAAGTAGCCGCAACCACCAACGGCTACCAACGGCCAGCAACAATAGTCGGTCAGAGATTTCCTTCTTTCGTCATTCGGATTTCGCTGTTCTAAGCACCCGGGCCATTTGTACTTTGGTTGCGGCACACAAAGAACTTCCTGCAGTTAGCCGCGTCAGCAGACATCGGCCAGCAGGTACATCATTCAACGTCACTCTTGGGCGCGCACTTGCATTTCCCCCATTTTGAGCAGATATTTTCGTAAGTATCTCTTCAATTCATTTCATTCATTTCAGATCGTGTTTTATTTTGTATGTATTTCTGTTTGTTTTACTGTTCGCATCCCATGCCGACTTTTACGGCACCGTATAATGTACAAATGGGTATGTATGTATGGTACATACATATATCCCCCCACACACATACCTACACATATTTGGTTGCGTATTTTCTTAGATAAATATTTATATTTTTCGTTGCCTTTCGGGAGCAAAAAAAAGCAAAAAAGAAAGAAAAGAAAATAGGTTGTATTTAGGTACTCGGCACTCAGCAGCTCATTTATGGAAAAAGCACACACATTCTCTCCCCCTCTCTCGCGAGCATACGGTTAGATACACGACTCTTTCGAAATACGTTGATAGATGTGTATGTTCTCACTTATAAACAATATGAGTGCGCATGCCTTTCAAGGAAAAACATGCGCAATATTGAAGTGGCCGCAATGCGCACAATAACAACATGTTTCAGATTTATTCGGTGAAAATGTCAAATTACGAAGTGCAAATCAAAACAAAACAAAACAGAAAGTCACACATGGCAGCATACAGATGACAAACAAGTGGTTTCTTCCAGTGTAGCGTAATGTGACTGTTGCTGTTGACCACTGATTTTAGAAGTACATATGACATTAGGCTGGGTCGCGGGCCATACAAATGGAAAAACAATTTCCAGTCACCCCACGAAAATAAAGTTTGGATTGTTTCCAGATCAAGCCATCTGTGAGCTAAACGCTCATGAAATCACCACTAAAAATCATGTTTTTCCGGTGTAATTTTTTTGTGTCACATTTTTCCCATTTTTTTCTGAGATAATAGACCCTTGAAAATACTTTAAATATAAATTTTGATTTTTGCTTTAGAGTAATTTATTGTTCGAATTATTTGACGTTCATAGTAATTTTTTGTGGATTTACACAGTGACTACTGAAAACTTTTTTCGTATTTGGTGGTAGTATTTTATAAAAAAATAAATAGCTGCAGTCAATACCTATCGAATGATGCATAAATGATGAACATCGGAATGAAATTGACGCCACAGCGTTCATTTTTGTAAAAAGTGTTTGAACATTTTGACTGTGAAAACCATCGCCTGTATTAAATTATTTCACAAAAATAGAGTCAGTGACGTCATTTATCGTCCGATATTCGTCATTTAGGCATCATTTGATTCCTTCATCTTATTTTCCATAACATCTCACACAATATGTTTTCAAGAAATATGAGTTTTTAGTTGTCACTTCGAAAAACTAATCGTCCAATAATACGACAAATGACAAACCAATCTTCATTTCAGGAGGGTGATTGTAGCAATTTATTTTCGTGACCCATCCTAAGCATCCCAAGATACCAATGAGCCCTACCTTCCAAAGAGTTAATAAATGGTCGTTACTTTTAAACATTTCTCAACCTTGCAGCAATTTAATTGCAACTGGACCATCGATCACTAATCAAACACGAAAACAAAGAATTAAAATTTGGTCTTCGACACATGATGTCTTTTGCCCGGCCTGGTCTCGAAACTGGGCGTACGCTTTTACAAAAATGAGCAACGCGGCATCAATCGAAAGGTATTGACCAAAAAGTGATCTGACAAAGTTTTCAGTTGTCACTATGACAGACCATAAAAAATACTATAAACGTTCAATAATTACAATTTATATTTCAAGGGTCTATTAATTCAGAAAAAAAATTGACAAAAATTACACGGGGAAAACATGATTTGTGTGGACCGGGACCCAGCCTAATATACATATACCGCACATGAGATTTTGCAAATATGTAAATATATATACGACTGATACTATCATGGACACTATAGAGAATCGCCACTGGGAATTTGACCTCTCACAGGATAATGAAATACGTATATGTCCAATGTGTGCGTAAGAAGTTGAGTGTGGTTCTCCTCCTCCTCTCCATTACCAACACAAAATGTTCCTACGTAGGAAGGAATAACTCGATCGAAATAGCTGTATTACATGCAAAACACATAAAAATCTGTCAAATCGAACTAATCAAGCAGCACAGCAAGAACTAAGAATTGAAATGTTTTCGTTTATTTTATTTCGGTCTGTAATCACTTTGATTTGAACTTGGATGTTGTCCTGGCCTTTTTGCATCTATGTATGTACATTAGAGTGGCTTCTTTTGTGAGGAAGGAAACAATGTTGTTGATGTTCCCGACTAAAATGAAAGATTGGTTTGTTTTATGTGTTCTCCCAAAATATTTCGCGTTTATCATTGTCCATTCGTGAGCTGGACGCGTTGAAAATAACCGCAATAAATCAGGTTTTTCTTGAATAAAATTCACGATAAGAATGGTATTGAAGAATAGAAATATAGAAATTAAAATCCGACCCGAGCCTTATCAAACCATATTAAAAACTTGCAATATGATCCAATATAAAGGACAGATTTATACTATTTTAGTGCAATTTTTGATGTACCTTTTATAAAAACCACATTTTTAGTTCGATTTATGTTTTTAAAGGCTGGTTGGAGAGGTATTGATAACCAATTGCATCGTAAACACATTCCATTTCAATCTACATAAACTTTAAAAAGGGGAAAAATTTAAATGGTTTTTAATGCTAAATTATCATATATAGACGCATGGAATTAAAAGTATATTTAGCAGATTTTCTTCTCTTTCATTTGATACCCATATCGCAATTGTATGATACGCAAAAGTACGAAACTAAATTATTGAAATATTTACATCCTTTGGAAATTAAAAGTCCTCTAAAAAAGTCAAACGATCACGAAATAAAAAACTGAGTACGAGGTTTCCTATTAGTAGGGATTGCATTTTCCCGGAAACGGGAATTATTTTTTCACTTTCCCGGGATCCCAGGACAGCACGGGAAATCGTCAACATACTGTTTACCATGAGTTAAGCTTATTTTTTCCAATTACAGAATTTATATAGTAAAGCACAATGAGAGATCAATTCAAACATCTTTTCCAGTTTCAAAATTAATTAAAGATCAGATATTTCTTATTTTATTGGAAAATGTGTACGCGACGGAGAACGATCGTTCACATGAAGAGTGAGTAGAGCATTAAATGAAATGTTTGTGGCGTGACATAATGTCCATGGACATTTGGTTCAAAGATGCAACTTTATACTACAGGATATCATTTATGTCGTTGTTTCATATTAACGCCTCCGAACAATAGTATGCTAAGTCTGAAAAGTTAGTTTTGACGGTCTCTAGGTCAATGTTTACTTTACTTTTTATATATGTAACTACGTTATGTAGTTATAAAGGTTGGAACACTCTTTGCTTACAACTTTTGATTGGATTGGCCGATCATTACCAAGTCAAAGACCGTAGAATCAAAAAACTTTAAGAACTTGAATATATGATAAGTCGACTAGGCATTCTACTGTTTGGAAGCGATTTTGAAAGAAGATTATATATTATTTGTTGTAATCGGTCTATAACCTTCGTTTCATGTTGATCCTCTTTTTTACTTGTAGGCGAACGACGTAGTGAAGCTTCCAGAGTAGAAAAAAGGCATGAAGTGGAAAAATGAGGGGTTTTATGACATTTTTTCTTATAGAATTTTCAAATTTATATTATTTTGAAAACATGACTAAAGAAGTTTCAGAGAGTTTCAAGCAAAAAGTCATCGTAGCAATTTCAAAAGGGAATAGAAAAAAGTGTTGGTGTTAATAAGGACTTAACCAACACTTATATATCTCAAATTCCAACTGGCACCTATAACTTTCTGTTAGGTTTGAGTTTTATTCTTTGCAAGAGTGTTAACTTTATTAATTAATAACAAAAATAATATGGATTTAGAATTTACAATCTGAATTGTTTATTCTGGACATTCCACTGAATTATTACATTTAAGTAGTTTTAATAGTCCTATTGGTGAAAATATCGTTGGCTAACAAATCTTGCTCAAATTGTCTATGACCAGGACAAGACTGTCCTGTTGAAGAAAATGTCACAATAATATTTTTATTAGGGTAGCAAACCAATTAAATTTTATTTTATAAATTTTAAGTTTGATCAGATCAGAGAATGGTATATTAAAGCAATTGCTAAGTCAGTTTACTACTATCCATTTGTTAAAGCAGTATCTATGAAGAACAAGTAAGGAATGGATAAAGTCGTGTGGAGCCGACTATATTATACCCCAAAAAAAGAAAAAAGTTAATACTAAATTTTAGAACAATAGAATTTTTTATTAATTATGAACTTAGATGCCTATAGATATTTCAAAATATGAGTGAAAGTTGAATGGCGGACACATTCGTAATTTGTGGTTCTTTATAGACCATGGGTGGGACATTTGTCTGGGGGCTATATCAAAACGTGGACGGATGTGACTCAATTTCACCTTACTTGTTGCTAAGTTAAATATAACGTTTTGTACCAATATTGACGGTCGCATAAATCGATTTTCAGACTGCATGCTAAATCAAGCGACTTCACTCAAGGTCCATTTATAAATGACAAATTTGTTTGGCATTTTAAGATGGGCGAAATTGCCACGCCCCTTCTGGTACCTCCCACACAAATGACTCATATTCCTATGTTACATTAAAACCACAGTAACTTCAACACGGATATTCGGAATCCACTATATTTTGGCATTTGGTAATTTTTTTATAATTACTTTAAGTGTACTAAATATGGCGGATATTGCCACGCCCCTTCCAGTACTTCCCACACAAATCACCCAAAACTACGTAAAATTAAAACTGTTATAACTTCTATATTGATGATCGGAATACTGTGAAATTTGATATTTAGTAATGCCTTTATAGAAGATACATTCGGATGGAATATGGGCGATATTGCCGCAGCACTTCTGGTACCTACCATACAAAGTGGCATAAACTTTGCTTACAATAAAACCGACATAATATCCACGCGGGTAGTCAAAAGCATTTGCAATTTTATATTTAAAAATGGTTTTATAATCACTTTAAACCTAACAAATATTAACGCTTTAGCCACGCCCCTTCTTGTACCTCTCACACAATTGTCTCTATCCTAGGTAATATTAAATCCTTCATAACTCTTATACTGGTGCATGGAATCCACTATGACTAGACATTTGATCATGTTTTTACCATTGTTTTAATAAATGTGGAAGTTGGGACCATGTGATAAGAACCTTCTAGTACTTTCCACACAAATTGTCCTGCCCTATGTTAAATGTAATTCCTTATAACTTCCGTATATATGGGCAAATCTACGGTATAGTACGATTCCATGTCACTCAGGCTTCTAACCGCTTTAAGAGCAATATATAATATTTCTGAGAGTGTCATAATTTTCAAAACGACGAGTTTAACCTCGCCAACATCCTAAAGTTTTAAAATTATGCTGTTAATGTAGTCTACTGAGCTAAGGTCTACCCTAATTTACCCTATTTTTGCTTGTAACTTTCGGGAGTTGTTCAACTCTTTTGGCTATAACTTTTTCAGCATAAGAGAAAAACATTCTGATCTTTTTGTGGATGATAGTAATGATGTTGCGGAATCTTCTATATGTTGAAAAGGGCGTGTGCCATCACTGAGGAATAAATGGTAGCTCTTCAAAATCTGTCACTCTGTTTTTGCATAAAACGAAAATTGATACAATTTTCTTTTTTGCGCTTTCAGCGTGAACGTAATTGCAAATTTTTTAATATTGGATTATAAACGACAGAGATACTAACAAAAGGCGACCGGACGATTTGGTGTGCCTTCAGCGACAAGGAGATTATGACAGTACGAACATCATCAGGTCGATGCGTGCAGATCATGAAATTTCATATTTTTTGAAGAGCACATCCGCAGTTTGAAAAATAACTGGTGGCAACCCTGTGTGATCGGTGAATATGGGTACTACTAATAATGTGTGTAAGTGCTAAATAGATCGAATTATTATTTTGGTACCGAGAGCCATTTTAGGTTAAATTTTGTTGATTTTCATAGGGTTTTCAGGCTTAACTTGCAATAGAACCAAAAGGGACAATCAGATTATAACTTCTTCAGCACTTGAAAAAAATGATGTACGCGAGCACATTATTTATATTTAATGTATTTTTAACAAGTTGACGCTAAAACAAAACGTGACGCTAAACTTGCAATAGGACCAAAAGGGACAATCCGATTATAACTTCTTCAGCAATTGAAAAAAATGATGCACGCGAGCACATTATTTATATTTAATGTATTTTTAACAAGTTGACGCTAAAATGAAACGTGTGCCTCTAATTTGAAATTTTTAATTTTTCAAAATTGAAATCGGACTATTTTGTAGATTTTCCCATATGTTCTCTGATAGTGAGGGCTTCAGTCGGCTAAACCGACTTATGCTTTTGTATGGTTTACATCGATAGCAAAGTTTTAACGATTTTAATCGATATTGGATCATTACTTGGTGTGGGGGCATCATTGCACGGAGAAAAAAATGTTGCAAAACTTTTGTATGCAAATATTTTTATATTTATACAATTTCTAAATTCTAATAGTGTATTAGGGCTGTTTTTCTTTAAGCCTGTATAACAAGCGATAACAAAATCGTCAATAAAGAGTTAATAAAAAACTCAATATAAAAAAATATTTTTCCTAATGATCGTCAACAAATATATAAATGTTTGTATTAAAACAAATTAAATTTAAGACAATTAACTAATCTATTGAAAGGTAGGCTTGTTTTGCGGTTTCATCAATAGCTGATGAAATTTGAACGATGTTACCAAGGGCAGTACATCGAAAATAAAAGGATGATGAAGGACGATGCTCAGCAATAATTTTTGTTTGTGAATTTTTCATTGGTAAAATGCACAAAAACTACTAAAATATGCGTGGTTTTGAACTTACTCAATTCGTGTGCGTTGCTAAATATATTTTCATATTATCTACAAAGTTTTCGTTTGTAAAATTAATAAACTTTAGTATTTTCACACAACATTTTGTTTATTTTACGAACAAATTTCATAAAATTACGAAACTACGAAAACTTGTTTATTTTAGCTGAGTAATTTCATGTGAAGCAATCACACGCACACATTTTGGCTCTTCTCTCCGCTTTTGATGAAATTTGCCAATTATGTACGTCTCGTCTAAGGCGAATACTGCTGCTGGGTGAAATTGTTAACACGACAACACTATGTACACAACACTTTTTTGAAGCCAGCTTAAAGTCACAGTAAACAGCGATGTTATCTGGAATATTTGATGTGATTAACCCATTTTGCCCCAGTGATCGATTAATCGAACTGTAAAAGGTAAACAACAGCAAAAAAAAACAATTTGACTGTAGTTTAGTGAGTTAATTGATAAATCCTATTATTTTTTGATGTTGTAACTAATAAAAACAACTTGTTTGGCAATGCTGATCAAAAATCATAAATGAATAGGAGGGCCCGTCCGTCTCATTTCAAAAATTGAGCGAGTTACGTTAGATTAAAATGTGAAACGTTTTGACAGAAATCATTCAAATTAACATGAACATTTCAAAATTAAGAACGCCGGGAACGAAGAAGAATAGGATAATTTTTGTCTTTTATTTTTCAATATTTTTTATTTGCAATTAATTAAATAAAAAATAATAAGTAAAATGTTCACAAAATTCGAGTAAAACACGACACGGTTTTTCAGTATTTTAATGTTTTTTGTCGTTCTTTGTGCTGTTTTCTTTAGTTCATTCACAATTAAACAAAAATCAGGAAAAATTTTCGTTTTGAAACACCCATTCTTCACCTAAGAGTGGGAAAAAGAGTGTCGCTCTTTCATATACATTTTAATCGCACGTAACTGTCAGAAATCAAAAAGTCGGACGGGCCTTCTTATAGATTTATTTTTTATGCTGATTGTTGTAAATCAAATCAGAATATTCAAAAAGTTGACCAATAAACAAAATTAAAAAAGCTAATGTTGCCCCAAATAACTTAACATGCTAAGGGAGAAATTTGGACTCAGTATGTATAAGCTCTCTGGTTTTGCTAACACAACTTTGAAAAATAGAAAAATAAAATAATAAACAAACAATATATTGTTTTCATTTACTTGAGACCTTAAGCCGGACAATAGTACAAACCATTAGAATCAAACAGGTCAACTATACACATCATAACAAGTTTTAGAAAATGTACAATCCTGTTGTACACTCCTGTTTTTATTCAAAGTAGATAGATAGACATCAAAACAAACACAGATAACTTCAATCAATAACGTTATTTAAAAATATATGTATATGGGCGAAGTATGGGTCTAAATATGATGTCTAATAGGTTTTTTAGGATGTTTACTAAAAACATTATCCTGAAGAATCCTGTAAAATATAAAATGAAATGTTCCCTCATTTTCATAATCTTACTTCGAATAACAAATATATTTTTTGTACTTTTTTTTTAATTCCAAAAAATCAAATAATTGATATTTTTGACTTTCACGTCTTCGTAGATCCAAGTTACTGAATTTCTTGTTTAAATATTGAATAATATTTGTTATTTGTTAGATATGTCCACAAAAATAAAAAAATATCATCTCTGAAAAATATTTGATTTTAAAGATTTTATAGGACAACCTCGTATTGTTGCTTACAAGCAATTTTGGGGCGAAAAATGTAAATGAGTCAGTTGCACATATTAAAATTTTATAATATTATGA
This sequence comes from Polietes domitor, assembly GCA_947397865.1. NCBI lineage: Eukaryota > Metazoa > Arthropoda > Insecta > Diptera > Muscidae > Polietes > Polietes domitor. The sequence continues at coordinate 117,788,431 of OX377619.1, read as the reverse complement.
AACTTTTTATTTTATATTTCCACAATAAGCATAGATTATTTATTTTATTTTTGCTGAAGTATTGTATGTACGAATCATTCTTATTAATAACCTCAAAAATGAGGTTAGTAATGGATTCGCAGAGAGAATCAATGTAATGCAAAGATATTTGGGCCCACACAGTCCTTAACACAAACTTATTTTTTCAAAATTTGTTTTCGTACGCACATTGTTAGTGCTGTTGGCGACAATTTTAAAAAAGAATTTTTAATTTTGAAATTATATCTTTTTATTTAGGATTTTGTTTTAGCAGCCTAATTATCCAGTCTTAAAGAAAAACAGCCCTATTATTGGTGAAAACTTTTATTATTTAGATTTTTACTGTGGCTTTTGTAACGGCAATTTATGGAAAAGAGCAATATAAACTCTTGTGATATTTGGTAGTTATTTCGGATACCTACATGGTTGATTAAAAAGATCAAAATGTCTTTAACCTATAATTTTAGTTTTTGCTGCGACGATTTCAGCCGTAGTTATTGGCGGCCGCCGACTTGCGCCACCTCGGCTCCTTTCTCTGCTTCCAATGTCAATTTCTAGGAAACAAACTCAATAGTTCCATAACATGTACCGACACGCCCCACCATTACCCACCATCCCCTACTATGATGTCGTGTCAAATGAATTTCCTCCAATCTCAAATCATGAAATAAAAGTTGTACCCATCCGGTCCGTCAAGGTTCAACTTTCTTTCTTTCTTTGAAACGGTGTGCTGGATTAATCAATTTTCTGCAACAGTTGTGGCCTTGGAAGTGTGACATATTTTACTTTGTCAGCAATCTCACGCACCGAATAAATTCCTCTCTGAATGCTAGAATATTTTTTTTTTCTGTTTTCGTAAGCGTCTTTCCGCTTCCATTATTGTACATATATAGAGGACACTTTGGGAGATATTAAAAAAATTGGAAACTTTACAAAATGGCGGAGATATGGACCGTCAAGTGTGACCTTTTTGTTTCCTCCGTTAGACATCATCTGAAAAATTCAATCAAAATTTGTTCTTATTCGAGAAGGTTAAGGACGGTCCATCGTAGGATATTTTTTTGAAAAGAAAAGATGTTATGCACACAAGTTTGAACAAGTAAAAACGGCGTTAAGTTCGGCCGGGCCGAACTTTATATACCATCTACCATGGATTGCATTCCATAGAGGCTGTCGAGTTTCGTAGAAGTGCAGTAATATTACAGGAAAATATTTTTTTTAATATGGGCAAACCAAAACAAATACAAATATTGACAAAATAATTTTATAAATAAATATAATATTTTTATTGCTTCAAACCACGCTTATAAGGCAAGGCTACCAATACGTTTGGACTATATATATCGAAATAATACTTCAAGTCAATTCAAAAAGTAAATATTCTTACAAATATTTATATTTTCAAAAAAGCTTAAATACCACAAATATTGGTAGATAGTGGGTGCTACAGTTGGTTGTATTTCGATTCTATTTTAATTACAAAAGCACAAATTTTGAAAATCCATTATCTCACGTACATAGTGCAAAACAACCCAACTTCATGATTTAAAACTTTTTGCCGTAAAAGTAAAAAGTACGAATTTGGAAAAATCTTTTTATTCCGCGTGTCTATGCAGTCAGAGGAATGTATACACCAAATTCCATGATTCTAGCTGCAGTCATTTGGTACCGTTTTTATCCCCTTTTTTCAATTTTATTGAATTTATTATTATTATTTTTGGTGACACTCACTGAAAATTTCCGGTAAATTTTTACGTACAACATTGCAATCTTAAATTTTAGATTTTCTCGAAAAAAGGGTCAAATCCTTTTGCATTTCTGGTGACGATATGTCCATACCGAATTTCATGATTTTAACTCAACCTTAATGTCCTACAATTTGTATATCTCATTTTAACTCTTTAAAGTTCGAATTTTCAAATATGCATTTATTTTACAAGTCTATGCAATTATAGTGACGTACAAACGGAATTTCATATGAATTAAATTATTAATTTTGCAAAAATAAGTTTTTTTTTCGCGTTCAAAATAATAAATATAATAAAATAATAGGGCCGATAACTATTTCAAGGTGTTGTTAAAATGAATAAGGTGGAGGGTATAAAAAGGATAAATACATTTGTGCAATTATAAAAAACTATAATCGAATTTCTCAATAGTTCTATATAATAAAGTTCTCCCTGAAATGAATTGATTTAAAAAACACAGGTGCAGGTGTAAATTTGAATCGTATGCGTTTTTGTCTCCAAATAATGAATTACTAACTAGACTGTGTACCGGCACTGTATGAAATGTTTTAAAATTTAAGTCTTAAAAGTGTAGAAGACGGGCATTTAAACAGGATTCGAACCTCTCTTTTTATACCCTTCAGTAGGGTATTATACCTTTGTGCATTTGTTTGTAACACCCGAAAGGAAACGAGTTAGACCCATCGTTTATTATACAGATTGGCTTAGAATCACTTTCTGAGTCGATTTAACAATGTCCGTCTGTCTGTCCGTCTGTCCATCTATTGTTGTAATCAAATTACAGGTCGCAATTATCGTCCGATCTTAACAAAAATTGGCATAAGTAAGTTTTGTGAATCAAGGGCGAACGCTATTTAATTTGAGGCATATCGGTTCAGATTTAGATATAGACACCATACAAATGTCGCCCCCGATTTGACTTTTCCCGCTCTAGAAACCACATATTGTACCCGACTTTCTTCAAATTTGGCTTAACACCTTATAATCTAAATAGAATCACCACAGGTGTGGTGATGGGTTAGATCGGTTCAAATTTAGATATAGCCCCCATACAAATGTCGCCCCCGATTTGACTTCTTCCGCTCTAGAAACCATATACAACATCTTCTAATCCAACTAGAAACACCTATGCTGAAAGTGGGTAAGATCGGTTCAGATTTAGATATAGCCCCAATACAAATGTTGCTCCCAAATGTTTAACCGATTTTGGCCAAACTATATACACATATTTCACCTATTTTGTTCCGATTTAACATTTTTTGTCAAACACATACATTTACAGAATTGTATTCGGATAGAAAGTGGAGTGTATCATATCGTCGGCCCTGCCCGAATTTAACCTTTCCTTACTTGTTTTAGTATATTGATGTGGCAATGCTCAAATGGGTAAGATGTCAATAAGACGATATATAAAGGGTGTCCCAAGAAGAACGCAATTTTTGAATCTGGCAACATTCGAAGTGTCATTGTTTGACATTTGAACAATTGTTATTGTTTGTTAGTAGAAGGTACGAGGTTAGTAAAACTGGAGCGCTACACGAATGAACAACGCATTCTCATTGTGAAATTGTTTTACCAAAATGGTGAATGTTTTGCGGGTACAGTTCGCAAATTGCGATCAATTTGGGGTCACAATAATGCTCCAAAAGAGTCAACTATAAAGAGATTAATGGATAAATTTGCCGAAACTGGGTCTGTTAGTGATGTAAAGACAACAACGCGCCATCGACCAGGTCGATCGACCGAAAATGTCGCAGCTGTACGTGATGATGTCGCTCAAACTCCATCCACCTCAATTCGACACCGAGCTCAGCAAATTGGTGTCTCCAAATCCACTTTGCAGCGAATTTTGACGAAAGATTTGCATCTTCATGCATACAAAGTTCAATTGACTCATGAACTGAAGCCAACTGACCATGGACAGCGAAGGGAGTTCGTTAATTGGGTATTGGAGAGACAACATGAAAATGCTGATTTTGCCGATAAAATCATCTTCAGTGACGAGGCCCATTTTCATCTTGATGGCTTCGTCAATAGGCAGAATTGTCGCATTTGGGGTGCGGAAAATCCTCGAGTGATTCACGAGAAGCAAATGTATCCTCAACGTGTCACTGTGTGGTGTGGTTTTTGGGCTGGAGGAATCATTGGACCTTTTTTTTATGAAAATGAGGCAGGTCAAGCGCAAACAGTCAATGGTGTTCGGTATCGTGAAATGATAACCAGTTTTTTCTTGCCTAGAATTGAAGAAATTAATGTGGAGGGCATGTGGTTCCAACAAGACGGCGCCACATGTCATACAGCCAGAGAAACAATTCAATTGCTGCATCAGTCATTTCCCGGTCGTGTTATTTCGCGTTTTGGAGATCAGAATTGGCCGCCTAGATCGTGCGATTTAACACCATTAGATTTTTTTCTTTGGGGTTTTTTGAAGTCGATGATTTACGCGAATAAGCCGACGACGACTCAAGCCTTAAAAGACGAAATTGGACGCTGCATTAATGAAATACCGCAGCATTCATGCAAAACTGTCATTGAAAATTTCATTAAAAGATCGCGTGCATGCCAGCAAAGCCGCGGCGGCCATCTGCACGATATATTGTTCCATACATAACCTCATTCTGTCTACTTTACGATATAATAAAGTTTCACGATTTTTTCTTAAATATCTGTGTTTTATTTAAAATTAAAAAATTGCGCTCTTCTTGGGACACCCTTTACATTGTACGCCGTTTCTTCATCAGTTGACGTACCGCGAACATTTGTGGAGATGATGCCTTGGCGACGTATTTAAATCTCTAAATATGTTAGAAGGTTTTGTTCAGGAAGAAAAATGGAAGAGTGTACCCCAAACTAAAACACCTGATTATCTATAACTATATATATATATATATATCTATATATATATATATATATATATATATATATATATATATATATATATATATATATAAATGAATCTGTGTTTGTAAGTTTGTATGTTTGTTTGTTTGTTCTTTATAGCAGCCTAAACTAAAACTAAACTAATGTTCATGCTGAACCAGTGGTGAAAATAGGATATATAAATTTTTGATATTTTCAGTGGCGTAGCACCTCCCACACAAATTGGATTTTGAATTTTTGTGAAAGTTCACTAATTGTTAGTCTGCACAATTGTGCCAAAAATGGGCGGTATTGGAAAAGTGGGCGTGGAACCTCCCATACGAAGTTAAAACCCATTTTCGAATATATTCCTTTCTATGACAGATGTAATACTGAAATTTTGTCTGAGTGCATCCAGAATCAATATGCGTAGTTGTGCCAAAAATGGGCGGTAATGGAAAAGTGGGCGTGGCAACTCCCATGCGAAGTTAAAACCCATTTTCGAATATATTCAGTTCTATGACAGATACAATACTGAAATTTTGTGTGAGTGCATCTAGCATCAATGTGCGTAACTGTGCCAAATATGGACGGTAATAGAAATGTGGGCGTGGCACTTCCCATACGAAGTTAAAACCTATTATTGAATATTGTCAGTTCTATAACATCTAGAGTGCTGTGATTTTGTGTAAGTGCAGCTAGCATCAATCTGCGTAGCTGTGCCAAATATGGACGGTAATAGAAATGTGGGCGTGGCACTTCCCATACGAAGTTAAAACCTATTATTGAATATTGTCAGTTCTATGACACCTAGAGTGCATCTAGCATAAACGTGCGTAGTTGTGCCAAAAATGGGCGGTATTGGAAAAGTGGGCGTGACAACTCCAATACGAAGTTAAAACCCATTTTCGAATATATTCAGTTCTATGACAGATACAATACTGAAATTTTGTGTGAGTGCATCTAGCATCAATGTGCGTAACTGTGCCAAAAAATGGGTGGTATTGGAAAAGTGATCGTGGTACCTCCCATACGATGTTAAAACCTATTATCGAATATATTCAGTTATATGACAGCTACAATACTTACCATATTATCGAATATGGTCTATGACAGCTAGAGTGCTGAAATTGTGTGTGAGTTGATCCAGTGTAAATAGTTGTGCAAAGATGGGCGGAAAAAGGGCGTGACATTCCCATATAAAATTAAAACCGGATTTAGAGTATATTCGACACCGAGATGGGCGGAAAGTGGCCGTGACCCTTCCCTTAAGAAATTAAAACCTTTTTTTGAGTATATTCGACACCGACATTCCTATATTGTTGTGTGAGTTAATTTAGTTATAACCTGCTTAGACAATATACAAATGGACGGGATTTGAAAGATGGGACTTTTTTGATTTGAATTTTGTAAAATTTCACGTTGTCTGTGGATTTTCTCAGCACAATAGTAAATAAAGGTTACAAAAAGAGAAATATTTATTCGTCAAAAGCCGCCTTAAATAAAGAAAGAAAGAAATTATATTAATTTTTTAGTTTTTGTGTTGTTTGATAAGTGAACAATTTGATTGAATTTCTATGTGATGTAATGTAATTTCTTCTTACGAATGAAGGTTTTTGTTTAGGCAATGGAAAGGGGAGAATCACACTTAACAAAAAAATCAATTTGATTTTTTTCACTTCTTCCATTATTCGCCGTAAACTAACGTTCTCCAGGGAACATATCCATTTCCTTAGTATCTCAGGGAAGTACCTTGATTATAATTGGTACATATGTTACCGATCAGGAGAAAAATCAATATGAAAGCAGATTTAAATTTTACCGTTTGTTTTTTTTTGCCTGGCGAAGCGGGTGGGGGTTCAGCTAGTATAAACTAAAATGGGGAAAAATATAATTTCTATATAATGACATTTCTATATAATGAACGGATTTTCTGGTCCCATGCGGATTCATTATAGGGAAGGAAGAACTGACTTATAGAAAACCGAAAAAGGTGAGAAATTGTTTTATTTTTTATAGAACACTCAAAAAAATATGTTTGGAATATTACAAATATTTATTCTTAAACTTCTCTCACCCCTTCCTCCAATAAGGTTAAAAGTGCTATATATTTGGAATGCGAAAAAATTAAAATGATAATAACGGGTAACGGAATTTGAATTTTCGTTTCGTGGGTGGTGGGGGCGTGGCAAAAGTCGTTTTGAGAGGTAGTAGGCTGAAAATTGGTACATATATATTACTGACCACGAGAAAGATAATTTTGATGCCGAAATTTGGATTTTCGTTTTGTGGGCAGAGTGGGCCACGATAATATCGATATGATAAAATCAATATGAAACCTGATTTTAATTTTACCATTTGTTTTTTTTTTTTGCCTGGCGAAGCGGGCGGGGTTCAGCTAGTGTTGTATTGTTTCCTTATTATAATTGAGAATTAAAATTAATTAATTGAAAATTAATAATCGTCCACTTATAGGCTGAGTCTAGACAAATGTTTTTTGTGGCGTGGTAATCCTTGACTATATATCCAAATAATACTTCAAGTGTATTCATAAGTCTGTAATCTTCAAAAAATTATAAATATAATTTCATGATTCTATCTGCAGCCGTATACAGTGCAGTATAAATTTCCAAAAAATACTTACATAATCGGATAAATCTACATATCGCAGCCATTTGGTCGGTACCAATTTTAATATCTGTAATTTTGATGAGGATTATTTTAGATACCTTGAGAAATTATTCGGTCACCAAACTAATAAAGGGCTAACCATAATGTGCATGAGCTGACTTAATCCAACTTAAGCAACTGTTCGAGTACATATAAATCGTATGTGACAAACCGTAATGCACTTAATGGAACTTTTCGTTAAGTTTGGTCAGCTGTCATTTGCTTAAGCAAAGTGCCAGACTGATCGCACATTCCGTACGGAATCAGCTGCTCTGTTTTATTTGTGTAAACAAATTACAAAAATAACTACTGAAGTCGTTGGAAGTGTTTTTATTATTAAACTAGCTGACCCGCCAACAAATTTCCTGTCCATATTTCAATTAGTATGTTTGTGATCGTCGTGTGAAGCTATTTCAAATATTTAAGCAAACCTGGAATAAGAAAAATGTTGTGCTCTGTGAGTATTGTATCGATTAACGTCTGTAGGCATAGACATTCAATTTAATGACACGATCTATTTCAGATTACGCCAATGGAACTGTCTGTCTGCACGTTCGCTTAAATGGATTTTGAACAATGCTTAGGAACTCCTTTCGCATGAGTTTGATTTTTCATACGGTGAACTGGAAAAATCGACGGGGTATATAATGCGGAAGGTAGACAATTCAACGACGATTTTGCCATTGACACTTTCAAGCAAGTGTTTTGAATATAATTGTGCAGATTCGTCGTTCTGCAACTCGAAACGCTTGATAGTAATTAATTTAAATGCCGTTATGTTTTCCACAAAAAGGACGTGGAAGTGTTTGGTAAAAATCACCATAAAATCATTAATAGACAGCGGATTTTTATGCAAATTATATTTTTTATCTTTGAATTTTTAATCTATGCAACATAATATTCGTTATATCGATTAATATTGAGATCATGGGAATCATTTGTGTGAAGTCGTCGTTCAATTATAACCATCCTCTCAAAATATACTTTTGCATAAAAATCGCCTGTCTAGTCATTATTCGGTTAAATTTCTCCAAAGTTTTTATGTGGGTTTCATCAATTTCTATTCTTCTTCGGTAATTTTCCCACTTCTCAGTGTCATTGCAAAGATAATCTGGTATTAACAGAAGACTCTAAGGAGATAGTCTGAGGTTGACAACAAAATTTTCTCTAGAAACACAATCTTCCAATTCAATGTTTTTCGCAGCCAATATAGCATATTCGCTCAACGACACACGAGTTGTATGAGAACGTATGAGAACACAAACTGAAAAATCTAAATATCAACATTCGGAATATTTGGTTCACGAATCGGTGGAAATACATGAAATACGTGTAACTGGATATCCCTGTTTATTTTTATGATTGATTGCGAACTGGAATTATGAACCGAATAAAAATGAATCAACAAAATATGTCGTTCCCATCGTCAGTTCTGACAAAAAGTGCATAAAATATAAAGATTTTTTGCATATTGTATGAATCTTCTGACTTTTCTTTATATTTATCTGATTTGTGTCTTCCGAATCATAACTAACATAACATAAAAGAATTTCGCATATCGATTGCTTGAACTGAGTCTTATAGTCTTGTGTTCAATCAAAAATTCTATAGAAAAAAACACATTCAGTTTTTTAAAAATATTCCTATTTTGCTGTCAACTATCCAAAAGTTTTTTCATCTTAAAACCCAGTTCGGACTACCACGAACAGTTTGTCACAAATATCAAAATACCGACAAACATTTTCCTGTCCATATTTCTATTATTTTGTTAGTGATCGTCTTGTTCTCAGTGATTATTGTATCGATTAACGTTTGCTTTCACAGATATTCATTTTAATGATACGGTCATGGATATCTAATTCATATTATGCCAATGGAAGTGTATGCATGTTCGCTTAAGTGGATTTTGAACAATGTTTTGAGATTGATATTTCATACGTTGAACTGGAAAAATCGATGTATTTAATAAATTACGGCCGATTTAAGATTTCCAACTAATTCTGGCTGATCACAAATTATTCTTATTTTAGTTCCAGGGGCTATATTTGAGAAGTTATGACCTTCTTTTAGCTCTATGAGCTATATTTAAAAAGTTATGGCCTTTCTAAGAATTCCAACTAATTCTGGCTGATCACAAATTATCCTTCTTTTAGCTCCAGGTATGATTAATTATGGCCTTCTTTTAGCTCCAGGAGCTATATTTTAGAAGTTATGGTTATAACTTCTTAAATATTGCTCAAAAAGAATTATTGCACCACCTGAAAATTTTTCATTAATAGACAGCGGACTTTTGTACAAATTGCGTTTTTAATATATGAAACATATGCTAACATAATATTGGTTATATCGATTTTTTGATATTAATATCATTTGTATGAAGTCGTCATTCAATCCATCATTGCAAAAAATAATATGATATTATCTGAAGATTCTAAGGCGATAGTCTACGCAAGTACAGTGAATTTTAATTATCGCTAGAAACGGAATCGTCCAATTTATTGTTTTTCGAAGCCAACGACACACAATTTTGAGCAACGTATGGGAACATGAACTAAAAAAATCTAAATATCAACATTCGCAATGTCAATAGCACTTTTCATATAGCGAATGCCCAGAAATTGCTTTGAAAATACTCCAGATTGGCCGTTCCACAACACATGATCCTGTGCGTCAGCTGGAGATTGACGTGAATCGAAAATCACCTTTCAACAGAATCCTTGAACCAATAGTGCGCCATAGTACATCCTCCGGACCGATCCAAATCTTGGTCATCTCAGATCGTCGAGAGCTTGAACTGTACGATGGAGTTTCGTTAATTTCCATTTTCATCGCAACCTGAGTGCATTTCGGCAGTCTTCAAAGAAAGCAGCCGAAATTCCTGATGAAGCATCACTTTAATTTTGCGTCCGAATTTTTGCCAAAATTGGTACGATCAAAAAAGATTTTCCAGTGCCACCGAGAGCGCTCAGGAAGAAAATCACTATAGTTCAATCATTCATAAGCCGTGTGTTCCGTAAGCATATTATTCTCGCAATGCATCGTATTCACATTCTTTTTGCATTGCATTTCAACTCGGATAGTGTGGCGGTGTCATTCATAGTTGGGCTAATATTAATCGCATGTCTTAATTCAATGAATTTCCAGAAATGCCCTCTTTGTATTTGGTTCACAAATCGTTGAAATTACATGAAATACGTGTAATTGGATTTCCCTGTTTATTTGATGACAGATTACGCATTGGAATTATGAACCACAAAAAAAATGAATCAACAAAATATGCTGTTCCTATCGTCAGTTCTGACAAAAAGTGCATAAAATATAAAGATTTGTTGCATTTTGTCCGAATTTTTTGACTTTTCTTTATAATTATCTGAATTTTTGTGTTCCGAAAACATTCGCAGAATCATAACGAACATAACATAAAGGAATTTCGCATATGTATTTCTATTTTGCGGTCAACTATCCAAAAGTTTTTTCATCTTAAAACCCAGTTCGGACTACCACGAACAGTTTGTAACAAAGATCAGCCAAATCTGTTCACCCGTTCTCTAGTGATGCGATTACCAATGATATTTAGTTGATATTTGCAATGCGCATTCCCTCTATAGCATAAAAGGGCACCATAGAGTGATTTTTATTTGTAGGGGGCGAAATGGGACAAAAAGGGATAAAAATTGTACCTATCAAACGACAACAGATAGAAACACGAAATTTGGCGTGTACATTCCTCTAATAGAGTAGATACATAATATAAAAGTATTTTTTCTAAATTCGTACTTTTAAGGGGTTAAATGGGGATAGAGGGATAAAAATAGTACCAACCTAACGGCTGCACCTAGAATAATGAAATTCGATATATACATTCCTCTGACTGCGTAGACACGAAAAATAAAACGTTTTTTCCAAATTCGTACTTTCAATGGATACAAGGGTACAGAGGGATAAAAATAGTACCAACTAAACGACTACAGCTGGAATGATGAAATTCAGTTAGTACGTCCCTCTAATTGTATAGATATGTAAAATAATGAAATTTTAGATAGTCGTACTCTTGAGGGGGCAAAATTGGAAAAAGGGGATAAAAATGGTACCAACAAAATGCCCGCTGATAGAATCATGGGATTCGTATGTATACATTCCTCTGACTGCATAGCCACGTAAAATATTTTTTTCCAAGTTTGTACTTTATTTTGTTGCTTTTACGACAAAAAATGGTAGAATCATGAAGTTGTCTTATACTGCGTACGTGAGAGATAAGGTATTTTCAAAATGTATACTTTTGAAATTAAAATAGGATGGAAATACAACCAACCAAACGACTGTAGGTGAAAGTACACTCTCTATTCCCCAATATTTAGGGTATTTATGATTGCTCCCTTATATTTACTTTATGAATTGAAATATTATATCCATTATATATATGGTATACAAATATTGGTAGCCTTGGCTTATTAATTAAATTTCTTATTTTCATACAGTTAAAATTTGTTGCGGACATTCCTCTTGTAGCTTGGAAGCACCACAAAGAAAATAAAAGTTTTAGCGGGCGAAATGGGACAAAAAGGGATAAATGATACGACAACAGCTAGAATCATGAAATTCGGTGTGTACGTCCCTCTAATTGCATAGACACGTAAAATAGAGGGATTTTTCGAAATTCGTACTTTTAAGGGATATAATTAAAAAGAGGGATACAAATGGAACCTACAAACCGCTGAAGTTGAAATCATGAAATTCGGTGTATACATTCTGACTATGAAGACTCGAAAAAGGTTTTTTTCGAAATTTGTACATTTGGGCGGAGAATGGGGCGAATGGGGATATCTTTAAAATTTATACTTCTCTTATCACTTTGTCTGTATCTGGAAATGCTTCTTTCTAATGGCGACTGACAATCGCCTAATATATTTAGGCATGTTCACTTTCACAATTTCAGTATTTTATTTATATATAGTAGTCGATTTTAAACAGTGCGCATAAGTATACATTATAGTTTGAAATAGTAAACAAATATAGTATAGTAATATGGTGCTGTGCTTCTATATAAAATCGACTTCCTTTAATCTGCTGGTAATATAGTGGAATGCACTCCGTGGTGGAGGGTATATAAGATTCGGCCCGGCCGAACTTAACGCCTTCTTACTTGTTATTATATAGATTAATAGAAAATGTGGAGAAGAAAAAATGTCGTTATGACAAAAGGAACCCTTTTTACTTTAAGTGAAATGTTAAGGAAAGAGCGTGGAACCCATTCCTTCTCCTGTCCCGGTTAATTTCTCGAACTGAACAGGAACGTATTTTTCCTTTATTGACTTTAAAGTGCACAAGTGTTTATATATTTTAATTCATTTTTATGCACACAAATTGCCAAAACGTCAAATGTTTTCATATGTTATGTTACGTACATTAAGCCACCTAAAAACGTCTCGTTAATTTTGCTAAAGCATTTGACAGGCTTTTCGTTGATTTTTGACATTACCTTAAGTTTGCTTATGTACATTATGGCTGGGCCTTAAGTCGAACTCAATTTGGAGTTCATCTAAGTGAAAACGACTGTTTAATTCGGTTGTAGATTAAGATCTGATTTGATTCGAATCCATTTGATTCTCTTTACTATCAATTTTACACTTGTTTATAATATAAGTAGGTTTCTTATTACTAAATGGAATTTGCTTATATTTAAGGGTTTTAAATGTGTGACAATATATGTGTGTATTGGTGGAGTGTGCAAAGGTAATCTGCTGGTAACTACTTTTGTAGATGTCATAACACTTTTTGCCAATTTTGATGCTAAAGCTTACGATTTCGGAGATAAAAATATATAGCCTTTATTTCATTAATAAATATATGTAATTTTGGCAATTCTAAAATTCTTGCCTTGATATTCCAATTTACCCATATGTAAGCTAAGTACAGGTCGTATATAGTCCGATGTACATGATTTTTTGACGAGGTACCAACTATATATACTCAATACAGAAGGAGAAACAAGAGTTTATAAAAAAGCTCTTCATCCACTATCATCATCCCAATATCGGCAATGTAACTTATCAATGACTTCTGGCTTCTTGCTTTTACTGTGTGATTATCTCTTAGAAATGCGAAGAATCCATAATTTTATGGAAAACGTCATTACAGCGCAGCATCCACAGTTGCTTTAAGACATCATATGATACCCAACCCTGAGCTAATGACCGCATTCCACTCAATAATTCCGATGGTTTGTTGTCTCCTAGTTCAATATTTGTCAGCAGCTTCTTAAGACGCTTCTCTTCCAAATCTGTGAAACAGCTTCCCAATTTATCCTTCAGTGTTCCATACATATTTTCGGCAGGTGGGTTAATGATTATTAATGCAGCTCTCTATGGATGATACCACGGTGTGAAATTTGGTTGAATTTGATTGAATTTGATTAATAATAAATTGACATTGTAGACATCGCACAGTGGTTCAGAATCAAAATCCATTGGCCAGAATTCAATACCTTTTGTTCTAGTGAATATTTTTGAGTTCTGTAAAAAAACTGAAATTAGACAAGGACCCACAATTGAAAATTGGGCAATCGGATATATCTTCGAAATGAACCCAAAATTGAATATTTTTCGTATTTAAAAAATGTATTTTTTATTTCTTTGTTTTTGTGTGATTTTAACGTATTGTTTTCATAATACAAAAAAATATTTTTTAGTATTACAGATTTTCACATTTTCTCACACATTTTAAGAAATTTTACACTCAAATTTGTTTTATTAGGAGTTGTGATTTCTTAGCATTATAAGGGCTTTATGCCAAATAAAGTTTGTTTATAAATGTATGAATTTGGACCAAAATATCTCTTTTTCCTTTGAAAGTCTTTCAAGAAGAAACTACATTGTATTTAGAAAGGTGAAGGGTTCCCCGTTTTTGCAGGGTAACTTTTCCTTTTTCAGTATTACCGCGCTATTCAGAATTCTACTTTTTCTATCCTCCACTAGGGTATGATGTCTTTGTGCATTTGTTTATAACTTACAAAAGGAAGCGAGATAGACCCGATCGACTTAGAATCACTTTTTGAATCGATTTATCAATGTCCGTCTGTCTGTCCGTCTCTCCGTCCGTCCATCTATTTTTGTAATCAAAATACAGGTCGCAATTATTGTCCGATCCTAACAAAAATTGGCACAAGTAAGTTTTACGGCCCCAGGACGATAGCTCCCATACAAATTTTGCTACCGATTTGGTTTTCCCTCCAGAAACCACATATTTTTACATATTTTCTTCAAATTTGGCACAAAACTTTATGTTTGAAATAGAAATCTGTGATGATGTGATGATATCGATGAACTGATCCGTTCAGATTTAGATATAGTTCCCACACAAATTTCGGTCTCCATTTAACTTTTTGCGGTAGAGAAACATATTAATCGTTTTTCTACAAATTTGCCATAGCAACTTATATTTCAACTGGAAACATCATGATGAAAGTGGGTCTATTAGCCCTCATAAAAGTGTCGCTCCCGATTTGAATTTTTTCTCTCAAGTTATTACAGATTTGGATCTAATTTAAAAGAACATGTTATATGTATGTCAGCTGGAAACATACATTGTGTATGTAGGTCAGTACCCATACAAAAATCGTTCCCGATTTCACTTTTTTCCCCGAATTCAATTGTAGCGGAGTATAAAGTGGAGGGTATCATATAGTCGGTCCCGCCCGACCATAGCCTTTCCTTACTTGTTATTTTCTGATTTGAGTTTTTGTATAAATGCATCTGTGATATTTTTCGGAAATCTACTTAAGTTTTCTTCGGTTGCATCGAAAACCTATAAATAACATGTAAGGAAAGGCTAAAGTCGGGCGGGGCCGACTATATCATACACTCCACTTTCTATCGGAATACAATTCAATTCGGTAAAAAATTGAAAACGGGAAGGATTTTTGTATGCTTCCTGATATGACCTGACCCAATTTATCAAATCGAGGAGAATATTTGTATCGGGGCTATATCCAAACATGGAATGATGTGACCCACTTTCAGAATAGGTTCTTCCAGTTCAAGTATAACTTGTTATGCTCAATTTGAAGAAATTCTCCGAAAATAAGTGGTTTCTGGGGCGTAAAAAGTCAAGCCCCAGAAGCTGTATATAAATCTGAAACGATATGACACATTTTCTCCATGGGTGATTTTAGTGGAAACATAAGATAAATTGAAGAAGATCTGTTAAAACATGTGGTTTCTAGGGCAGAAAAAGTCAAATCGTTAGCGAAATTTGAAATGGGACAAATCTGAACCGATCTGACCTATTTTCACCACAGTTGTTCCTAGTTGAAATATGAGGTGTATTGCCCATTTTGAAGACAAACTGATAAAATATGTGGTTTCTAGAGCGGAAAAAGTCAAATTCGGAGTGAAATTCGTATGTGGGCTAATTTAAATCTGAACCGATTTTCTTCAAATTAAATAGCGTTCGTCCTTATCCCGAAAAACTTCGTTGTGCAAAGTTTCGTTTGATTCTGGCTACAATTGCGACCTGTACTTTGATTACAAGAATAGATGGACAGACAGACGGACGGACGGACAGGCAGACGGACATTGCTAAATCGATTCAATGGGTCTATCTCGCTTCCTTTTGGGTGTTACAAACAAATGCACAAAGACATAATACTCTCGTGGAGTGTATAAAAAATATAACAAATGTGTGGCCGAATTTGATGGCCATTTACTCTGCGTATCCAGCTTCGGAAATACGCCATAGGAAAAAATCTTTAATTCCGGCCGAAGGCCGGCAACGCAAGAAATCTCAAAAAATCGATAAATTTTACAACAACACAATCAACGCATCGTTTTGGGCTTTATTTTTCTGTTTATTTACATTACCATGGTAAATTCTAGTTCTAGCAACAAGCCTCCACCCCGAGTCCATTCCCACACAATTTTTACAAATTTCTCGTACGCCTGTGCGCCGAAAGAGAATACCTCCCTATCTTCTATTTTTTCCCTGGAAATACAAATGGGAAACTGAAACGTTTGAGTACAACTTGAGATGACGACTTCTTCCAGGAATCCCAATCCAAACCCAATCATCGATAGTTGGGACGTGTCTTGTTAAACTGAGCCTTCGGCATGGTGTAACCGCTATGGCTATTGACCAGAAATTCGCATATGCCCTATGTCTCTCTTGGTCCAAAGGGAAAGACAATTAAATCTTGGATATTACTAGCCAAGTCGTAGTATCGAAATTATATTCGATTAAAACAGTTTAGGAACTGTCCTGAAAATATATAATTTTCAAGTTTGGTTTTATTCAAATAAAAATCCGGAAAACCGGCGGAAGCAGACGTAAATAAAGGGTTTATTTGTACGAAATTCAGCATTCAACAAGTAAAATGGGCGAAGCGGGGCAAACAGCAAAAATCAATAACATATATCGGCTGATTCATCGTGAGGTTTGATATTCAATACGCTTTTTGACAGATCACGCATGACTCGAATCAAACTGCATTTGTGTTCAGTATCGTTTGGCAAGTCATCATAGAAGAAGGCCGTGGAGAATCGATTCGTCGTCCTTCTCAGCAGCTTGGCTTGTCGTATTCGACAACTTGTCATATTTTAGGTAACGATCTCGTCCTTAAAGCATACAAAATTCAACTTGTGCAAGAATTGAAGCCAGACGACTTAAACTTGGGTGTTATTATCAGTGAATGGGTTCTCCAGTCGCTATGTTAGAGCGAGTCGCCCAGAATTGGACCTTCCGAATGGAACACTTCAAACAGTAAATGCCCTAAATTGTTCTTCCGATAATAAAAATTTTAATTTCACTTTCAAATTTATGTGTTTTATTTTACATAATAAATCAAACCTTACGATTAATCCAGTTCTCTACAATATATTAAAATAATTCTTAAAGTGCATTCAGGAAGTGAAAGGCTGCAACCTTCAATAAATAAATATTAGAGATTATTGCCGGTAATTTCATTTATTGTTTACGGAATAAGTTTGGACCGATTTCTCCCATTTTCAAATCCAAACTTCCATTCCATTTTCATCTCAAAAGTACGAAAAAAGTACTTGTATACAGTAGTGTACTCCGATATTTTAACAGCAAATATGTTTACATTTGGACATTGGCGTCGTCCTTATTACTGTGGGGTCTTGTTACACTCTCCAGATTGTGTTTATGTTGGGCATAAGTGTCATTTGTTCTGAAATGATTCTTTGTGGTACACTGCTGACTAAGGTTTGCATTTTCCTGTACTTTTTATTTCTCGGGAAACGATTTCGCGGGACAGGTCGGGATCCTTAATAAAGTAAATTATTACATTTCGCATAAAAAACTTGTTAGAATCAAGATTTAAAGGATTAAAACTTGAAAGCGTTTAGACACATCAAATATTAGGGCTAAACCGTATTGCGCAAAATGCGAAATAATGCATTTTACATACCCTGGTGTAGTGACTGGTAAATCGATTCCGATTCTAATCGAGTATCGGATTTAGGGGTTCAAACTGATTCTTTTGGAATCGATTACGCTCCTTTATACTGGAATCGATTATTGATGTCTCGGAATCGAAGTTTAATAGAAATACCGTTTGTATGTAATTAAACAAGTAAGGAAAGGCTAAAGCCGGACGGAGCCGACTTTATGATACACTCCACTTTCTATCTCATTACAATTCAATTCGGTAAAAAAGTGAAATCGGGAAGGATTTTTGTATTCTGTGAATGTATGTGTTTGACAAAAAATGTTAAATCGCAAAGGACATTTATATGGGGGTATATTGAAACCTGGAACGATGTGACCCGTTTTTACCACGTATGTTTATAGGTGAAATATAGATGGACAGACGGACATACAGACAGAGGGACATTGCTAAATCGACTCAGAAAGTGATTCTAAGCCGATCTGTATAATAAACGGTGGGTCTAACTCGTTTCCTTTTGGGTGTTACAAACAAATGCACAAAGGCATAATACCCTAGTGAAGGGTATAAAACAGAACGTATAAAATTTATGAATACCTTGATATTAGGCCTGTTCGATTGGACTTACAAGCTTATTTTTTCATGGATTTTTATCTCTGATTTATTTAAATGGATAAAAATGTTGCCACAGTAATCTAGTAAGCCCAATCTAACAAGCCTATTATACATATGATTTGGTATATTTCCATCAAAAAATATATATATATATATATATTCGAATAACTTTTATAAATAAATTTGTCGCATATTTATTGTGAACAGTTTGATTGTGGCGCCGAAAAGATAGCTCAAACGAAAACGAAACAAATAAGGAAAGGCTAAAGTCGGACCTCCACTTTCTACCCCATCGCACTTCAATTGGGTAAAAAAGTGAAGTAGGGAAGGATTTTTGTGTGGGTCATAAGCATGGGTCATTGTGACCAGAGTTACAAGCCGAACCATAATTATCGGCGGCGGCGGCGCTGTTCAAAATGGGTCGGCGGCGGCGGCTTTCGGCTGATTTGCCGGCTCGTTCTGCAATTCGATTACCCCTATTTATTTGACAATTTTGGGAAAACGGAAGGAATAATTTTCTTTTATTTTTTGGCAAGTAGTTCAATATTCGTTAATATTAGCCAATGTTCCAATTACTTAATACTGTTATTAGGGTGTCCAATTATTCTGACTTTTATGTTATTCGATTTATCGTTTATTTGAAAAAAAAAATCCAATTAATCGAATAATGAAGTCGAGAGTTATTCGATTAATCGAACAATTGTCCACTTAAATAAAATATAATTAATAAGAGTTATATAGACAAGACACGCCAGTTTACGGGTAATTAAACTATATATTGAACGTTTATTACGTATCTGATTTTAATTAAAAATTGTAATATCAAATTCGAAATTCATTAGAAGTTGACTAACATTTTAATATCTTACCAAAATAAAGAACCTTCCCTTAAATGAGCATAATATTAGAATTTATCCATTGACTTTTTTCGAATATGGATCATATGATTTATAACAGAACTGACTTTATTATCGCGGTGTTAACCTCAATTTTTCTATGAATTTACTATTCTATGAAATTACTATTCTTTAAATTTTAAATAATTCCGAAGCTATTGGCCAGTTTTTGCTATTTTTAAATGAATTGGCTATTCAAAATCAATTTATCATACAAAGCATACGACGATTTCATTATTTTTTTAAGGCAAAACTTATAATATCGATTAATCGATTATTTGTTCGAATTATTCGTTATTCGAAAATCATGATTTTTTATTATTCAAAAAATATTTCACAAAAATTATTCGATTAATCGCGGTTGGACACCCTAATTGTTATCCCATACAATAACTTTTTGGGAGTGGGTATGCATTCCCAAAATTTATAATATGGATGAATTTAATAAATATGTTTGCAATTACAGATTTTCATGTGAGGCTTGAATATCATAATCCTTCCAAAGAATAATAATACTCTACCTATTTTGGCACACTAAAGAAGCACAATAGAGGAGCTGTTGTTCATTGTAATTTATAGAAACACATGGTCACACGTACTGGAATTGACTTGACATCATATAGTGGGATACCAAATTCAAAGAAAGATCAATATATTTCACAGCAGTAGGTTGTCTAAGTCGACATTTTGTAATTTTAAGTGGGTTGTCTATTTTGCTAGTAAGATTTGACTGAGTTAGAACTCCGTCAAATCTCGGCGGCGAGGTTGAAGTCGATATGAGTCGATGAAGTCGGCGGCGTGGTTGAGTCGATTTGAGCCGATGAAATCGGCGGCGGCGCGGCTCGTGCAGAAACATGCGGCGGCGGCGGCTTGTCGGCTTAAAATCGGTCGGCTTGTATCTCTGATTGTGACCCACTCTCATGTAAAATATAACGGGTTCTGCCAAATTTTGTATAAGTATTATGTAAATGTATGTGTTTGACAAAAAATGTTATATCGGAAAGGACATTTGTATGAAAGTATATTAAAACGTGGAACGATGTGACCCGCTTTCTCTATTTATGTTTATCGGATAAACATTTGGGAACAATATTTGTGTGGGGCTATATCTAAATCTGAACCGATCTTACCCACTTTCAACATAGATATTTCTAGCCGGATACGAGGAAAATGGGGTAAAATATGTGGTCATATCGGGAGCGACATTTGTATGGTGGCTATATCTAAATGTGAACCGATCTTACCCGTTTTCACCACAGGTGTTTCTAGTTAGATTATAAGATGTTGTGCCAAATTTAAAGAAAACCGGGTACAACCGGGTTTATAGAGCGGAAAAAGTAAAATTGCGAGCGACATTTGTATGGGGCCTTTATCTAAATCTGAACCGATTTGCTTCTAATTAAATAGCGTTCGTCCTTGTTCCAAAATTATTATGCCTGCTGTGCTTTTTCAACACTTTTGTGGTAGATTGTAACTAAAACATTTAAATTAGATAATGTTATTTTATTTAAGATTAAATTTTAAGATATTTTCAAATATAACTACAACACTGGAATATAAGAATTCTATAAAAAGAACAAAAAAATAAAAATCGTTTTAGTTAAGACAGATATTCGGAAAGCGTGTTGTGCTTCTCAGTCGTTTGTGTGCGAATCATTTACTTAAAGAGTCCGTTGCGAAAGCTCATGAGGAAGGCTTTCACAGGCCGGAAATCATGATAGTGATTAGTACAGTGCAGCCATGTAATAAATGTTACCATGTCATTTGTAAATAGATTTGCATTCTATGAAATATAGATGCAAAATGGTCTTGAGCCAGGAGAATATCATAGTTCAAATCAAGATCTCAAATTTTAGAACTTATTTTCCCCGCATTTTGAAAAGTGAAACCTATTTTCGGGTTATAATCATACTACTTGCGGGGGAATGGAAAATTCCACGTGGAAAAATCCCATTTTATTCGCGATAAAGTTTTATAAATATTTTTTAATAAAGTGTAATACGATTTTCCTTCCCCAGTGAATACACTTAATGCCATGGAATACACATGTTTATGAAGGCTACATCAAAATCTCGGTCGCTGCTAAGTTTGTCGCCAAATCATTAATGACATTTACCAAACTTCAAACTTCATGAAGACATACCACTGTACATTTTGAAAATAAGCACAAAACTCACATCCCACATCGATTCTAAACAAACACTATACATATTGAGGGTTGAGAAATAACGGGATATATTTTTTAAAAAATATTTACAAAATGTACTCGACCGAAAACACTATTTTTGAACGAATGTGTACGAAACTGGATTTCTACAATGCCTAAAACGGGGAGAATTGGACTTTTTAGTAAAATGACCATTATTCATTTCATTTTCGCAATTTTAGGAAAATTTAACAAAAATAAGTAACAAATTTTCAATAGTCGTCAACTATTTACCCGAAATTGCATCGATATTTTTTGGATCAATTTTAATGTTCACTATATGTATGTTAATTCTGAAAATGATTCTAGTTTGAGGTCATTTCGGAGTTCAATATGATATCAGAGTTGTGCTATTATTATATATATAGCTATTATATTTATAGCTTCCCAGCAAAATTTTCGATTGCAAAGAACTGGTTGATGAACAACTTGTACTGCCACAGAACTTGTTCAACTTCTAGTTCTAGCATTGATTATTTTGGTTCGAGTCTGTCCCAAAACCAACAGGTTCTTTTATGCAAAACTAGAACAGATACCTGTTCTTTGGAACCAGTTGTGGAATCTGCTGTTTCATGGGTGAATTTTATATGGGATTTTTAAAACTGTATATATTTTTAACTATATTTTAAACTATTGTTGATTCAGATTGGATTCGACTGATATGAAAAATACGCGTACAGTCGATATGGAATATTGTGGTTTTCTTTAGACGAATTAAAAAGGTCAAATGGGCAAACATCGATTTTTAAAGAAGATTTTTTTAAATTTCTGTATATACACATTTCTGAATTCTGAAGACCAAGTTCTATAACAGGTTTCACTATATCGGTTCTTTGGAACCATTAGTAGAACGGGTTGTTGTTACCATGGCACCTGTTCAGGAACACATAATGTTTGGAACAGGTTCCAAAATTTTCCTGGGTTTCTTCTAATTAGTAAAGCTTTGTTTTAAAATTCCTAATTGTTGATTGTTTACTACTAACTCCGTTTTTGGCTCTAGTCAAATGTGAAGTAAAGGAAATCGGATTGTTGATATTAAAACATTTCAGCACAATAATCTAAGCAGATATTATTTTGACCAGGTATACGGCCATTGAAACCATTTGGCGGCGGAAAAGCTGGTGTTCCGATCATTTTAAACTGGTTTCGGTTTACTTTGTTGTTATATTATATTTTATATCAAACAAATCGAATGTGTTGTAGGTTGAGACACAAGGAATCAAGGTTGAACATCAGGAAAAGGCATACATTCATCAGTTCAATTAAGTTATTTCTTTCAGTATATACCCTCCAACCTACAGTGGATGGAATTATGTTTAAAAGCAATGCTTTGTAAATACTTTAAAGTCGACCACATCATTTTATTCCGTAGTACAACATTAACTTAATTAACACACAAATACAAATTTAAATGTCCTTGCAGCTTCAACATATATGATTTAAAGGACATTAGCTCGTTAAATGCATCATTTATATCCATCGCTGAAAGGAGATCAGCTATGTCCATTGGGCTTCCATCCACAGACAAGGTATCCAACGAGATGTAAACGTTGCTTCCGCGACTACAAAGAACACGGTGGGCGACGCGGTATTGAAGATGTTGCTGCCTCATCGCCCAATCTCTCAGATGGCTTCAATTCGAGGTGAGTCTTTTGAAAGTGAGTAAAGCAACGCCCAAGTAATTTGTTCGGCATATCTCCATATAGGCCATCATCACGGACATGGACTTCAACACAAAATCTATCTTCTCTGAATGGCAGCAACAATGACATTGGTATGGTAGTGTCAGGTCGAAGAAGACCCTCTCTCCTCTCTTAACCAAACATAATTTATAATCGAATTTCCAAATTTACTAACCACTACTGCAAAGTTGAAGCATGCTGTCTCCGATTGTATTTGTAGACTCAGTTTTATTCGTATTTATGTAGTAAAATACGTGTTCGTTGCACAGTAGAACATTTTTGAAGAAGGCGTAAAAATCAATTTCTATTAGCAGGCGCATTTCGTTCGACCACCAAGTAATTAAGTGTGCCACTACTAGACCAACGCTTTTCCACCAATAAGTCGAAGAATCAACAGCTAAGGCGGGTTGCATCTGTCTATACGATAGGAACATAATTTGAATAGTTTTTCATTAATTTCAGTGGCATCGACCAACACTTTTCCAGCAATAAATCAAAGAATCAACAGCTAAGTCGGATTAACAGTCGTCTTTGCATCTGTCTATACGATAGGAACATAATCTGAATAGTTTTTCATTAATTTCTGTGGAATCGGATTTAGATTCTAGGGTGACCGAAGCGCCGAGAATAAAGACACAAATGTCCCAACTATTATTAGGCATGTTCGATTGGGCTTACTAGCTTACAATTAGGAGACTTGATAGGGTGGCAACGTTGCTACACATTGTTTTTTTTTTAATGGGTCAACAACTAAGAGAGTACAAAGCTACTTTCTTGTTATACGAGTAAATTCCATACAAAAATTAAGCTGGAAAGCCCAATCGAACAGGTCTGTTGTTCTTGTTCTCTTCAGATGTCCCCTTCAAAACTGATAATCTATAAGAATTTTATTCTACTCTCTCTCTCTCTAAGTCGCTAGATTATCAGACAATTCAAAAATTCAATTCGACTAAATTTCGAAAGTTCGCTCACATTTTACTTTCTGAGGTAGCTCGAATAGGAGGTGGGTTCTTGGGTGCTTACTTGCATGCGAGCTTATTCATTTCTAGATCGGTGACAGTAAAATCAGGATTTTTGGCCATATTCTCAGAAAATGTACCACTGTGCGTTGTACGTCTTCTAATCTACTTACATTCATATTTTACACTCGTATCATTTCTGTTCGCAATACTATGATGTATGTCCATCATCATTAATCTTGTATTACTACTACTACCACCACCACTGCCACTACTACTACTACTACATACTACCACCACTACTTCTCGCCATAACTTCATGTGTTATATCGCTCGATATCTGATATCTGATTGAATGTGTCCACTTGATTGACAAACAAACAAACAAATTCACGTGTATGTGTTGAATTGACCACCACCACGGACGGCGATATCGCTGGTCGATTTTCGCGTTCATCACACCATCATTGGGTTCGCTAAACGGGCATTTGACTCGGCCATGTCGTAATTTAACAACTTTGTAATGGTTTGATTGGTGACTAATGACAAATATGAAAACTTACCACAAATAATACCACAAATGCACATTACGGCCAACCGCAATTTACTCACACGTACTCGAACATGAACGCAATTTTGCGCATCGCATGCATGCTTCACCGACACTGCGATTGTTTACTCAACAAAAGTTGTCCACTTCAATGTAGAGCTGAAGAAGCGCCCGCAGTCATGGGCCTCAACGCCAGACATCGACGAAGCCGGCGAAAAAACCAGGCCAGCCCCGCGTTCTAGTGGAAGGCCAGCAGCTGACGACAATGATGTCAATGTTACCATAAAATTACCAACGCCGCCCAGACGCCACACAACAACACTGGACTTGGACGAGGTAAGTTGATGACGTCGATCTGGAATGGGTATGGTTATCACAGTCCGTCACACAATTTTAGGTGGAAAATTCTTTGTTGCAAAACTCGGTGGCGGCATCATCCTCTTCTAAAAATATTCCAGATGATTTGGTCATCTTATCGAGCGATAGTTTGGCTGAAAGGGTGAGAAAAATGAATCTGTTGAAAAAGCAGCGGAGTCAAAATTCTAGAGAATCCAGCCGAGAACGATCCATGCCAAGGAAGAATGAAGGGTAAGGGTATACTAGCAGACACAATAACAATATCTTTGGAATAGGTATTTATATATATGTACATATATCTATGCATTTAGGGAGAGTAGCAATGGCGAAAATAAGGCCCCACCCGATCGACCTGAGCGTTCAAGGACATTATCATCGACTGGCAGCAGTAGCAGTAAAGAAGGCACCAAAAACAATTCATTGCCACCGAAAAAGGTGTCCAGTTCCAGTTCCAGCTCAAATTCAACGTCGACGGTGCGACCAACATCGGCACCAGTTGGAGATACCAAATCGACATTGTCACAAACTCCCGCGAAAGCAACGCCCACAAAACTGAAAACAACATCCTCGACTTCCACCACAACTTCCACGGCGCCAGCTACATCATCGTCATCATCATCAACGGCATCGTCATCGACAGCACGACGAAAAGAAGCGGATCGCCAGAAAACTGCTCAAGATGTTGCATTTATGCTTAATATAAAGGACAACAGTTTCCACAATCGAAAACCAAGTCACGACAATATGTCAATGATGACCGAAAGTCCCGAGGCTAATGACCACCAGGAGGAATTGATAAATATACGGAAAGATCTTGATGCCATGAAGGTACGAGCCGAGAAGGCCGAACGAGAGAAGAGCGACATTTTACTTAGACGCTTGGCTTCAATGGATATGGCTTCTAATCGCACGGCGGCCTCCGAAGCACTGATGCTCCAGCAAAGAGTAAACGAGATGAAGGAACAACTTGACAAGATTTCCGAAGAGAAGCGTAAACTCAATACTCGCATGAAAGAGATGGAAAATAATCCGAAGAGTGTGGAACACGAATTGCGACGAAAACTACGAGCCGCCGAACAACTTTGTGAGGAACTGATGGAAGAGAAGCAAGAAGCCGAAAAGGAAATCATGAATCTGCACGCGGAAAGGGACGAACTTCAGGACACGTTCCGCGACGATGACATTAAAGCGAAAACCAGTCTCCAGAAAGAACTAGAGAAGACTACAAGGAATTGCAGAATACTGAGTTTCAAATTGAAGAAGTGTGAACGTAAGATCGAAACCTTGGAGGTGGAACGACAGAACAGTGGCAATGACGAACTGAGTGCTAGAATTAAACAGCTGGAAGACGAGTTACGATTCTCTCAGGAACTTGCGAAAAAATTCCAGGTAAGTGTGGTCATGGGTCGAGTGTAATTCCAAATGTTATTGTTTTTGATTCCAGTCTGAGGCTGACGATTTGCGTAATCCTGGAAAGAAGAAGCCGCCAATGTTGGGGGTTTTGGGTAAATCGACATCAGCCGATGCTCGATTTACACGCGAGTCTCTAACGAGAGGCGGATCGCAGGAAGACCCTCAACAATTGATGAGGGATTTACAAGATTCAGTTGAAAGAGAATCCGACCTTAAAGATCAACTTAAGTTCGCCGAAGAAGAAGTAAGTTTACAACGACTGTAGGGCAGTTCGAAGGCAGCTTGAAATACTTGATTGCAGCAAAAATTACTTTTGATAGTTTTTATTTCATAACCCCGAGTATATTATGGTTTCGCAATTCGCGAAATCCCAATTTGCATAGTTTTCCAGCTCCCTTCGAATTTCAACACAGGTTGCAAATATTGTCATCCTAATCTTCTTTCCCATAAAACAAAGTTGAAAAGTCTGAAAAGTTCTCTGAGAAAATCTTGTGTAAACCAAAGGGTTCAAACACTGGAAATAGATGACATTTTGAAATTCCCAAGATCAACTCAAACGGATAATACCACGGACCAGATTTCAGTCTTAACGCAGACAGAAGAGTTAAATGCAGTACAAACCGGTGGCGAATTCAAAGATGTAGACAAGATCTCACAAATGCAAAATCAAGAAACACAAACTGAGGATGCGTTCGAGACGACTCATGCTGAAAGCCAACCATGCGGTAAAGAAGTACACGATGGAGAGACACAAACTTTAGAAATAGTCGAGAGGACCTCAGTGCAGGCCTTAGACGCTGAAACACAAACCAGTATGTCCAGTGATCCATTGGAAGCCACGGATCCGGCAAAAATATCAAACATAGTCAAAAACATCCAAGATAGGGAACGTTCGCCATTCGCTGCCCTTTTGTCGTCTGTCTCGACCATGCCGTCGCCCTCTTCGTTACTGTTCCCTAGTCTGATATCACATGCCCTTAGGTCCGGCGCTGGGGCAGGTATAGAAATACTTTTTGTTAGAAAAGATCGATTTGTAGTGTCCCTTCTCGTTAGTTTTTAATCGTTTTCACCACTAATTTTGTTGAAAATGTTGTGATATGACTACCGAAGCTATCTGACTCTCTGTCTACCGGCGGTATGATATCTATTTGCAGCTTTTGCCATCATAAACCCAATTGGGACACTCGAAATTTTGTCTACTGTTGCACTAGTTAATTGTTGTTGGCTAAAATACTGTTTTGTTTAATATTTACAGGCTGAAAATTTAAGGAAAAAAGTTGCCCGCATGGAGGATGAAAATGATTCTCTAATGATGCAGTTGAAAAAAATGGCAACACGTTCTCGAAGTATGATAAGTTGTTGATTTTCATTATTCTAATTGCAAATATTCCCGTTCTTTGTCGAGGAAGTGCTTCCAATTAGATTCTTTGCAAATGAGATGATCTGGAAGCTCTTCCTTATTCAGAACGCACTGGCTTCCGCATTTGTTTACTAATCTTCCTTTAACCAACTGGATGTTTACTTCCATCTCCTTCTCCCACTAAATAAGTTACATTGCCATTTTTTACAGCTGCTCATACTGATGAATTTGGTTGATCTAAAATTGAATCTCTCATTGTCCTCTAAAATGCATTAATTCATTCTTTCGATTATACCGTTCTTGTTTACGCATGCGCCGTTTATCTGCTCGTATTTACCAGACGTTACTAACATTTACCATGCTTTAATATCCCAAGGTCGGAAGCTCAGTCCCACACCACATCGTTTGGCGCCTGAGGTCCAAGCGGAACGCGACGAAGGCATCTCCGACGAAGACGATCCCGCCGAGTTGCGCTTATTATTGGAACTGAACGAACAGGAAGCCTCGATATTGCGACAAAAGGTCGACGATTTGGAGAGACAAAACTCAGAATCCAAGAAACAAGTGCGAGAACTCCAAGAGAAACTTACCACGACTGGAGATAAAAAGGGTCCGTTCTCTTCACTAGCCAGTGCTTCGGAGAAAAAACTAAAGGCGTTGAATGACGAATTGGAGCAGTTGCGTAAATCCATAGCCGATAAAGACAAGCTAATCGAACGGCTTCAATCTTCGACAACTTCGCAGGTGGGCTTTAATTCTAAACGCCAACTGGATATGGTGGAGCAAGAGGCGGGGATATTACGGTCGAAAATAAATACCCTAGAAGCCGAGAACGATCGAGTGCAAAAGGAAAATAAGCGACTGCAGTTGCTTTCGCTAAAGAAATCCTCGTCCAGCGAAAATGGTAATCTCGCCGACCTGTCTAAATTGAAACAGACGCTCGCAGCTGTCGAGGAAGAAAGGGATGGCCTGCACTCGAAACTAAAGCGAATCTTGCTGGAAGCAGATGGCAAGCTGCCACCCAGAGCTGAAATTCGCGTTACAGATTTAACGCCAAAGAATCAACTTAAGAAGTGGGTCGAAGAACTAGACGACGAAATCACCGAAATGAGGGCACTTGTGGCGAACAGTGGAGCTTACAATCTCAAGAATTTGCAAACTGAGAAGAGAACTTTGGAAGAAGAGTTGAATAAATTCAAATCGAAACTAAGTCAAGCTGAGGCTGATTTGCGTGAGTACTCTTTGTTTTTTTGCACAAAAAACTACTTGAATTGTTACACAAGTTCCTCGGATTAGGCGAGACTAGAGGTAGATAGATGAGCAATGATTTACTTGCCCCATAAAAGAATACGAAGAAACGAGACTAAGTAGACGATGTTATTTGTACTATAATGCTAGATCATTTTATGGCTATATCCAGGAGATTATAAGTTGGGTGTGGATTTTCATGCAGATATATAAGTGAAAATGTGTTCAAAAATACAAATGTGCCCTAAGAAATGATTAATTAGACGAAAGACAAATTTCTCTTAATATGGTGTGAACTTAATAGTTAGGCTTTGAATTGATTTAGCTACCAATTCGCGAAACTTGGTCGCTGTGTAGTAATAAAGTTCATTGCGTTGTGAAATATAGTCAAGCCATATGACACAGCCACAGGCGGAGTAAAATAAAGCAATTATGGCCTTATTGCACCTTTGCTAATTTTTGCAGTGGTTCAGAATCAAAATCCATCGGCCAAAATTCAATAACTTTTGTTCTTCTATTCTATTTGACGTCTTAATAAAGTTAAAAAAACACAATTTCTAATAAAAAAGATCTGAGTGCAAAATCTCTTAAAATGTGTGAGAAACAGTTCGGCAAAGTCAAAAAAAGAAATTACGTTTTTTCAATTTTCAAAATCTGTAGTACAAAAAAAAATTAAAATTTTTTCTTCGCATTATGAACAAATACGTAAAAATATGTAAAAAACATAAACACAAAAAAATAAAAGATTTAATTTTCTTTGAACCGATTTGGACCGATTTCTAAAATATATCCGATTTCCCGATATTTAATGCTAATATCTCATAATAATCCTTGGGTCCTTGTCTAGTTTGGTGTTTTACAGAACTCAAAAATGTCTACTAGAATAAAAGTTATTGAATTTTGGCCGATGGATTTTGATTCTGAAGCACTGTGCGACCGTGATCAAGGGAGACAATAGAATTGGATATCCTATTGCCACCTTTTATACCCTACACCACTTCGTGGATTAGGGTATTATAAGTTACTTTGCCGCCAAATGTTTGTAACACCAAGAAATAATCGAGCTATTTAAGTATACGGATCGGCTTAGAATCACCAGCTTAGTTTTTTCGCACTCTATAGGTCGCAATTGTTGTCCGATTGTCATGAAAGTTATTATTTTTGGCCAAGGACGATCGATATTGAATTTGGAGGAAATCGGTTCAGATTTAGAGATAGCCTCCAAATATCCCTATAATTTACGCTATTACTGCTCTAAAATACACCTTTTACATGGGATCATGACAAAATTTTCAGGATCATGTTATATTTGAACTAAAAATAACTAACGGGAAAGTGGACCACATGGGTCAATGTTTTAATATAGCCCCCATACAAATGTACCTCCGATTTACACTATTACTGCTTTAAAATTCACATTTTACATTGGATCTTGATCAAATTTCCCACATAATGTTACATATAGACTAAAAGCACCTATTTTGAAAGCCAGATATATAGGTCAATGTTTTGGTATACCCCCATACAAATGGGCCCCCAGTATACACTATTATCGCTCTAGAACCTAGAACCGACATCTCACATTGGATCTTGATACAATTTTGCAGATCATGTTATATTTCAATAAAGAATTCCTACTTCGAAAGTGTCCAATGTAGCGCCCTTACAAATGGACCCCATTTTTATTATTACCCCTCTAGGACCCACATTCTACATCGGAAGTTTATCAAATTTTGCAGATTATATTATATTACAACCAAGAATACATACTATGATAGTCAAATATATGGGTCCATATTTCGGTATAACCCCTATACAAATTGGGCCCCACTTTCTATTAAAGCTCTAGAACCCACATCGTGCAGAAAGAAAGAAGAAACTGATCAATAAGGGCCCACTTTTTAATGTAGCGCTCTTACAATTGGGCCCCCATTTTTATTATTACCCCTATAGCACCCACACTTTACGTCGGAAGTTTTTCAAATTTTTTTTATTTATATTATATGTTAACTAAGAATATATACTATGAATGTCAAATATATTTATCCACACTTTGGTATAACCCCCATACAAATTGGGTCCTAATTTCTACTCTATTATAGCTCTAGAAACTACATCTTACATCAGATCTTAATCAAATTTTGCAAATGACAACTATATAGGCTTATGTTTTGGCACAGGCCCCAAGTATTGTTATAGGCCCCTTCAAATGTCCGTCCGATTCTTCCTATTACCCCTGTATTATCTGTATTTGTCATTGGATCTTGATAAATTTTTCCAGATCATATCATGTTATATTTACTTTACTCGGAATATCTGCCGAAAAATTGGATCAATAGATGAATGCTCCCATGAAAACCTGGGTTTGGTAATTAAAGCGAGGCTCCGCCCGACTTTAGCCTTTCCTTACTTGTTAGTTTAAACTTTTATTCCTGAAATTCAGTGTGTAGGCTCCTCTTACTGTGTGGATGGTTGTGAATGTAAGTGGGTAAAATTGATCGAGGGGGAGTATTCTGTTGGTACGCTGGAATATCACGTTATCAAAGTAAAGTTCTGTCTTATAGTTCTAAGGAAAAAACCGAATAACCCCGGTCCGATCGTTGGTCACTCTAATAGTGGCGATCGTCTTCTGTCTGACCGATAAAAAAATCATAAAATTTGTATGAAATTCTTCAGCATTACGAGAAACGTTTGAGCCCTCTAGCCCCTCAATGTTGGGATCTTTTTGATCCCTTTTTGAAAAGGGGTAAAAACGGTAACTAATAGTGAATTTTGACGTACAATAATTTTTCCATTCACACCGCCCCCCCAAAATTGAGTATTGTGGGACAGTTTAGCACCAATTCGGAAAAAGTACAAAATTAACCAATTAAACCCCTGTTTTATGAGTGTTTTTACCCTTTTTCAAAAAAGGGGACCAACAATTTCCCTACATTGAGGAGCTAGAGGGTTAGAATGTTCCACAGAAATGTCACTCGTATTGTTTTAAGAAATATTTTTGAACACATCCTATACTTAAAATGTATGGATCACAGTTCTTATTTGGTCAAAAAGCGAAACGGAACCCCCATTTTGAGAGGTTATGTTAAATCGCTTTGGGTAGATATATAGGTAGATATATTAGATATAGCCAAACTATTTTGTGGGATGGTTTATTTACATATTTTAGGTGCGGAAACCCTCAACTTTTTTCCTCCCATACAAACCGACCCGACCTAATGTACATATGTAAATTTCAATCGTTTGATCAACAGTTTGAAAATATCATATTTGTTCAGATGTCAATTTTCTTTCTAATCCCGATTTTAACCAATTCTGGTTAGAGATAACTACCAATTTTAGATGTCAAACTCCGTATAAACTGACAGCCATAACTGTTTGTTGGCTCCAACCTACATTTGGGGTTAATCAGACTTTGTGAAAAATCGGGGAAGAGTAAACGTGTAAATTTTTATAAAAATTTTACATCTAAACTTACTACATACCTGCAGGGAGTATATCCATTTTAAACGATTTATTTTATTTAATCTTGACCAATTATACAAAATATAGAAATATTAATAAATGTTTTTTATTTTTGTTTCCTCGACTTCTTTAGAAAAATCCAAATCTTCTTCGACACCGAAAATTTCCGATTTGGAAAAACAAATTAAAAAATTTGAAGATGAAATCAAACAGTCCAATTCCAAAATCAAAGAACTGGAAGATAAACTTAAGAAGCAGGATTCCTCGGTAAACAATCTAAACGGGTAAATAATCACTCCGCCCCAAATTACAAAATGTTTTATTTACAGCTCAAACAATCAGAATCGAACAAACATTCACTGGAGCAGCAAGTGAAGTCGGACAAGGATAAACTTTCCAAATTGGAGAAAGACTGCGAAAAGGAACGAAAGGACCGCGAAAAGCTTGAGGGGAAGATCACACAAAAAGATAACGAACTAGTACAAGCCCGCAAAAATGCCGATAAGACCAAATTATCTTTGGAGAAGGAAATTAAGGAACTGAAAACGAAATCTTCTAAATCAGATTCAAAGCAAGTACAAGATCTCAAGAAACAACTCGAAGATTTACAGGAATCTTTGAATATTGAATCCAAACGCTATAACGACCTTAATGTTCAATGGGAAAAACTGTCGGAGGAGACTATTTTGACGAGGGCGCAATTGACCACAGAAAAGAATAGTCTTCAAGGCGAATTGAACAATGCCAACCAAAAAATATCGGAACTGGAGTCGATTCGTGTCAATCGATCGGAATTGGCTAAGAAGTTGAATGAGGCTCAGAAGAAAATCCAAGAACTGGAGACGAAAACCCTGAAGAACAGCTCCAAGGAATACGAAAAGACAATGCTGCAAAATAAACTGGACGAGAAGATCCACGAATACGACCGTCTAAGGAGAGAGAACGAAATGAACATTGACCTGGTGTTCCAGTTGAGGAAGGACAACGATGACCTGAGCCGGAAACTAAGCGATTTCAGTCGCATTGAGCAGGCTCAATCATCGCTCAATGGCCACAGTGCCAGTTTGGAGAATGAAATAAAGTCAATGAGAAAGAAGTAAGTAGCTTCTCAGTCTTTCCTTTCGACAACCAATGACTAATCACTTAAATCACAGATTGGAGAATGCTGAACTACAACTGAAGTCAGAGGTTGCTTCAACTCGCCTGCGGTATGAACAGCAGGTGAAAACGCTAAGTGGTGAATTGACCTCAATGCAGGTATTGTTGAATTGTAATCGTCTGAATATTCATAATTTAATCACTTGCCAAAATTTACAGCGTCAATGTGAGAGATTCAAAAAGGACCGAGATGCCTTTAAGCAAATGTTGGAGTCAGCTCAGAAGAAGATTGGTGACCTCAAAGCTAACAATGCCGGAAGGCAAAGCCGGGGATCAATGCACAGCAGTGACGAGGACGACAAGAGTAAGATTGCTTATTTGGAACAACAGGTATTGTAGTCCATTTGACAGCTAGGACCGAAGGTTCTAATGGCATTCGCTTCCAGATTGGCTGTTTGGAAGATCAATTGGTAGAAGCTCGTCTGGAAGTTAGCAAAGTAAAGACTGAATTGGTTTCGGAGCGCAGTGCTAATGAAATCAAAATATCCGAAATGCAATCTAAGCTCAACGAATTTGAAGAGGAACGTGTCATTGGGTCTGGTCGAACTAAGATTCCCGGCATGAAGACAAAACTTGAGTTGTCATGGCAGAAGGAACGTGAAGATCAACAACGATTGTTGCAGGAGACCTCCACGCTAGCTCGTGACTTGCGTCAAACTCTATTCGAAGTGGAGCGTGAACGTGACAAGGAGCGCTTGGAATCAAAGAGACGTCTGGAGCAATTAAAGCGCACCACCGAGGAAGAGATGGAGGAGGGTCGTCGTAAGATCGCTGAATTGCAGTGCGACCTGTTGGAATTGCGTGACGTCCACGCCAAACTGAGAACGTCCAATGAGAAACTCAGAAAAGAGCGAGAGCGGTACGAAAAGGAGCTGATAAGGCGGCGAATGGAGCTGGAGGGAAGCGATCGCAAAATCGGTGCTCTTCTGCACACAGTAGATGAATTGGTGAAAATAGCACCCGATTTAACCGGCAACAGAGTGGCGGGTGCGACACCCAACGATTTGAGGCCTGAGTCGGCAGCAGCCAGACGAAACCGAAGTCCATCACCCTCCATGAACCCATCGCAGGTGTCCAGTGTGTTTGCCCGTTTAGCGGAAGCCTCGGAAGAGCTTCGCAAATTTCAACGCAACAATGAAGAGGAGCATGAACGCTATCGCATGAGACGCAGTAACCTAAGACGGGCAGCGTCACAAGAAAATGATCCTCACGGTAGCCAGAGTTCTGTGGCCAGCGCGGCCAGTACTCATAGAAATGGTTCTAAGCTATCACGATCTGGTCATAACGGTAGTTTAATTAGAAAAAGTTTGTCACTGGATCATTCAATACAGAAAGATCAGGTGAGTAATGAAATGAAATGTGTCCAATTAATTGATTTCGAAATTTCATCCCAAAACTTTGTTTAGAATATTTGGCGTCAAGATGACGGCAGCGTTTCTTCAATGCAGTCCATTGACTCCGAGTTGGGCGGTATGGTGCGTGACTCAAGTTACGATTCGCGCTTAGATTCACGTTTATCCGGAGGATCCACACAGAGCGATATACCACGAGGACCGCGTAAGAAGAAGAAGAGTCTTATGGGCAAATTAAGAAGTCTCACAAAGAGTGGTCGCAATTCCGAGAGTGAAATATCGGTGTGTAACTCTGTGTATGATATACAATCCTGATCTTTTGTAAAAATTATTCTCCTTTTTAACAGATTCAAGGATCTGACTCCGACATCAGTGTAGCCAGTGACATGAGGGCGAGTAAAAAAGATTTACGAGGCCGTTTATCCGGCATGTTCAAACGGTCCGGATCGACATCACGCAGTGGCAGTACAGAACGAATGTCCAGTGAACAAAGGCCAGTGGCTGTGACAGTGGTAGGCATCAAAGATGGCCCTCAACCGAGAGATCCGCCACCGGCCAATTCTCTGACACCAAAGCCAATTCGATCGGTATGTTTCTCGATGATTCTGCACTTAACAATATACAAATAATCTCATATTTCCAGATTGCGAAGCCACCGACGCCCACCACTCCGATAACGAAACGGAAAATGGCAAAATGATAATTAAATTTATTGCAATTCTTTTGTAATGTATTGTTATTATTTACTTATTATTATTATTATTATTATTATTATTTTTTCTGATTATAATTTTTCACATACCATAAATGATTAGAACTTTTTATGAATTATACATATACAAATATTGTTACACAAGTTTGCGAAAATTAACTGTCTTTTTATACATACACATACACTTTGTCTCTGTATGGGTTAGGTGTACGCATGAATGATGATGGGAATTGGTCCCCATTGAATTTTCCCAATACAACCAACATCAATGCTGTTGGGGTCGTGGGGACGCTGACTCGAATGAACTACTCTAAAGAGTGAACAATGCGAACTTGAGTAGAATGAACATTATTTTTTGCAAAAGTTGCAATTGGTTTTGTGATTAATAACGAAACAACCACAGTTTCTGTGTGATCTTGTCGAATGGTAAATAAGTAAGCATCAGTCCGGTAAACCGACTTATATATACCCTCACTCTCAGATACCATGAAAGTTATTAGGACATAAATTTGACATAAATGTTTCAACCCCAGGGATAATTTATGTGAAAGGTACTGGATGGTTCGTGGCACTTGGTCCCAGCTTCCACATTATAAAACAGCTGTAAAAACATGATCAAATATCAAGTCATGGCGGATTTCAAAGAATTTAAATTTAGCTAGGATAGGTACAATTGTGTGGGTGATACTGGAAAGTACCACTTATTTCCAGTATCACCCACACAATTGTACCTATTCATAAAGCATAAATATTTTATAAATTTAAAGTGATTATAAACATTTTCTAATATCAAATTACAACTGGTTTCTACAAGCCGAATGAAAGTTATGTTAGTTTTATTTTGACCAAAGCTTATGTCAATTTGCGTGGGAGGTACCAGAAGGGGTGTAGCAAAACCCTTCGTATTATGTACGCTTAAAGTGATTATAAAAACTTTATCAAGCACCAAAATATAGCGAATTCAGATTATCCGTGCGGAAGTTGCATTGTTATTCTCTCCACCTCTAGGATTTGGGTATACAAATTTTGTCATTCCGTTTGTAACACCTTGAAATATCGTCCTGAGATAAAAGTATGAAATTTGTAGTATATATATATATACCAGGTTCAAATGTAACGACCTTCTTATACCCTACACCACAGGGTATATTGACTAGGTGTAGGGTATCATATAGTCGGCCACGTCCGACTTTAACCTTCCTTACTTGTTATCTTATATTTCAACTAGGAACAGCTATGGTGAAAATGGGTTAGATCGGTTCAGATATGTATATAGCTCACACACACATTTCGCTCCCGGCTTGACTTTTTTCGCCCTAGAAACCACGTATTTTCACCGATTTTCTTCAAATTGAGCATAACACGTTTACTTTATCTAGAAGCACCTATGGTGAAAGTGGGTCTCTTTGTTCCATGTTTGTATACAGTCCCCATACAAGTATTCTTCTGTGTTCTTCTTGTAGCAAAAACCTGAACAATAAAGTGATTCTTATTTGTAGGGGGTAAAAAGGGATAAAAATGGTACCTCTCATTTCGGAGTATACATTCCTCTGGCAGCGTAGAGACGAGCAATAAAAAGGTTTTTCAAAATCGTACTTTCAAAGTATACAATGGGAACAGAGGGAAAAATTGTACCAATTAAGGGGTAAAATGGAAAAAGGGGATACAAATTGTACCAACCAAATGGCGGCAGCTATAATTATGAAATTCGGAGTATACATTCGTCTGGCAGCGTAGACACGAACAATAAAAAGGGGAGGTATAGCAAGGTAACAACTAACGGTTACAGCTAGAATGATGAAATTCGGTGAGATTTTTCCCCTTTCGTACTTTTTTACTTTTACGGCAAAAATAGGTGGAATCGTCAAGTTATGTTATCTTGCATTGAGTACGCGAGAGATAATGGATTTTCAAAATGTATACTTTTGGAAATAAAATAGGATGGAAATACAAACAACCAAATGGCTGTAGCTGAAAATGTACCTACTATCCCCCAATAGTTACGTTATTTTAGCTTTTTAAAAGATTGATGCCTTATATTTACTTTTTGAATTGACTTGCTGTATTATTTCGATATATAGTATAAACATATTGGTAGCCTTGCATAGGAATCGTGTTTTAAAATAATTACAATTTTATATTTATTTATATGGAATGGAAACCATGGTGGAGGGTATATAAAGTTCGGCCCGGCCGAACTTAACGCCGTTTTTACTTGTTTTTAATTTAGCGTAGGAATATGGGTCATTTGTGTGGGAGGTACCTAAGGGACGTGGCAATTTCGCCCATCTTCGAACTTGAACTAAATTTGGGAAAAATATTACCATGTGCAAAGCTTGAATTGATTCCTTAACTGCTTTCGAAAGTTATCGCAAACATCAGCCAGCCAGATAGACATAGGTCGGACATGGCTCAAACAGCTTAAAAAGACGTGAAATTGATTTGGTCCAAACATACTTAGGGCATAAAGTCACTCCTTCAATGCGTTGAACTTTTTATCTGTCCCAAATGATATATACTCTCTTGCTCTGTAGAGGCAAAAGCAAAACACTGTATGATAGATTTTAGAAACGAACAGCTTTTATGTAAGCCTTTAAAGCTCGTCATGGCATTCATCCTCTAAAAATTTGTGTAGAGAAACTTTCTTCTCATGACATGAATCTAAACAAGTAAAAAGGCGTTAAGTTCGGCCGGGCCGAACCTTATATACCCTCCACCACTGATTGTATTCCGCAGAGGCTGTCGATTTTCGTAGAAGTGCAAAAAAATACAGGAAAATATTATTTTTTTAATATAACCAAACCAATACAAATAAAAATATTTAAACAATTATAAATAAATATAAAATTTTAATTAATAAGCATAGCCTACCAATATGTTTATTCTATGCATATTTATAATCGAAATAATACTTCAATTCATAAAGCAAATATAAAGCAGCAATCATAAATACCCTAAATATTGGGGGATAGAGAGTGTATTTTCAGCTACATTTGTTTGGTTGGTTGTAATTCCATCCTATTTCAATTTCAAAAGATTAAATTGTGAAAATACCTTATTTCTCATTTATTTTATTTTTTATTTTACGTGTCTATGCAGTCAGAGGAATGTATAACCCGAATTCCATGATTCTAGCTGCGGCCATTTTGTTGGTACCATTTTATCCCCTTTTTCGCACATTACCGCTTAAAAGTACGACATTCGATCTATCTATTTATTTTACGTCCCTATACAATTAGAGGGATCACACACCGAATTTCAGTTGATACCATTTTTATCCCTCTGTTCCCATTGTATCCCTTGAAAGCACGAATTTGGAAATACCGTTTTATTTTTCGTGTCTACTCAGTCAGAGGAATGTATAATCCGAATTTCATGACTCTAGCTGCGGTCATTTGGTTGGTACTATTTTGTATCCCTTTTTCCATTTTTTCCCCAAAAGGTACGAATTTCGAAAAATCCGTTTATTTTACGTTTCTACGCAATCAGTGGAATGTATACACCGACTTTCATTATTCTAGATGTAGCAGTTTGGCTGGTACCATTTTTATCCCTCTATTCCCATTTAAAAAATCTTTAATATTATGTATCTAATCTATTAGAGGAATGCACACATCAAATTTCGTGTTTCTAGCTGTTACCGTTTGATAGGTACAATTTTTGTCCCTTTTGTCCCATTTCACCCCCTATAAATAAAAATCACTATATGGTGCGCTTTTATGCTATAAGAGGAATGTGCATTCCAAATATCATGTAAACACAAGCAAACATATTCAAAAACAAGTAAAAACGGCGTTAAGTTCGGCCGGGCCGAACTTTATATACCCTCCACCATGGATAGCATTCCACAGAGGTTGTCGGTTTTCGTAGAAGTGCAGTAATATTACAGGAAAATATATTTTTTTTTATTATAGCCAAACCAAAACAAATACAAATATTGAAAAAGTAATTTTATAAACAAATGTAATATTCTAATTATTTCAAACCATTATTTATTTCAAATCAAAGAATAAATATATATTTATATTTACATTTTCAAAAAGCTTAAATACCATAAATAATGGCAGATAGTGGGTGCTACAGTTGTTTGTATTTCCATTCTATTTTAATTCCAACTTCAGACGTACATAGTGCAAAATAACCTAACTTCATGATTGAACAAATTTTTGCCGTAAAAGAAAAATTACGAATTTGGAAAAAACACCGAATGTATACACGGAATTCCATGATTCCAGCTGCGCCCTTTTGGTTGGTACCATTTGCATCCCCTTTTTCCAAAGCCCCAAAAAGTACGAATTTCGAAAAATTCCGTGTCTACGCAGTCAGAGAAATGTATACTCCGAATTTCATGACTCTAGCTGCGGTCATTTGATTGGTACTATTTTTATCGCCTTTTTTTATTTTAACCCCAAAAAATACGAATTTAGAAAGATCTGTTTATTTTAAGTGTCTACGCAATCAGAGGAATGTATACACCGAATTTCATTATTCCAGGTGTAGCCGTTTGGTTGGTACCATTTTTATCCCTCCGTACCCATTGTATCCCTTGAAAGTACGAATTTGGAAAAAAAAACTTTTATTTTTCATTTCTACGTAGTCAACGGAATGTATACTCCGAATTTCATGCCTCTAGCTGCGGTTATTTGGTTAGTACTATTTTTATCCCCTTTTTCTATTTTGACCCCAAAAAGTACGAATTTCGAAAAATCAGTTTATTTTCCGTGTCTACACAGTCAGAGGAATGTATACTCAGAATTTCATGACTCTATCTGTGGTCATTTGATTGGTACTATTTTTATCCCCTTTTTCCATTTTAACCCCAAAATGTACAAATTTTGAAAAATCCGTGTATTGTACTTGTCTATGCAATCAGAGGAATGTATACACCGAATTTCATTATTCTAGGTACAGCCGTTTGGTTGGTACCATTTTTATCCCTCTATTCACATTTTACCCCTAAAAAGTACGAATTTGGAAAAAATACTTTTATATTATGTATCTACTCAATCAGGGGAATGTACACACTGAATTTCGTGTTTCTAGCTGTTGTCGTTTAATATGAACCATTTTTATCCATTTTTTGCCCCATTTCACCCCCTACGAATAAGAATCACTTTATGGTGCACATTTTTGCTATAAGGGAATGCGCATACCAAATACCAAGCAAATACAAGCAGACATATTCAAAAAACATGCTTAAATACCCTAAAATATTAGGGATTATTATGGGTATTTCTAGTCCTTGTGAGGGAAATTTTTTTCCCTTTAGGCCGATTTCGCCCCATTTCAATCCCAACCGATCTACGACTATAAGATGCATTTATGGAAAATTTGAACGTTCTAGCTCCTTTCGTTTAGATGCTAGCGTGCTTTCAACAGACGGACGGACATGGCTAGATCATCTTAGAATTTTATGACGATCAAGAATATATATACTTTATAGGGTCTCAGCTCGATATTTCAAGGTGTTACAAACGGAATGACCAAGATAGTATACCCCCATCCTGGAGGTGGAGGGTATAACAAGTAAGGACTTTGGAGCACGTACCTGTACATAGGCCTATATAGTTCTCATTCACGGTAGGTATTCCTAGTTGAAATATATCATGATCTGCAATATTTGATCAAGATCCGATCTAAGTCTTAGTTTCTAGAGGTGTAAGAGAGTAGAATGGGGACCATTTGGTTATACTAAAGTATGGACACATACATTTGACTTTCATAGTATGTATTCTTAGTGGAAATATAATGTAATCTGCAAAATTTGATAAACTTCCGATGTAAAATGTGGGTCCTAGAGGGGTAATAATAAAAATGGGGCCCATTTGTAAGGGCGCTACATTAGTGGTCCTTTGTAGATCACTTTCAAAGTTGGTATTCTTTATTGAAATATAACATGATCTGCAAAACTTTATCATTATCCAATGAAAGATGTGGGTTCTAGAGCGATAGTAGTATAAACTGGAGGCCCATTTGTATGGGGACTATACCAAAACATTGGCTTTCAAAATAGTCGTTTCTAGTCTAAATGTAACATTGAACATTGGAAATTTGATAAAGGTCTAATGTAAAATGTGCATTTTAGATGGTAAATCGGAGGTACATTTGTATGGGGGCTATATCAAAACATGGACCCATGGTCCACTTTCCCATTAGCTGCTTCTAGCTCAAATATAACACGATCCTGAAAATTTTGTCGTGATCCCATTTAAAATGTGTATTCTAGAGTAGAAATTGTGTAAATTATAGAGATATTTGTATGGAGGCTATCTAAATGTGAACCGATTTCCTCCAAATTCAATACCGATCGTCCTTGGGCTAAAAAAATTACTTCTGCCAAATATCATCGCAATCGGAAACGAATGCGACCTGTAGAGTGCGAACAAGCTTAGATGGACAACAGACGGATGGACGGACAGACAGACAGACATCGTTAAATCGATTCAGCTGGCGATTCTAAGCCGATCGGTATACTTAAAGGTGGGTCTAGCTCGAATATTTCTTGGTGTTACAAACATTTGGCGGAAATCTAACTTATAATACCCTATTCCACGAAGTGGAGTAGGGTGTAAAAACATACTAAACTACTCTAAATATTAGGGGTATTTTCAGCCCTTATGAGGGAAACATTTTCCCTCTGGGTCGATTTCTCCCACACATTTAGGGAAAATTTGAACCACCTAGCTCATTTCGATTGGAAGGCGGTCATGGGTATATCGTCTTAGAATTTTACCATCTCTCCATCTAGCTGGCGTACACGATAACATTCGAAGGGAGTTAAGGAATCTATTCAAACTCTGCACATAGTAATATTTTTCCCAGACTTAGTTTAAGTTCGAAGATAAATTAAATTAATTAAGATAAAATAAATTAAATCCAAGTAACTTGCATACGGATATTCGGAATCAGCCATATTTTGACGTTTGATAAAGTTTTTATAAGCACTTAGATCGTACCGCCCCTTCCAGTACCTCCCACACAAATCATCCTAATCTACGTAAAATTAAAGCTCTTATAACTTATATACGGATCGTCGGAATAGTCTGAATTGTCCTTTGGCAATGTAGTATTCACCTAAAATATGGGCGATATGTTTTTATAACCACATCAAACCTATAAGAAGCAAGTAAGGAAAAGCTAAAGTCGGGCGGGGCCGACTATATCGTTTTGATTACTAAACCCAGGTTGTTTAAGGGACGATTTTATGTAGTTCATATAAATTATGTAGTTCATATTAATTATAAATTAGTCTAGTCAACTTTAACGACTACGGTAAAATTTATGAAAATCTTTTGCATTATTATGATGGACCCAAACAAAATCGGTGTGGCCCATCTCATAGTAGATGTGCCTAGTGAAAAGTATAGATATTATTTTCTTCAATATTGGCCGTATAAGTTGAATTTAGAGTGTTATAAACAAATCGGTAGGTGTATATGCGCGGTGACAATATATGTGCGTAATGGCCCACTTCTACTGTAAGTGTTTCGCACTGAAATATAACGCGAGGCCAAAATCGTATCTGAGGCCTATTTGGATTAATTAATCAAGATTTTACAGCGGTACTAGTGCAAATCAGACAGACATTTGTAGGGGGCCCATCACAATTTGGATTTTCGTTTTATTGGCGGAGTGGGTGTGGCAATAGTGTTTTTTGAGCTAGAAGGCTGAAAATTGGAACGTATATATTACTGAACACGACAAAAATCAATATGAAAACTGATTTTAATTTTACCATTTGTTTTTTTGCCTGGCGAAGCGGGTGGTATTCAGATAGTATATTTTAAAGATACAAAGTAAAATGTGGGTTCTAGAGCGGAAATAATGTAAACTATGGGGCCCATTCGTATGAGGGATATACCAAAATATGGACATATTTAACTGGCTTTAAAAGTAGGTGTTTCTGGTTGAAATATAACATGATGTGCAAAATATCATCAAGATCACAAGTAAAATGCATTTTAAAGCAGTAATAGTGTAAATCGGAGGTACATTTGTATGAAGGCCATGGGCGTAGCGATAGATTTCTGCTGGGGTCGGCTATAGCCTCCCACAGCTTCTGTATTCAAAAGAACAAAAATATATTTGTTAAATTTATGTGAAAATGTCAATGAGAAGTAAAAAGGTTATTCATTGAAATGTGAATTATTACCATTTTTATAGGATAAATTAATATATTTGTAAAGAAGAATTCAGTCTTTCATAAGGAACATAACAAATTGCGGAATCAAATAAAAAATAAATAAGAATATAAAATATTAACTAGAAAGTCGTTCTAAAAACTTTAAGAATATAATATGCAGCCAACATTGAAAATCGATCTTAGTTCATGGTAGATCTTAGCCAAGATTTAATACTCGTATCGTCGAAAATCTTCTTCCAAAGCAAGATAAGTTTGGAAGACTTATTGCAACTTTTTATCGAACTTTTCTGTCAATATATTTCCGTTGATTCGCTTATTGTCATAGTCTTGCAGTTTCCGCTACCATCTTTTATGATAATTTAACAACAGTGTTTCTCTTTAAGACTGTAGTTATCCAGTCTGCATATATTTCCGTGAATATATATGTAAGTTGGTGATCGGATTGCGTTAAGAACTGGGAGTTTGAGAATCCAATACCTAAATCAGAGAGATTAGTATGAAATAATTTTTCTTACAAAATGAGAAATTATTGGGGTAATTGCCGGTTAAGAAAAGAAAAGATGGGGGCAATTACGTATAAGTGGTGGACTTATATTTATTTCAAGTTTCGTGCTCACCTTCAGTGTGTTACAAATTAAAGTGAATGAACTTAAGCTAACATGCTACCAAGAGACTTCTGTTCTTTTAGTTTTTTTTAGTATTTCATGACATTTCATATAAATAATATCTATTCACAATAGTGACATTATTGTGGAATAATAGTACTTAAAATGTAGTAAGTGTAAACTAGACATGCCTTTAATTATGGGAACGAGAGCTGGCGCAGAGGACAATAGCCAAGGATCGAATAGCTTCAGATAGTATTTGATGATTTATCTCAGCCCCTTCTTCTGTCTTCTTCTTTGGGGCAGTCTTCTGCGCCTCTTTTGGTAATTGTATGCGAGGATGCAACAGAGTATGATGAGGAGACTTGAATTTGTGGCAGAAGGTTTTG
The DNA here is from genome assembly GCA_947397865.1 of Polietes domitor. Classification (NCBI taxonomy): domain Eukaryota; kingdom Metazoa; phylum Arthropoda; class Insecta; order Diptera; family Muscidae; genus Polietes; species Polietes domitor. The sequence continues at coordinate 117,743,624 of OX377619.1, read as the reverse complement.
GACCGACAATCCTTGAGAACGTGACTTCGTGCAAGGCAATTCATACAGTATGAGTGGGTTCTAACTACGTGCCGTCGCTTATCCAACTTCATCTTTAGGAACGCTTTACAATATGGGATAAAAGACCATTCTAAACCGTGAATTGCATATTTCTGTGAAATGTCCGAGGAAACTGAATTTATAAATCGTGAGAATTCTTTTAGAAGTAATCGGTTTGCTCCAACAAAATTACGGTCATTGTCAGAGACGATTTTTTGTGAGAGCCCCCAACAGCCTACCAACAAATCGGGAAAATGATGCTTGAAAAGCTGCAGTTGTTAGGTCTGAGCAGGCTTCTATGTGTACTGCTCGTGTCGTGAAACAGGCGAAGAGACATGCGTACCCTTTTATATAGGGAGCCCTTCTTATAACTGGGCTTTTCAACTCGAAAGGTCCAGCGAAGTCGATGCCAGAGACTTGTAAGGCAGGAGCAAAATTGCACCTCTCCGGTGGTAATGGAGCCATGATCTGTGTGAGAGGATTCTGTTTAAATATAACACATCTTTTACAAAGGCGAATAATCCTTTTAACACGTGGTTTGAGTCTAGAAATGAAATACTCAGTTTGTACCATTCTGCACATGAGGTTACATTCACCATGGGCCAAATGTAATTGTTCTAAATAAAGAGAACAAATTTTTGAATTTCCAGGCAGAATTACTGGAAAACGTTCTTTGTATGGTAAATCTGACTTTGCTAACCGACCATTGACTCGCATAACCCCGTGGCTATCTAAATAGGGATTTAGGGTCTTTAAAGAACTTTTTGATTGGATTTCCTTATGTTCAGTCAATGTTTTATATTCAATAGGGTGGTATATTTTTTGTGTCAATATAATAAGTCTGATTTTTATATTGTTTAATTCTTGTTATGAAAGATTAACTGTGTTTTGAGTATGTGTTCTCAGTCTTCCACAAGTGTTATGTGCAAATCGAAAAACATACGACAATACTCGTAATGCTCTGTGATACGACGAAAATCGCTGCAGGACATCAACATTTTCAACAGTTGATATCGTAACAGTTGAATGTGTTTTTGTTAGGCCATGTTGAAGATGGTTGGCTAAGCCATAATGGCCCTTTCCACCAGAATGCATTATATTTCAGATCTTGAGGAGTGCAACCTCGAGTTCCTAGATCTGCGGGATTTTCATGTGTGGGAACATGACGCCATATTGCATTCGGGACAAATTGGTGTATTTGGGCAAGTCGATTTGCGACGTAGGTCTCCCAAGAGCTAGCCAACCCAAAACAATCGATGAGTCGGTACAGAGGAAGGTAGCACTTCCACCCAATTGAACATAGGTTAGTACGTAATTTACCAAATTTGCAAGCAATACTGCACCACAAAGTTCAAGTCGTGGTAAGCATACGGATTGAAGCGGCGCGACTTTACTTTTTGAGATTAATAGATGAGTATTCACTATGGAATTGGAGGATTGAAGGCGGACATACACAGCTGCATAATAAGCTTTCTATGAAGAGTCGCAAAATCCGTGTATGGATGGTAGCTAATCCAGCGAGGAATTTGAGTCGTTCCAATTGGAGGGAGTTCTGAGACTAACGTGTTCCACGCAAAAAGGAATTCAGAACTTACACTTTTGTCCCAGTCCCGACCTTCGAGCCATAACTGCTGCGTCAGTATTTTGGCTTTTATGTTGATTGGACCCACCCATCCTACTGGATCGAATATCTTTGCCACTGAAGACAATATTTGTCTTTTTGTGGCACTTGAAACTTGAGAGATGGGACCGATTTCATAACTGAAAGAATCCGTTAAAGCATTCCATCGTATGCCCAGAGTTTTAGTGCAACTAGTTTCCTGGAATTTGAGAAATTCCGAGTCGTATAAATTCCCTTTTGGGAAATGCTCAAAAATAACTGGGTTATTGGAAGTTAATTTCTTAAGCGGAAATCCAGCCGACTTAAGAGCTTCATTCAGCTGAGAATGAGCATCGATTGCTTCCTGAATTGAGTGGGCTCCTGATAAAACGTCATCAACGTATGTTTCCTCACGTAAAATTTTTGACGCCTTTGGAAACGTGTTCTCAGAATCCAATGCCGACTGTAGAAGGGTTCTAATAGCTAGAAATGGAGCGCAGTTTACTCCAAATGTAACCGTTTTAAGTTGGAAATCCTGTATTGGAGTTTTTGGATTCCTTTGAAGAACGATTTTTGGAAGGGTCTATCTGCGGGATGCATTACAATCTGACGATACATCTCTTGTATGTCTTTATATAAAACATCGTTTAGAGACCATCCGGATTTGGTTTTGCGTGATGCATTAAAAACCACTCTAAGTTTAGTTGACCTACTTTCCGGGCGCACAACGGCATGGTGAGGTAAAAAGTAAGTAAGGTAAAAAACCGTATTTATGAGCAGTACCGTTTTGGGAAGACGAACACTGCTCCATATGATCAAGAGAAATATATTCGTTAAGTACGTTGTGATATTGGGCGTGTAGCTCTGGATCTTTAGTTAGACTGTTTTGCATTCTCACGTACGTCAAGAAATCGATCATTTGGAAATTCTTTTCGGAAGAGGAGTCGTACGATATATCTGCCATCAGGCTGGCGCTTGGTGGTAAGTTTATAAAACTCTTCGCAATGCTTATCTTCCTCGGAGTCCGGCATTACAGAGAGTATCTCCTCCTGTTCCCAAAATCTCCTGAGGAGATTGCTTAATTGGTTAGTTTCTGTTTCTGTGACAGATGAAAAGGAGTGAACTTGTTGTCCTATCATAGGCCCGCTAAGAACCTAGCCGAACACAGTGTTGTAGGCTGAAGTGTTTCCGCAAATGTCCCTACGAATGCCTTCGAGATTAATAAATCTCTCGTAGTCATTCCCTAGTATCATATCGATTTGTGCCGACTGATTGAAATAGGGATCAGCAAGACTGGTGACTGGTGGGAGTCTTTTAGTGAGTTTCGACAAGATAGTTGCGGTTACATCAAATCGCTTGTTACACCTTTTCGCAAATATCACAAAGTCACATTCTCCTCCTGCCGATTGCACCTTACCCCCAATTCCTATGATTTCTATATGAGATTTTCGCGAGGGAAGTTGCAGTCTATTCCGAATTCTTTCTGATATAAAGGTTCTCTGAGAACCGGGGTCAATTAGTGCCCTCACAGTAAAGAGTTCTCCTCTGTGTTCTATTTCAATAAGTGCCGTCCGAAGTAGAATATTTTCTCTACTTGTTGCAACGTTCACTCTGATTTGTGATGTCGAAGGTCGTTCAGAAGGTACTGATGCGTCATTATAATGCGCGGATGTATGTGGATTTAGAGTAGGATTTTGCTGTGGTGTGTCTCTGTTAGGATTTGAACCCTTTGAGGTGTGTAGGTGTAGCAAAATATGGTGCTTTTTGTCGCATTCAAAGCAAGTATTATTGCTGCGACACTTCGGTTTCAAATGAGAATATGCCAGACAGTTATTACAAATTTTATTTTGAAATACATAGTCTATTCGTTCCTGCACAGCCAACTTATTAAACGCCGGGCATTCCCTAAGATTATGTTTTCCGCTACAGAATTTACACTTCGCATTTAAATTCTCTTGTGACACATACAGTGACTCACAAAAGTATTCGTTTTTTTGCTTTCTTGACATAAAATAAATTTTTTGTAAACCGATGAAAATTTTTTTTAAACATTTTTATTGAAATGTGTCAATGGATACATATAAAAACAAAACGTAAACAAAAAAATCAAAAAAATTGACTTCATTGTATTAATTCTAAACATTAAAAAGAAACTAAAAAAAATGTGCTCACAAAAGTATTCGTCGAGGCATTAATCACAGAAATGGGACTGTACTTTGGTCAACTTAGTATTTGGTATGGTACCCCATATTAGCGCAAATGGCTTCCAGTCGTCTTGGCATCGACTCTACCAATTTTCGACACGTTTCTTGGTCGATTTTGTCCCATTCTTCCTGCAACACTTGTTTAAGGGTTGCCTTCGAGGAAATTTGGTGTTGTCTGATCCTGGATTCCAAATGTGACCATAGGTTTTCAATGGGGTTGGTATCTGGGCTTTGCGGTGGTGTTTTGAGATATTTTGTGTTATAAAGAAGCCACATTTGCACATCCCAGGCCGTGTGTTTGGGGTCGTTGTCTTGTTGGAACAAGAAGTCTTTATCTGGAAATCCCATTTTAGCAGCGCTGGAGTGAACATTTTCTTTCAAAATATTTAAGTACATTTTGGCGTCCATTATCCCATCAATAAAAACAAAGTTTCCAACTCCTCGTGCCGACATACAACCCCAAACCATAACTGATGCACCACCATGCTTCGCAGTTGCTTTAATATTATTTATTTTTAACGATTCCCCAGGCCTTCGCCACACCATTTGTCGGCCATCTGATCCAAAAATATTAAATTTACTCTCATCAGTAAATATAACACGCTCCCAGAAGTCAAATTTACGTGTCTTGTAGGTCTGGGCGAACTCTAACCTTTTCGAAACGTTTGCAGGTGAAATATACGGTTTTTTTCGAGCAACGCGGCCATGTAAATTATTTGCTCTGAGCACCCTACGAACAGTTTCATCAGACACGTTTGTTTCTAAGGCTGTTTGCAGAACATTATTAATTTTTGGTGCAGAAATATGTGGATTATTGCGGTTTTCCTGGAGTATTCCTCTTTCTTCCCTGGCTGACAATAGTTTTGGCCTACCGGTACGTGGCATATTTTCGAGTGTGTCTCGTTCCTTAAGCCGATGTATGACACTTCGAATTGTTGTTGGGCTTCTGTCGAACATATCGCAAATATATTTTGTTGATTTACCCTCATTATGTAGATAGAGAATAATTTTTTTTTCAGCAACACTCAATTCTTTTCCTTTAGGCATTTTGATCTGCACACATCAATTAAAAAAAGCAAACTAAAACGCATCCGTTGTCAATCGAAGTTGCAATAAGTCAACTATGGCATAGAACAACAACAACCGATAACATAAACGAAAAAATACAACAAAAACTTTAATAAACAGGACTTTTCTTTGCTGCGACGAATACTTTTGTGATATAAAATATGTGTTGGAAAAACATTTGTGTGCGTTTTTTCAACAACGGGACATCATTTGTGTGTGATTTTTTTTGCATAGCCTTCTGTGGTCATATATTTGAATTTTTGTGGTAAGACCGAAAATATGTATATCAATTCGAAATGGTAAAAATTTTGCTTTTTATTCATAGTATAGCTTAGAACGAATACTTTTGTGAGTCACTGTATGTTTGTAATTTTTGGTGCGAATCATTAGCTATGGCACATGAAGCTGTCGAAAGTCGTATATTCGCGATCCGTTCAACTGTCTCGAAGCGATCCAATAGAAACTGATCCATATCAGACCACTTCGGAAGTTCTCTATGGGAGGTAAGTGATTGTTCCCATACGGCTAGAGTATCTTCAGAAAGTTTTATTGAAACGAGATAAACTAGTAGTGGATCCCACCCGTTAATCCCTACACCTAAAGTTGATAATGTTGAGAGGCAGTCCTTAACAGTGGATTGTATTCTTTGAATTGAATCGCTGTCCTCTTCTTGAATTTGAAAGAGATTTGAATTTGGTTATCTACCAAAACTCTTATGTTTTGAATCGGGCCTTCAAAGCGCTCCATGCCAGCTCAAAATGATCATCACAGAGCTGATATCTTTTGCCAATTGCACCGGCATTTCCACGCGTTTTCTTACGAAGATGGTATAGTTTTTGTGCTGAGGTCAATTTGGGGTGGTTTATGTATACAGCCGTGAACATGTCACGAAATGCAGGCCAGTCTTCATAACTGCCCTGAAATACCTCGGTGTCGCAAGGTGGGAGTTTAATGCATGCTGCTGCGTTTTCCACGGTTGTGTTTGTTGTCTTTGCATGTTCCAAAGAACACCTGGATTGATCCCTGAAGGATGAGTTCCCTCTTGCGATCCTAACTAAATCTAAAATCTGAGATCTACACAGGTAATATGTGTCGGAACAGGCGTAAAAATTACCCTTGGCGTTTTCCTTAACCTCCTTGGTGAAATCACTGGAGAGCATTGTTTCCTCGTAAGAAGTTTTTACTTTGTTCCATCTATCTTCTAGATCGTCTAGTTTCACCTCCAGAAGGGAATCAGTTTGGTCGTCAGTATTTGACGCACTAAACTTTGTGCAAAACGTGACTTAGTGGTCACAGTCAAACACAAATTTATCCGCCTTTACTATGGCCATATTAAATACGAGCCTATCAATTTCAGAAATACTTAAATAATGCGTCCTTTTGATATAACAGAGTAAGTAGTATTTTAAAAAATGAGAAGACATTCGACTATTTGCCAAAAAATTAATGCCAAATTGTATTCCCTATCGGAACTGTTTTCCTATTTCCAAATTATCAACCGGATCTGCCTGTTGTCAATATTCATGGAGACTGACGGAAGAGATGATCATATGTTTTAGGTGTTTAGCTTATCACTACAAACGATAACTCGATGTAGATGTGAACTGATGATTGGAATTGGGATTAATATAAATTGGTCTTGTCGGTACCTTCAAGTTAATTTGAAGATATGTACCGGGATCTACACATTATACCTTTGAACCAATTGGTATTACTGCGTCTGGTTAATGTTTATCAATAAAATTAGATTATTACTGCCAAATTTTTCAGCTTTTTTCTTCAACGCTATTTTCAAAAATATTTACAATTATTCGTGGCTTTTCACACTCATTTGTTCATATGCTCTCCCTGCATTTTTAATTTCATGCCTTAAAGCGGCAAATTGCCTATAAAATATTGTATAATTGATTTACTGATGCCTTTTTAATGAAATAATATAATCTTTGAATGCGTTCTTCTAAAAACCACTGTGATTTTTCCTTGAGTGCGACTTATTTACTGTTCCTATTGAAATTACGGTTGAGAAGTGACCGAGAGTGTGGTATTGACTTTAAGATGTTTGTTGTAATATTCACTTAACACTCAGTGCCTCTTTCTACCCCAGAATGGGAACATGAAAAAGAGGGAGGATGAAGCTAGACACGTACGTATGTACATACAAACCATGTGTTACTGTTTTGTTATCTTCTTTCCATTTGTTACGAACTTTGAGAGTGACATTAAGTAAATCGTAACCTTTCGAAATTATATTTATGATGATGTAAATCGTTTTAATTGTTTCATTCTACATTTTCGTTTCACTTAATCACGAGTGAAAGAGATCGAGAATGCCTCACCGAAAATAACATTAAATCGGTGTTCTATTTTCACCATTCCTTTCAGCAGAACCTGTGAAGTGGTCAGTGCCTTCCTTCTCTCTGAGTTACACGCGAAAACACTCGAAGTTCTTTCGAAGAGAATGTTCGAAATTTAGTTTTATTAAATGGAGAATTTATGAGTATATTTTTTCTCCTTGTCTCACCAAATTATCAGAGATTTGTGCAGCTGGAGATTTGAGTGATTTATAACTCAGCATCTAAACCGCGACACATGTTCAACTAAAGTTCATGGTAGGGATTTTGGGGGGAAATAATTGTTGTAAATTTACGGTACTTCGCAATTTTAATATTTCGAAATTATATTTGTGGAGAATTTATGAATATATTTTCCTCCTTTGCAATTTCTATAATTTAAGTATTCGTGGTACACTATGTAATATTAAGATTACTCACTTTTTCAGCGTAGACTTTTTAAAACATTTTGCACTTTTGCCTTATTTCATGTGCATTTTTTCTTCAACAGAGATTTCCAACTTTCATACATTAATTAATTCTGCTTATATCAGCAAAACTGGATGGAAATAACCTATTTTTGTCTGTTATACGAACTTTTATACGCACTTTTTCCCAATACCACTTAATATGTAATACGAACTGAAGAATCAATTCTAATTCAATCTAATTTTGCGAACTTATGTGTATTATACGGATGCCTGAAAGCGTATTCACTGAGTTCACTCTTCTTCTTAACATATTAAACAACTAAACTGAACCACTGAGCATGACTTTTAACATACCTCATATTACTGGGTGTAACTTTTCGAGTGATTGGGTTACTAGAGTCGCCAAATCCAAGAGAGCTGAAGGACCATGCATATATTTCCGTGAATATATGTAAGTAGGTGATCGGATTGCGTTAAGAACTGGGAGTTTGAGAATCCAATACCTAAATCAGAGAGATTAGTATGAAATAATTTCTCATACAAAATGAGAAGTTATTGGCGTTGGGGTAATTGCCGGTTAAGAAAAGAAAAGATGGGGGCGATTACGTATAAGTGGTGGACTTATATTTATTTCAAGTCTCGTGCTCACCTTCAGTGTGTTACAAATTAAAGTGAAAGAACTTAAGCTAACATGCTACCAAGAGACTTCTGTTTTTTTCTTTTAGTTTTTTGAGTATTTCATGACATTTCATATACATAAATAATATCTATTCACAATAGTAACATTAGTGTGGATTTCATTTAGCACTAAAGATAATTGAAAATATTATTGTTGTTATTTTCTATTTATTTTTGCGTTTAAATTAATTAGTTGGTATGTTTGGGTAAATTTTACTCAAATGGAAGTTATTATTTAACAAAATTTATAATTAGACATTGCTAAAGGAAACAAGTAAGGAAAGGCTAAAGTCGGGCGGGGCCGACTCTATGATACACTCCACTTTCAATCCGAATACAATTTAAATCGGTGAAAAAGTGAAAACGGGAAGGATTTTTGTATCCTGTAAATGTATGTGTTCGACAAAAAATGTTAAATAGGAAAGAACATTTGTATGGGGGTATATTGAAATCTGGAACGAATTAGGTGATATATAATATGTATAGTTTGGCCAAAATCGGTTAAACATTTGGGAGCAACATTTTCATTTGGGCTATATTTAAATCTGAACTGAACTTACCCACTTTCACCATAGGTTTTTTAGTTGGACTATAATATGTTGTGCCAAATATAAAGAAAATCGAGTACAATATGTGGTTTCTAGAGCGGAAAATGTCAAATCGGGAGCGTCATTTGTATGGGGGCTATATCTAAATCTGAACCGATTTGACCTATTTTCACCATGGGTGTTTCTAGTGGAAATATATGATGTTTTACCAAATCTGGAAACAATCTGATACAATATGTGGTTTCTAGAGCGGAAAAAGTCAAATCGGGAGCGAAATTTGTATGGGAGCTATATATGTATAAATCTGAACCGATGTGATCCATTTTTACCACTGGTGTTTCTAGTTGAAATATAAGATGTTTTCCCAATTTTGCAGAAAATCTGTTGTTATATGTGGTATCTAGAGTGAAAAGAGTCAAATCGGGAGTGAAATTCGTATGGGGGCTATATCTAAATCTGAACCGATTTTCTTCAAATTAAATAGCGTTCGTTCTTATCCCGAAAAACTTCATTGTGCAAAGTTTCATTTAGTTATGTCTACAATTGCGACCTGTATCGTGATTACAAGAATAGATGGACAGACGGACGGACGGATGGATCTCGTTTCCTTTTTGGTGTTACAAACAAATGCACAAAGACATAATACTCTCGTGGAGTGTATAAATAGTGCATTGAGGCTCAGCGTCAGGTTGTTATGCAATTGAACGACAGTGGAAGTACCGCTGGGGATATTGCAAACATTATAAATTGATCCAGACAGATTGTGTGCAATATACTAAGCCATATTGGCACTTATGGGAGCTTCAAAAATATTGCAAAATGTCCTACGCCGAGAAAAACAAGCAATAAATCGGATTTTTTAATTTATAGAACCTGCGTAGCAGATCAATTTAAAATCTCAACTGTGATTCAGAGAGATATTTCGGCAAAAATTGACATTAACATTTCCTCAAGAACCATAAGAAGAAGAACCAATGGAAACAATTTACTTGGCTGCATTGTTCAACATAAGCCAGACGTATCAAAATATGGCTTACAGTGTCAAATTTAATCTGCTCAGGAACATTTAGAAAAATCCATGATTTTTGGGAAAATATCGCCTGGATTGGCGAATCGAACATTTGACGGTGCGGATCTAATAGGAAACAATACGAATTGTGCCCTCCAAACATGCAGCACAACCCAAAGTACAAATCTGAAACGGTAAAGCTTGTTGGCAAAAATCTGATGGTGAATACTGCGTTTTCTGGACACGGCGTTGGTCCGATACACAAAATCGATGCACTAATGGATCAGTATATTTACAAAAATCTATTTGTTGATACTGTGATAACATATTCAGATAAAGACATGCCAATTAAGTGGCGTTTTATACACGACAGCCGACCAAAACAAACTTAACGCCAGTGAAGAGTTGTTTGGGGCTGAACAAAATAGATTTTTAAAAATGGTGCAGCACAGTCACCGGATCTCAATCCTATTGAGAATCTATGGAATGGACTTTAACAACATATTATAGCAATAAAATCCAAAAATTTGCCCGATGTCTTGAATGAAACTCAAAATTCCTGATATGCTACTCCAATGGAGTCTTTATGTCCAGAAGATGTACAGCTATTACTCAAAATAGCGACTATCCAACCAAATATTAAGTTTATAATAAAATGTATTGGTTAGTGTAGTTTTTTCCGATTTGATTAAAGTTTTTTAAATTTGTGCTAAATTACTGTCCAAGCACTTTTCGTATTATTTGTACTTTAAATTGCATAAAACTAAAATGCAGCATAAGAACCGAACAAAAACAACGTTAAATGGTCATCTTATCGTACGTAATATTTTAGAAAAATACCGGTCAAAAAACATAAAGTTGAAGTTGAAATATTTGCTTTATAAAGTTACATGTGGTGACTGTGCTTAATTCGTGTCCACCACTGTATACATTAACTTTTTGTAAGCGTGCGAGGAAGTACTTATTTCTCAACTTTTTGTAAGCGTGCGTGGAAGTACATATTTTTTTACAATCCCTTTATAAATTATAATAATAATTAGAAACGGATCCGAAAAATAGGTTTTTGGTTTTGCCTTATTCCCCGTATTACTTGGTAATGCGAGTTTTTGCTGGGGTGGTTTGGAAACACTGCACACATTTGTTGAGATATCACCAGCGGTACCTTTCCACTATTGTCGCAACAAAAGTGCAAAACTTTATATGTCGACAAGAAGGTTCCCATGTTATATAAATATTACGTAGAACACATGAAATCAGAAATGCGGGATACTTTTTGGAATAGTTTGGACAGACGCAAGAGTATAGACTGCATATTGGTGGAGTAACTAGTATAACATAATTCCATCAGAAGACGACACAAAAACCATAAATTTGAATATTCATTCCCTCAGACTTTTTTGAAATTTGACGCGAACATTCTTCTAGTGGTTGCGTGTAATATAGCGATCACCGTAGCCCAAAATTGTATGTGGTTTGAGTTCTACAGTGGTCCAAAGTTGGCGTTCTTGGGGATTTTTTGAAGAGATAACTTTGGATCGCGTCATCCGATTTAAACGATATTGGCATGGTCTGAATGGCTTGCACCTCCTCCTTCGGAATCTCGCGAATAAAATGCATGTTTATAAATATTTGCGAAGGCAAATATTTAGTCCTTAAGGTGATGTGAATAATATTCTAAAAGAGCGTTATAACGTTGCGCAATATAAACACAAATATGGCCTAGAAGCTAGATTTTAAAACATTTCGTTTATTATATCTCAAAAACACGAATTGTTGGTACAATTTTGATGTCATATTCAGATTCAACGCAATGAATTCTTTCGAACTTGACTCCAAATTATCCCGTTTAGTAGTTGTCTTGCCCATGTGAAATATTTTTTGCAAAAGATCCATTGTCGATTTTTTTTTAAATATTTTTTATTTTTTTCCAAAAACGCAGGTGTGAATACCGTAAAAACTACAAATTTTACTTGCTTGACTAGAAAATCATTTTGAAAAATAATTTTAGTTTCTGAACCTATGGTCACCTCTCTCTGATTTTTTGATAACACTGTGCGGCAGTCCAAAAACTCTGGGAAATGATACTATTTTTCTTGTAGGTATTGTCGAGTAGAACAAGAATCTGTATTTGAAATTTGCCAGACACCCCAACATTTTTATGTTACGGGTAAAAAAATGGTTTTCGTACCTTTGCACACTTATATGCCTGTTATCAACCAATTTTCACTTTCACATCGGATCTGATATATTTAAGAAAACTTAAGAAATCTGTGCTTTTGTCCATCAAACAAATATTTTAAACTATTTTTAGCCATTTCTCAAATTTGACAATATTTTTTCACATTATTTTGTTTGGTACTTAAATTCGTAAAATTATAAGAAAATAGCTGAACCCCCGCCCGCTTCGCCAGTCAAAAAAAAAACAGTAAAATTAAAATCAGCTTTCATATTGATTTTTTCGTGATTTTAGGAGTAAAACAGGTTTTTCTTTTCGTATGGGAATGTCCCCACTTTTCCCATCTTTGCACAACTATTTACACTGGATATACTCACACAAAATTTCAGCACTGTAGGTGTCCATATTCGATAATAGGTTTTAACTTCATATGGGAAGTTTAACGCCCAATTTTACATTACCGCCCATTGTAAGCACAATTACGCACATTGAAAATTTCAGTATTTTAGCTGTCATAGAACTGAATTTATTCGAAAACTTAAGTTCGTATGGGATGTGCCACGCCCACTTTTCTAGTACCGCCCATTTTTGGCACAACTACGCACAATGATGCTGGATGCACTCACACAAAATTTCAGCACTCCAGGTGTTATAGAAGTGATCATATTCGATCATTGTCATATCCGAGACGCGATCCAAAATTATAATATCGTTAAGGAAGCTATCTCTTCACAAAAACCCCAAGAACACCAGCTTTAGGCCACTTTGAGCTACGGTAGACGCTATATTACCCGCAACCTCTAGTAAAATGTTCGTGCCAAATTTCATCAAAATCAAAGTAGGTCAAAATCCACATTGGGTCGAAATTTTGTGGAATTACCCTATCCTAAAAGCAACATGTGTTTAAACCAATAAAAACGATTACAAAGTCAACCAAACACAAAAATGGTTCACTGCGAAATGTGACAAAGCACAGTGGTCGAACTTGTATCTGAATTTTTTGGGATAAGATTGAGGATGTAGAAATATAATTTTCTACTAAAATGGGTGTAGGAGTCAAGTAGAAGGTCAAAGCGATAAAATAAAATTTTCTTGCTTTTGAGATCAATATATACATATAGAATCAACCTGATCGAGGCGTAGAAAGAATTTGATCAAATTTAATCAAAATTTTGTTATATCATTTTAATTAACTTCTGCGGCTTCCTAAGAAAACTTTTCGATGCCACACATTTTCGCGGCTGCGGTCAAAATCGAGATTTTTTTTAAGAATTTTACAAATTATTTATTGTCATTTAGTAGAAAGCAGTCTGGACAAGAAAACTTCAAAAGAGTTTTGAAAATAAGTTATTTTTGTGGGAGCTATGGTAGCTCAAAGTTCGACTTTTAGTTACGTATTTTAAAACCAATAATTCTATAACAAAATAGTCAATATTAAATTGACTCAGTTACAATGAAGTATTAAACATATAATAAAAACCTTCGTAGCATAGTTCGTACGACGCATTTTAATGAAGAAAAAGTACTTGTCCAATTATATATTCTATTGTATAGGCAAGTACTTTGTAAGCATTTAAGGCATCATTGAAAGTAATATTTTTATATAATTTCCAAATTTCGCAGCTTGTAAAAAAATATATGTTGTTTTAAATCTCCAATTTCAATTGTGAATAAGGTTGCACGTATTTCGAATAAACAAGTAAGGAAAGGCTAAAGTCGGGCGGGGCCGACTATATAATACCCTACACCACTCCCTGCGTATGTACCTCGCTTTGATTACTAAACCCAGGTATTTCATGGGAGCAATTTTATGTAGTTCATACAAATTATATTCATATAATTTATATGCTATAAATTCATCTTCAGTCAAATTTAACGAGTATGGTAAATAATATGGTAATTGATCTAATTGTCCGACAGACAAATACAAATTATACAGTAGTATACCAAAGTCATTTCAAAGTATGGACATATGGACATCACCCAAACAATTCTCATTGCAATTCAATTCGGTAAAAAAGTGAAATCGGGAAGGATTTTTGCATCCTGTAAATGTATGTATGTGTTTGACAAAAAATGTTAACGATGTGACCCGCTTTCACCATGTCTGTTTATCGGTGAAATATAATATGTAAAATTTGCCCAAAATCGGTTAAACATTCCGGAGCAACATTTGTATGAGGGCTCTGTCTAAATCTGAACCTATCTTACCCACTTTCACCATAGATGTTTCTAGTTCGATTATAAGATGTTGTGCCAATTTTAAAGAAAAACGGGTACAATGTGTGGATTTTAGAGCGGAAAAAGTGAAATCGGGAGCGACATTTGTATGGGGGCTATATCTAAATCTGAACCGATCTTACCCAATTTTTGCATACGTGTTTCTAGTTGGATTATAAGATGTTCTGCAAAATTTAAAGAAAATCGGTTACAATATGTCGTTTCTAAAGCGGAAAAAGTGAAATCGGGAGCGACATTTGTATGGGGGCTATATCTAAATCTGAACCGATCTTACCCAATTTTTGCATACGTGTTTCTAGTTGGATTATAAGATGTTCTGCAAAATTTAAAGAAAATCGGTTACAATATGTCGTTTCTAAAGCGGAAAAAGTGAAATCGGGAGCGACATTTGTATGGGGGCTATATCTAAATCTGAACCGATCTTACCCAATTTTTGCATACGTATTTCTAGTTGGATTATAAGATGTTCTGCAAAATTTAAAGAAAATCGGGTACAATATGTCGTTTCTAGAGCGGAAAATGTCAAATCGGGAGCGACATTTGTATGGGGGCTATATCTAAATCTGAACCGATCTTACCCAATTTTTGCATACGTGTTTCTAGTTGGATTATAAGATGTTCTGCAAAATTTAAAGAAAATCGGTTACAATATCTCGTTTCTAAAGCGGAAAAAGTGAAATCGGGAGCGACATTTGTATGGGGGCTATATCTAAATCTGAACCGATCTTACCCAATTTTTGCATACGTGTTTCTAGTTGGATTATAAGATGTTCTGCTGAATTTAAAGAAAATCGGGTACAATATGTCGTTTCTAGAGCGGAAAATGTCAAATCGGGAGCGACATTTGTATGGGGGCTATATCTAAATCTGAACCGATCTTACCCAATTTTTGCATAGGTGTTTCTAGTTGGATTATAAGATGTTCTGCCAAATTTAAAGAAAGTCGGGTACTATATGTGCTTTATAGGGCGGAAAAAGTCAAATCGGGAGCGACATATGTATGGGGGCTATATCTAAATCTGAACCGATTTCCTCCAAATTCAATACCGATGGTCATTGGCCAGAAAAAATAACTTCTGCCAAGTTTCATGACAATCGGACAACAATTGCGACCTGTAGAGTGCGAACAAGCTTAGATGGACAGCAGACGGACAGACGGACGGACAGACAGACATCGTTAAATCGACTCAACTGGTGATTCTAAGCCGATCGGTATACTTAAAGGTGGGTCTAGCTCGATTATTTCTTGATGTTACAAACATTTGGGGCGAAACTAACTTATAATACCCTAGCCCACGAAGTGGTGTAGGGTATAAAAAGTTTAACTTCAGCTGCTAATACCTGCTAATGAAGTGTGCATAAATTTTTTAGTGCACAAGCCCATGACAAAACAAGTAAGGAAAGGCTAAAATCGGGCGGGGCCGACTATATGATACACTCCACTTTCCAACCGAATACAATTCAACTCATTAAAAAAGTGAAAACGGGAAGAATTTTTGTATGTTTCCTAATCATAGGCTAATATGACCTGGTTCGATTTGTCAAATCGATAAGAATATTTGTATCGGGGTTATATCCAAACATAGAAAATGTGAAAAATTTTCACAATAAGTTCTTCCAGTTCATATATAACGTGTTATGCTCACTTTGAAGAAAAATCGTGGTTTCTGGGGCGGAAAAAGTTAAATCGGTAGCCAATTTTGAAGAAAATCTGTTGTAATATGTGGTATCTAGAGTGAAAAGAGTCAAATCGGGAGTGAAATTCGTATGGGAGCTATATATAAATCTGAACCGATCTGACCTATTTTCACCATAGGTGTTCCTACTTTAAATATAAGATGTTTTGCCAAATCTGAAGACATTCTGATATAATATGTGGTTTCTAGAACGGCAAAAGTCAAATCGGGAGCGAAATTTGTATGGGAGCTATATATGTATAAATCTGAACCGATGTGATCCATTTTTACCACTGGTGTTTCTAGTTGAAATATAAGATGTTTTCCCAATTTTGCAGAAAATCTGTTGTTATATGTGGTATCTAGAGTGAAAAGAGTCAAATCGGGAGTGAAATTCGTATGGGGGCTATATCTAAATCTGAACCGATTTTCTTCAAATTAAATAGCGTTCGTTCTTATCCCGAAAAACTTCGTTGTGCAAAGTTTCATTTGGTTCTGGCTACAATTGCGACCTGTATCGTGATTACAAGAATAGATGGACAGAAGGACGGACGGACGGACGGACATTGCTAAGTCGATTCAAAAAGTGATTCAAAGTAGATCGGTATAATTAACAATGGGTCTATCTCTCTTCCTTTTGGGTGTTACAAACAAATGCACAAAGACATAATACTCTCGTGGAGTGTATAAATATAAAAGTATAACAACCACGGTATATATGATTGAAGCTACACCAGGCTTCAGGGCAGTGCGCAGCTGGATGGGTTTGGGGTTCACCCCCACCCCAGAGAGGTTTCGAACATATACTTTTTAAAACCTCCTAGACTTTCTGAAGTAATAAAATATAGAATTTTTAAGGTCTTTTTAAAATAACTCGTCTAAAATGGCAATTTTGCAGTAAAATCATGAAAACAAAAAAAATGAATTTCGGACAAAGGTTATGAAAAACACAAACAACCTAAACAAATTGTGCCAATTTCAAAATATTTTAGTAATTTAAAAAAAGTGTAGATAAGAATCACTATGATATCATAATGAAATCTAAAAACATTCTTAATAAAAACAAATAATTTGATTTATGCTTGTGGAGCGCTAAAATGTAATATTTGCGATGCGACATTTTTATGAAGCTGTATCTAAATCTGAACCGATGTGTCCTATTTGCATCACAGATGCAACAACATCGGTTTTTGTTACATCTAATGTTTTGGGAGTTTGCAATGATAATACAAATCCATTTCGACAAACGAAGAAAACTGTTTGATATAAACATATTTCTCTTTGTTCATTTACAACAAGTGATGATACCGCAAACAAACTATTTTTCCCACAAAAGAAACTCAAAAACGAATTTCATGTGTCTAAAATTTCGTTTCTACGTAATGCATTTTTCCTCTTCGTGTAGGTCTCTATTTTAAAATCTACTTTAAAGTTGCGAAACAATAAGAAATTAGTTTAAACGTACTCAAATTTTCGTTATATTTCTCACTTGTGTCAAATATTTTTCAGAGTTAGTATTCTTTTGTACATATGTAACAAGTATTATTCAAAAGAGAAACAACAAGTTCAGTAACTTGGATTTACGCAGGAAGATGAATCTCTAAAATACCAATTAATTGTTTTTTTTTTGGAATTAAAATTTCTAGGTGTTTATTCTTGCATTTTATCGAGTACAAAAAACTGTTATAAAAATGAAGAAACATTTCCAAATATTTTTTATTTAATCGGAAAATGCGTATAAAGATTTTGAGTAAACATCCTGTTACTCATGTCCCATATAAATTAAAAACACCAAAACTCATTAGACATCCTATTTAGACCCATACTTTGTCAAAAAGCATATCCAATTTTCTGGATTTATCAAAGAAAAAATGCGGGCCTGAATATTTCTTCAAAATGTATATCGAGGGCCTATATTCAAAAGTGGCTATGAACCATTTTCTCTAAAGCCATTTTTTTTTTAATTTTCTGATTTGGCTATCCACTCAGTTTGTGACTGTATAAGTGGATATGAACATAAAAATAATAGTATAGAATAATAGTTCAACAATGAATCAGCATAAAACCGAGGGTTAAAATTCGCTACAAAGATTTTGTTTAAAACATTTTTCTAGATTTAGGGCATATCGTACTATCAAATTCCATCATTTCGCGTTAATAGCATTTTGATTTCACATATTTCCCGCGAAAATGAAAATTTTCAAAAAAAAATATTCAATTTGTATTTTTTGTTTACCGTGCCCTACCGCAATATACACTTTTTGTAAAAAATTTGGAAAAATGGATAAAAATGATACCAATCTTATGGATGAAGCTGGAATCTTTAAATTGCAACAAATTATGTATATATATTTGGGAATAAATGGCTATGTGCTTATTTCAACATTCATAGTGCTCAATTTTAAACATACAAAAGTGGCTATGAACCATGAAATCGCGAATAATAGGAAAATTCGAAAACTTTTTAATCGTTGCAATTAGTAATTCTTTTTAGAATAAACTGTAGAAGAATGATTAATAATTTCTCTTCAAAGTAAGGAGAAAGTCAGTTTTTTCGCTCTCCTGAAGTTAGGTTTTTGTTCATAGTCACTTATGAATATAAGCCCTCGATATGTATGTATGTAATTTTAAGCAACTATTTAAAAAAATAAGTTTTACACTTAGAGAGCAAGTCTGTTAATAAAGGCAGCGATTGTCTGCCTATCAGTAGACACTTTTCTGCTATTACAGTTTTTTGGCATAACAGCATTTTTCTGCAATCTTACATCACCATTCACACTGCTAAAGAGTTTGCAGTCTGCTAAAATTGGTTGCTGTTAATTAAGATAAGCGTTCATAAGCAAGTTTAGCTCGAATTTCCTTTTATATTAGCTTGGGACACTATTCGTATCATTAAAAAGACCATCGCAATATCTTTCCGTGGTAATAAATTGCTTTATAATAACTTCTATTCAAAAACGTTTTGTTAACATGTATATCTAAGTTATGATACTGATCTGTCCATACGCTATAAGTTTTTTTTTATATTTCTAAAAACAGCAAACGGCTGTTTACCATCTCAGCAGATACAAATCTGCTGTCTCTTTTTCAGCAGCAGAAAGTCAGCTTTCTTTTACTGGCAAATTCCTTTAAGTGTAGATGGATTACTGAAATGCAATTTTACCACCGATGCCTGTCGGACGAATGTATCAAAATATTTGAATGGTTTCCAAACGCTCACGTAATCACGCATAATGAAATAAACGTCATTTGTCATTGCGCCAATTTTCACCTGCTTTATTTTTTGTAAAACTACACTCAGAAAAATAGCATTCCTAAATCTGAGTAAAATTCATATTACAATTTAGTTCAACAATTTTACTCCAGGTCAGTAAAGATTTCCTAAAAAGTTAGAAAATTAACTAAGTATGAGTAAAGTTTCCTTCTTTCAAAGCCATAGTAAATAGTTCATTTGCTAGAAATAGGGTAGTCGATTTACTTAAAAACATTTCTTTGGAACTAATAAAAAATTCTTACAATTGAGTAAATTCATACTTATGTGGAAGAATATTTTCAAGGTTTTAAATGAGAGAAAAATCTGAAAATTTTTTGTGTGGAAAAAAATCCATTTAGGAAATTCTAACTTAAAAACGCGTTTTTCCTAAAATGAAGTAAAAATGTTTACTGAAATTTATGCCGAGTTCCTTATTAAAATTAAAATTTTCCTCAGTTTAAGTAAAAAATTATTTGTTGTAAGGAAAAAATCAGCAAAATTGAGTAAAAATTTACATAGTTTTAGAAAAAATTCAGCAAATTTTACTAAGATTTAGTAAAAATTTTCTTAGTTTTAGGAAAATTTTATTTAAATTTAGTAAAAATTTATTTGGTTTTAGGAAAAATTTACTTAGATTTATTAAAAATGTACTTGGTTTGAGGAAAAACTTACTGGAATTTTCCTCAGTTTCAGTAAATTGAGTTTGAGGAAAATTGAACTAGAATCAAGTCAAATCATGTACTAATTTCAAGGAAAAGTTTGAACTTGATTTGAGGAAGTTTTGCTTTAGCGCTATACGAAGTTCAATTTTCCTAAATTTTAGTTCATTTTAACTCATTACAGGGTTCACTTTTTTATGAGTGTAGATGAAAACTCAGGCTACCCAATAAATATGATATCACGAAAAAACTTAGGAATTAATTACAATAACGATTTAATTGAATGTTGTCACACAGTAGAATCGTTTAAACAAATTTAAGACTAAATATTGGAAGAAAAATGTCATTTCGAAAACCAAATTGATGAAGTGGTATTTAAACTTATTATTTTACTCTTATCACAAATATTTAAGACATTAATTTGTTAATTTTTTCTATAAACTCAATTTTTATATAAATTTTCCTAAAAGTTATCTGTGTTGTTTGTAGTATTTCTGTTATATTCGGTTCATAAAGTTATTTTGGGTATTATTAAATATAACCCATTAAATCTGCTGCTTAAAATGTTTAGAGCACATGGAAAACACATTTAGAATGATCTAAGAGTGTTTTGGGATGATGCAATGTACTGATGAAATCATTTTAAGACCAAAATTGAAAATAATTAATTGTCTGTAAAACGCAACCGGAATTGACATAAATTATAAATTGGGTTAAAGTACTCCTGAGGACCTTTCAAACAAGGTATACAACTTTTAAATCGGTTAAACGGATTGCGAAATACAAGGACTTGAATATACAATCGCCAGCAAGATTTTCAATTGTTTGTGGAATTTGTAATGCCTATAACTCTGCAAACAAAATTTTAGGATTTGTTGCCCAAGACACGTGTAAAATCTTTTTTAAAGAAGAATATTTTGGCCACTCGTTGTATGAAACCGTGACACTGTGCGACGTCTTTTGATATACCCCAGAAAAAGTCTTTAATACTGGTCAAAGGAAGCATTCAAAGTGCCAAAGAAAGCATTCAAGTGTCAATATATACACTACGTGCATCAGACCTAAGATATAATACAACTCCCATATATGGTCGGGTGCTCCAAGATATTCCATGTAGCTACTTGACCGTGTTCAGAGGAGGGCGATGGTGTTGATGGGTTACAGTAGGATATCCAATTCTATTGTCTCCCTTGATCACCGTCGTAATGTGGGATTTCGTCGCTGTTCTACCGTTACTTTCATGGCGTTTGTTTCCCGGATAATATTTTGGCATGTTATACAGCGAAACTGTTTTCCTTTTCCAACTTTTTCTTCAAGCAAGTGACTTTGAAGTGTTTGTTCTTCGCGGATTTGAGTGCTTTACGCATAGTTGCAATGAACTCAAGTTCTGAACATCCATCGGTCGTAGTGGCCACTGTAAAGATAAAAATGCATTATTATTAAACACTACTTCTGTGCCGAAACATACTTATAGAATAATACATTCATAATTGTTTACCCGCTTTTTTCCTTGAATTCCACTAACGTTATATCCAAGGATAATATCATTGGAAAATATGTTTATGAGGATATCTAAAAATATTTAATTGTCAAGTCTAAGAATATACAGTGGTGGTCACGAATTTAGCACATTCACCACATGTAACATTATAAAGCAAATATTTCAACTTCTTTTTATGTTTTTTGCCCGGTATTTTTCTAAAATATTACGTACGATAAGATGACCATTCAACGTTGTTTTTGTTCGGTTCTTATGTTGCATTTTAGTTTTATACAATCTAAAGTACAAATAATACGAAAAGTGATGGGACATTAATTTAGCACAAATTAAAAAAAATAATACAACCGGAAAAAACTGAACTAACCAATACATTTTATTATAAACATAATATTTGGATGGATAACCACTATTTTGAGTAATAGCTGTACATATTCTGGACATACTCTCCACTAGAGACATAAAACGCTCCATTGCAATAGCATATCAGTAATTTTGAGTTTCATTCAAGAAATCGGGCAAATTTTTTGGGTTTTATTGCTATAATATGTTGTTAAAGTCCATTCCATAGATTCTCAATAGGATTGAGATCCGGCGACTGTGCTGCACCATTTTTAAAAATCTATTCTGTTCAGCTCCAAACAGCTCTTCACTGGCGTTAAGTGTGTTTTGGTCGGTTGTCGTGCATAAAACGCCACATAATTGGCATGTTTTTATCTGAATATGTTATCATAGTATCAACAAGTAGATTTTTGAAAAATATTCTGATCCATCGATTTTGTGTATGGGACCAACATCGTGTCCAGAAAACGCAGTATTCACCATCAGATTTTCGCCAACAAGCTTTACCGTTTCAGATTTGTACTTCGGGTTGTGCTGCATGTTTGGAGGGCACAATTCGTATTGTTTTCTATTAGATCCGAACCGACATGCGTTCGATTCGCCAATCCAGGCGATATTTTCCCAAACACCTTGGATTTTTCTAAATGCTCCTGAGAAAATTAAATTCGACAATGTAAGTCATTTTTTGATGCGTCTGGCTTATGTTGAACAATGCACCCAAATAATTTGTATACCCTACACCACTTCGTGGGCTAGGGTATTATAAGTTAGTTTCGCGCCAAATGTTTGTAACACCAAGAAATAATCGAGCTAGACCCACCTTTAAGTATACCGATCGGCTTAGCTGAGTCGATTTAACGATGTCTGTCTGTCCGTCTGTCCGTCCGTCCGTCTGCTGTCCATCTAAGCTTGTTCGCACTCTACAGGTCGCAATTGTTGTCCGATTGTCATAAAACTTGACAGAAGCTAGTTTTTCTGGCCAAGGACCATCGGTATTGAATTTGGAGGAAATCGGTTCAGATTTAGATATAGCCCACATACAAATGTCGCTCCCGATTTCACTTTTTCCGCTCTAAAATCCACATATTGTACCCGATTTTCTTTAAAATTGGCACAACGTTTTATAATCGAACTAGAAACACCTATGCCGAAATTGGGTAAGATCGGTTCAGATTTAGATATAGCCCACATACAAATGTCGCTCCCGATTTCACTTTTTCCGCTCTAAAATCCACATATTGTACCCGTTATTCTTTAAAATTGGCACAACATCTTATAATCTAACTTAAAACACCTATGGTGAAAGTGGGTAAGATCGGTTCAGATTTAGATATCGCCCTCATACAAATGTTGCTCCCGAATGTTTAACCGATTTTGGCCAAACTTTATATATTATATTTCACCAATAAACATACATGGTGAAAGCGGGTCACATCGTTCCAGGTTTCAATATACCCCCATACAAATGTCCTTTCCGGTTTAAATTTTTTGTCAAACACATACATTTACAGGATGCAAAAATCCTTCCCGATTTCACTTTTTTACCGATTTGAATTGTAATGAGATAGAAAGTCCGTCCGTCTTTAGCCTTTCCTTACTTGTTTGGGAGATGCCCATATGTCCATACTTTGGTATAACCCAAATGGGGCCCATTCTGATCTATTACAACTCTAGAAACTACATCTGACATCGGATCTTCAATTTTGCAGATCATGATATTTTTCAACTAGGAATACCTACCGTGAATGAGAAATATATAGGCCTATGTTTTGGACCAGGCCCAAAATGTTGTTATAGGTCCCCTTTTGAAATGTCGGTGCGATTCATCCAATTACTACTGTATAATTTGTATTTGTCTGTCGGATACTTGGATCAATTACCATATTTTTAACCATATTCGTTAAATATGACTAAAGATGAATTTATAGTAAATGTATAATTTATATGAACTACATAGAATTACTCCCATGAAATACCTGGGTTTAGTAATCAAAGCGAGGTACATACGCATGGAGTGGTGTAGGGTATTATATAGTCGGCCCCGCCCGACTTTAGCCTTTCCTTACTTGTTTTTCATTGGTTCTTCTTCTTATGGTTCTTGAGGAAATGCTAATGTCAATTCACAGTTGCGCTTTTAAATGGATCTGCTACGTAGGTCCTATAAATTAAAAATTCCGATTTATTGGTTGTTTTTCCCGGCGTAGGACATTGTGCTACATTTTTGAAGCTCCCATACGTGCCAATATGGCTTAGTATATTGCATACAATCTGTCTGGATCAACTTCCACTGTCGTTCAATTGCATAATAACCTGACGCTGCGCCTCAATGCACCATTTTCCTTTAGCAATGTAATGTATAAATTTTGTTAAATAATAACTTCCATTTGAGTAAAAATTACCCATACATACCAATTAATTAATTTAAACGCAAAAAGAAACATAAAATAACAACTTTTATCAAATGTGCTAAATTTGTGTCCAGCCCGGATTGCGAATTACTTGCAAATACATGAGAGTACGAGAAAAAGGCACAAAAGAAAATAAGAAAAAAATATTGGGCTTTCTGATCACACCATAAGCAATACTAACAAGTAAGAAGGCGTTAAGTTCGGCAGGGCCGAATCTTATATACCCTCCACCACGGAGTGCATTCCACTATATTACCAGCGGATTAAAGGAAGTCGACTTTATATAGAAGCACAGCACCATATTACTATACTATATTTGCTTACTATTTCAAACTATAATGTATACTTATGCGCACTGTTTAAAATCGACTACTGTATATAAATAAAATGCTGAAATTGTGAAAGTGAACATGCCTAAATATTACGCGATTGTCAGTCGCCATTAGAAAGAAGCATTTCCAGATACAAAGTGATAAGAAAAGTATAAATTTTAAGGATATCCCCATTCTCCGCCCAAATGTACAAATTTCGAAAAAACCCTTTTTCGAGTCTTTATAGTCAGAATGTATGCACCGAATTTCATGATTTCAACTTCAGCGGTTTGGTAGGTTCCATTTGTATCCCTCTTTTTAATTATATCCCTTAAAAGTATGAATTACGAAAAATCACTCTATTTCACGTGTCTATGCAATTAGAGCGATGTACACACCGATTTGCATGATTCTAGCTGTTGTCGTATCATTGGTACCATATTTTATCCCTTTTTGTCCCATTTCGCAAGCTAAAACTTTTATTTTCTTTGTGGTGCTTCCAAGCTACAAGAGGAATGACAACAACAAATTTTAACTGTATAAAAATAAGAAATTTAATTAATAAGCCAAGGCTAACAATATTTGTATACTATATACAATGGATATAATACATCAATTCATAAAGTAAATATAAGGAAGCAATCATAAATACCCTAAATTTTGGGGGATAGAGAGCGTATTTTCAGCTACTATAAATTTTGAAAATAACTTATCTCTCACGTACGCAGGAAAAAATATTTTACGTGGCTATGCAGTCAGAGGAATGTATACACCGAATTCCATGATTCTATCAGCGGCCATTTTGTTGGTACCATTTTTATCCCCTTTTTCCAATTTTGCCCCCTCAAGAGTACGACTATATAAAACCTCTTTATTTTACGTATCTACACAATTAGAGGGACGTACTCACTGAATTTCATCATTCTAGCTGTATTCGTTTAGTTGGTACTATTTTTATCCCCTGTAGCCATTGTATCCATTAAAAGTACGAATTTGGAAAAAACGTTTTATTTTTCGTGTCTACACAGTCAGAGGAATGTATACTCCGAATTTCATGATTCTAGCTGCTGTCATTTGGTAGGTACTATTTTTATCCCTCTATCCCCATTTAACCCCTTAAAAGTACGAATTTAGAAAAAATACTTTTATATTTATTATGTATCTACTCTATTAGAGGAATGTACACGCCAAATTTCGTGTTTCTATCTGTTGTCGTTTGATAGGTACCATTTTTATCCCTTTTTGTCCCATTTCGCGCATTGCAAATATCAACTAAATACAAGCTAGTATGTTCAAAAAACATGCTGAAATACTCTAAATATTAGGGGTATTTTCAGTCCTTGTGAGGGAAAAATGTTTCCCTCTGGGCCGATTTCGTCCACTTTCAATCCCAACCGATCTACAACCGTAAGACACATTTAGGAAAAATTTGAACCTCTTAGCTCATTTCGTTCGGCAGCTATCGTGCTTTCAATGGACAGACAGACAGACAGACGGACATGGCTATATCGTCTTAGAGTTTTACCACGACCCAGAATATATATACTTTATGGGGTCTCCGATGAATATTTCAAGGTGTTACAAACGGAATGACAAAGTGAATATACCCCTATCCTGGGGGTGGAGGGTATAAAAAAACAAATATTTCGCGCAGAGTTCATTATCAGAACAAATTATTTGATATTATTAAACAACACATGCGAAGTGTTCTAAACTCGTGGCCACCACTGATAAACATAATTATTTTGAATATCTCCATTTCACTTTTTTGTTGTCGTTAATCATTTGGTCCATATTAATCAATTCGGATTCTGATTTCAGTGGAAAGAAATCTGTGTATTGTGGAGCTTCAAAATGAGCTTTGAAAGACGTTCTCAAAGCAACAATATGTTCAGAGAGGACATTCGTCAAGACGTTATTTTGAGTTGATATAGTATCTGAAATAGAGTTGTATTTGTTTGGTAAGGTGAAGTTAAGTTATTTATTGTCGCTAGTACTCTTGAATTGAACTCAGTTTGGTGATTTTGCGAATCTGCGATTAGAATAATGAAAATATCAATAGATATGTAACTTTTTGGGAATTTATATTTACGTTTCAGTTCAGCCAAAGTATTATTTATAGAATCGAGTTTGGAATGGACCTCATTTTGTTGATTTTGTGATTCAGAGAAATTATTAATTATGAAATCATTAATGTATTTCCTACAGATCTCTTTAAAATTTTAATATATGAATACTTACGTTGTAATTGACTCAATGTACATATTTTGTATTGAATCTAATTTATGTAATACATCTGAATGTTGGTGTACATCTTGATGTTTGAACTGCCCTTTTGATTTTATGTTTGCTATTTATACACTCCACGAGAGTATTATGTCTTTGTGCATTTGTTTGGAACACCCAAAAGGAAGGGAAATGGACCCATTGTTAATTATACCGATCGAC
The DNA here is from genome assembly GCA_947397865.1 of Polietes domitor. NCBI lineage: Eukaryota > Metazoa > Arthropoda > Insecta > Diptera > Muscidae > Polietes > Polietes domitor. The sequence continues at coordinate 117,716,705 of OX377619.1, read as the reverse complement.
TTAGAATCACTTTTTGAATCGATTTAGCAATGTCCGTCTGTCTGTCCATCTATTCTTGTAATCACGATACAGGTCGCAATTGTAGCCAGAACCAAACGAAACTTTGCACAACGAAGTTTTTCGGAACAAGGACGAACGCTATTTAATTTGAAGAATAAATCGTTTCAGATTTAGATATAGCCCCCATACGAATTTCACTCCTGATTTGACTCTTTTTACTCTAGATACCACACATTTTAACAGATATTCTTCAAAATTGGCAAAACATCTAATATTTCAACTAGAAACACCTGTGGTAAAAATATATTAGATCGGTTCAGATTTATATATAGCTCCAATACAAATTTCGCTCCCAATTCTTCTTTTCGCTCTAGAAACCACATATTTTATCAGATTTTATTCAAAATTGGCAAAACATTTTATATTTAAACTAGGAATACCTGTGGTGAAAAAGGGTCAGATCGGTTCAGATTTATATATATATATATATCCCATTCAAATTTCGCTCCCGATTTGACTTTTTCTGCTGTAAAACCACATAATTTAACAGATCTTCTTCAAATTTGGTAAACTATCTTTTATTTTAACTAGAAACAACCATGATGAAAATGGGTCAGATCGGTTCAGATTTATATATAGCTCCCATACAAATTTCACTCTCGGCTTGACTTTTTCCGCCCCAGAAACCACTAATTTTCAGACAATTTCTTCAAAGTGAGCATAACACGTTATGTTTGAACTGGAAGAACTTATTGTGAAAGTTAGTCACGTATTTCAATGTTTTGATATAGCCTCGATACAAATATTCTTATCGATTTGATTTACTTTTTGGATTTAAGAAGGGTCTACCGACAAAAGTTCCAACAATTTGGAAATTAAAATATAGTGACCTTTACACAAACAAACATTATTTGGAGTTTCATTTGTAAAGTACGATGTTTGAGTTCTAAATGAAACTACTTCACATTTTCGGTTTGTCTTAGGACCAACAACTTTTTTTCTTGAGATACTGCGGCATTTGCGAATTTATTGAATAACTGTTTTTCGATATGCTTTGACATTTTTATTCGATGCTTCAACATTTTCATATACATTTCAGTTAAAGCTCCAAACTGATCGACACATTCTCTCAAGTGCAGTAAATTATGGACATTATGGGAAACACTAGCATTTCCATTCAAAACTGGAAATTTTCGAACAAAAGTTGATAGCATTTAGTCAACAACTGTTATGGACCCAGAAAAAGCCATTGGGTGTAATAAAACCAAATGATCATACAACGCAGTTGGCAAATTTGTTGTAAAACGACAATACCAGTATATAAAAGAAGTTATCTAAATTCTGTTGCTTTCCACCTTGCTACTTCATTGAAACCCATTGGTTTCCGTGCAAACTCCTTTGGAATATTGGGTGAAAGTGACAAGAGAATACCATATATTTCTAACTTGCAGTTTTTGCTCAATTTTAGACAAGTTTTATTATCTAAAATAAAATTTAGAATTTTTTTCATTATCCCAAGGTCAACTAGGTGCATCGGTTCTATGGGGAATTGTGAAATCATCTTAATTCCAACTTCTTCCAGACTCATTTTAAATTTTTTAGCAAATGCTTCATGAAATTCTTGGTCTACCCTATCAGAAAAACTTTTGTCAGTTCTTGGCAATCCTTTGCTGATACTGAATGTATTTACCTTACCTATTCTTTTCCCCAACTGCTGACATTTTGAACATCCTTTAAAGTATGTATGCCCTTTAATACCCTGAATATACGCACGTGCTGGCGCGTCACAAATAAATTCGCGAATAGAGCATTCAACGGTTCTACCTTCATAAGCAGGACCATTTTCTTTTAGTATTTTATTTTCATTTAGAAAGTCGTGAAGAAATGTGTCAACCCGCGAAGGTTTCGAAATTCCAATATAAGTTCCTATTAGAAAAACATCAACGTTTTTAACGTTAGATATTTTGCCTAGAATTGGCCATAGCCCGACATTAGAACTTTTAAAGAGAGAAAGTCCATCAATAGAAAGTTCTGAAATTCTCTTATCACAAAGCATTAATTTTTTTTAATTGCGTAACTAACAAATATGAACGTACTCTCGCGGATCTACTGTTCGAGTAACAAAAGCATCCCTGGGACCAAGCAACGTTTCTACAGACATTGGTACATCAAGATTTTCTTCTCTTAATATCGTAAATAATCTTCGACAGGATACTACTAGAGGGTTGATATTCTATTTCCACATGAGGCGCAATTTCAGCATGTTCACAAACTTGGTCAGGTGCACTTTCTTCGCATACCGATGGTACAGACAATAGGTTTCTTATCCTTTGTTTTTCTTTTTTCAAGTTTTTGTAAAATTATGACTTACTTGACATTTTGTTTTTTATCACTTTATTTCCGTTTAACAACACGTCTTTCCACTTTCACGACAAATACTTTCTGAAGTTATTTTACAAATCAACAATAAAAATAGATACACACAAATTCTCAACTATTTATATCCCGTTACATAGTTTCTTGCTTCCTTTTTCGCTCCAAGGAATTAAGTTGGTAACTAGTAGCGCAGCAGTTTCATAATCAAATTGCCAAATTCATAATAATTTATCAACAAATTATAAAATTAAAACACACACTTTAAACATTTCTTAAATCGCTATGAATTTGGCAGAAGTATTAAAACATGAGGATTTTTAAAGGTAAAATAAAAATAATGTAGATCCACTTAATAATTGCACTTTTGCCAGAAACGGCCAGGCCCGTGCGCAGGATTTTCCCCTGGGGGGGTTTTCATATACACTCATAAAAACCCCTATAATGAGTTAAAATTAACTAAAATTATAGAAACCAAGTACATTTTTACTAAACATAATTAGAATTTTGCTGAAATTTTCCTGAATCTAAGCAAATTTTTCCTAAAACCAAGTAATTTTTTCCTAAACGGGTTTTACTTAAACTGAGGAAACTTTTATTATATACAAGGAAAAAAGGTGAAATTATAAATAAATTAAATTTAACTAAAAAAATCAAACAAATAGTTTTGCTTCAGAGTATGCAAAACTGATACAAAAAATGACAACATGAAATATTTCTCAAAAGTTTAATGATACCTCTGCCATAAGGAGCTATTACTCATGATTGTTGCGAAGGCAAGATAGGTGCTTGTTTAGAATAATTCATAAAGTATTTAAGAAATAAGTCTCTGCAAACGAGCGAGAATTGCTTCTTAGATTAATATTCAAGAATTAATACTTAAATGTATGAAGAACTCGGCATAAATTTCAGTAAACATTTTAACTTCATTTTAGGAAAAAACTCATTTTTGAGTTAAAATTTCCTAAATCGAATTTTTTCCATACAAAAAATGTCAGCTTTATTTTCTCACTTTAAGTCTTGAAAATATTCTTCCATATAAGTTTGAATTTACTCAATTGTAAGCATTTTTTATTAGATCCAAAGAAATGTTTTTAAGTAAATCTACTACATTTTTTCTAGTAAATAAACTATTTACTATGGCTTTGAAAGAAGAAAACTTTACTCATACTTAGTTAATTTTCCAACTTTTTAGGGACTTTTTGCCAGGATCTTCGAGAAATATTTTGATACATTCGTCCGACAGACATTATCTGCAAAATTGCATTTCAGTAATCCATCTATCAGTACACTCAAGGGAATATGTCATTAAAAGAAAGCAGAAAGTCTACTGAAAGAGCAGATTTTCTGCTGTTAAAAAAGAGACAGCAGATTTGTACCTGCTGAGATGGTAAACAGCTGTTTTTAGCAATATATATGATATGCATATTGTCCCAAGCTAATTTAAAGAAAAATTCGAGCTAAACCCGCTTATGAATGCTTATATATTTTTATATTTTAATTAACAACAGCCAATTTTAGCAGACTGCAAACTCTTTAGCAGTGTGAATGGTGATGTAAGATTGCAGAAAACTGCTGTTATGTCAAAAAACAGCTGTAATAGCAGAAAAGTGTCTGCTGATAGGCAGCAGACAATCGCTTTTATTAACAGACTTGTTCTATAAGTGTAGAACTTTTTTTTAAATATATTGAATATAAGCCCTCGATATATATTTTGAAGAAATATTACACAAAAAACGATCAAATTCCTTCAGTCCCGCATTTTTTCTATGATAAATGCAGAAAATTGGATATGCTTTTTGACAAAGTATGGGTCTAAATGGGATGTCTAAAGAGTTTTGGGTTTTTTTATTTATATAGGACATGAGTAACAGGATGTTTACTCAAAATCTTTATACGCATATTCCGATTAAATAAAAAACATTTGGAAATTTTTATTCATTTTTATAATCTTAAATATGTATAAATTCGAATAACAAATACAGTTTTTTTTGTATTCGATGAAATGCAAGAAGAAACGACTATAAATTTTAATTCCAAAAAAACAAATAATTGGTATTGTATAGATCCAAGTTACTGAATTTGTTGTTTTTCTTTTGAATAATACTTGTTACATATGTACAAAAAAATACTAACTCTGAAAAATATTTGACATAAGTGATAAATATAACAAAGATTTTAGTAAGTTAAAACTCATTTCTTATTGTTTCGCAACTTTAAAGAATATTTTAAAATAGAGATCTACACGTAGAGAAAAAATGCATTTCGTAGAAACGAAATTTTAAACACGTGAACATCGTTTTTGAGTTTCTTTTGTGGGAAAAATTAGTTTGTTTGCGGTAAACATGTCATCAGTTGTTGTAAATGAACCAAGAGAAATAAGTTTATGTATATCAAACAGTGTTCTTCGTTTGTCGAAATGGATTTGTATTATACTCCCAAAACATTGGAAGTAACAGAAACTGTTGTTGTTGCATCCATGATGAAAATAGGTCACATCGGTTCAGATTTAGATACAACTCCATAAATATGTCGTATCGCAAATGTTAGAAACCACTCATTGCAAACGGAATATACGAATAGCCACACCATATAATATTTGACCTAAGAACATCAGTTGTGGAAGTGGAATATGTAGGTCAATGTTCTGATATAGCCCTTATACAAATGTCCCACCCGATTTCTATACTCAGAAATTTAAAAATGCAAATTGTATTTTATATAAAAATTAAAGTATACTTTCTTTTGTATAAGTAAAAATGTCTACATAAAAAATTCTTAGGTTACTCCAATACTTTTTCGCAGAAAGGAAGAATTTCATCTCGCCAATAGATTTTTACATAATTATTAATTTAGATTCCAATTAGATATACTACAAGTGTGTCCAAAGTTTGGCACTCATAGTTAAGCTACGGGTTACCATCAAGCAAATTATTTGCTTTTATTAAGAATGCTTTTAGATTTCATTATGATATCATAGTGATTATTATCTACACTTTTTTTAAAATTACTAAACGATTTTGTTATTAAATTTCCAAGCTTTTATTGCAGTACACAATTAAAAGTTCATAAGATATAGCTCTAGTCGAATGTCAAGAAATTGTATCGGTTAATAAAAATGAAAATTTTCCGAACAATTTGGTGTCCATTAGCGAAATTAGCACTACACAATCTTGAAATTGGCACAATTCGTTTAGTTTGTTTGTAGTTTTCATAGCCTTTGTCCGAAATTCAAGAAAGTGTCCACGATTTTTTATCTTCATGTAATTATGTTTTCATGATTTTACTGCCAAATTTCCATTTCAGACGATTTATTTTAAAAAGATCTTAAAAATTCTATATTTTTTTGCTTCAGAAAGTCTAGAAGGTTTTAAAAAGTATATGTTCGAAACCTCTCTGGGGGGTTGAACCCCCAACCCACCCCCCCCTGCGCACGGCCCTGGAAACGGCAACACTGCTATACATTTTTCATTTTCTCTCCGCTCAGTAAATGAACATAAAAATTAAAAATACTCCCTTACTTGATTTGTTACTCGCTTATATTTCTTAGCGATTTTATTTAGATCTTAGAGTTAAGCCATAACCACTTCTATTTCATGAAATTGAGAACAAAGAGAGTGACTTGGAAGCTTATTTTCATAATTCATAACCGATTGGTTTTTGGTCTGTATGAATTAAGGAATTAAGAATTGCTACTCCCGTAGAATGCGATGTGCAAGCAATCAGTGAAAATTGGCAATGCGTAAATCAAGTAGTTCTAATGCAACAAATTTCAAAAACACAAAAGTGAGAAAAAGCTCATTGGTAGCAATAACCATAAATTTTTTGCTAAACGTATTTTGGAACTTTTTATTTAGTTGTTTTTACTACTGAAAATAGTTTAAGGTTTTCGCGTTGTTCTTATAACCTACTGACTCTAATACACATTGACACTTCTGTTGTTTATTATTAAAAAGTACCGTTAGAAATCAACAAAAGGTATTAAAGATTGATAAATTTGCTAGCTTTAGTTAGGTAATCACCCATCCCGTTTTTTGTGGGATGACAAGTCCCGCTAAAATTTTCTATCCCGCATAATCCCGCTATTCTACAATTTCGTCCACGTCTTTCTTTGCGTAGAAGTCAACCTATACGCTGTGATGTTTTATTAGTGAAATATTGGGAATATTTAATTTAATAATTTTAAAGAACACTCCCGCAGGAATCATTATAAAATGTACTTAAATAGCTTTCAGTCCTTGTTAGAGAAAATCTTGAAGCCTCTCGGGGAGCGTGAAGTTCATAATTCCAGATATGGCCGTTTGATTGCTACCATCTGCCTCCTTTTCCCATAATGACCCTAAAAGAACGAATTTGGAAAAAAACTAGAAGAAGATTCGTGACACATGGCCGCAGCTTCCACATTTATAAAACAATGTAAAAATATGATCAAATATGTACCAAGACATAGTATTTTCCAGGCACTAGTATAGAAGATAAAAAGGATATAGACAATTGTGAAGGAGGTATTTACACATTTAAAGTGATTATTAAAGCATTTTCAAATATAAAATTGCAACTGATTTCGACTATCCGTGTGGAACTTACATCAGTTTTATTTTAACCAAAGCTTAAGTCAATTTGTGTGGGAGATACCAGAAGAGGTGTGTCAATATTGCCCATATTGCTTGTGAATACAACGTCTCCAAAAATACGCCATAGTTTTTACGCTTAATGTGATTATAAAAACGTTATCAAATACCAAAATATAGCGGATTCCGAATACGGAATTTACGTATAATATAGGAATATGTCTCATATTTGTGTGGGAGGTACCAGAAGGGGCGTGTCATTTCTCCCATCTTTGAACTAAATTTGGGATAAATATTGCAATGTGCAAAGTTTGAATTGATTCCTTAACTGCTTTCGAAAGGTATCGTTACGTCAGACAGACGGACGGACGGACACTGCACATACAACTTAAAAAGTTATGAAACGGATTTGGTCCAAACATACTTAGGATCTTAAGTAGGGTTTGTATTTTCCCGCACTTTTTATTTCCCGGGAAACGGGAATTATTTTTTCAATTTCCCGGGATCCCGGGACAGCACGGGAAATCGTCAACATACTGTTTACCATGAGCTTAGCTTATTTTTTCTAATCAAACATTCACATTTTATTAAAGTAAAATAAATATATATTTCACAACGAACCTGTTACAGAATTCATATAACAAAGCGCAATGTGAGATCAATTCAAACATATTTTCAAGTTTCAAAATAAATTAAAGATCAGATATTTCCTATTTTATTGGAAAATGTGGACGCGACGGAGAAAGATCGTTCACATTAATAGTGAGTAGAGCATTAAATGAAATGTTTGTTCTTTGTCCTGTCGCTTCGAGAACTTTAAATTCTTCATTTTTGGCATTCGGATACATGCCCAAGACATATTTTTCCCGGATTTTATTTTTTTCATGTGGAGCTTGACAGGAAAAATCCGAAAAAGTGGATTTTGAGTTTAAATCCGAACGCAGCTTAAAAATATTTTGTCATCCAACTGCAATATTTTGATTAAAAGCTATGTGATCTAAATTTTTATACAACATTTTTAATTTTATTGTGGAAATGATGGAAAAAAATATGCGAAGAAATATGTAAAATTTTCTACTGAATTCCCGCGGGATTCCCGTACGAATTTCCCGGGATACGGGAAATGGAAAATGTTCGAATTCCCGGGAATTTTCCCGCGGGAAATCCCGGGATGCAAACCCGAATCTTAAGTCACTCCTTCTATGCGTTATACTTTTTTCTGTCTCCTACTTTGTACAGTGAGGGTATAATGCGTCTGGTATTTTAATCTATATATATAAAAGAGTTGTGTTACTGACTGACTGACTTATCATTGACCAGCGCCCAGACCAAACGGCGGAAGCCAGGATCATGTAATTTTCATGGAAGTTCTCACATATGACGTAGACGCCGACTAAGAAAGGGTTTTTTGAAATTCGTTCTTTTAGGGGGTAAAATGGAACAAAAAGGGATAAACATCGAACCTTCGTCCTGATTAAACAGTAGGAACAGCAGTAGCTAGAAACATGAAATTCGGTGTGTTCCATGCAGACCTACAAATGCAGATTTTTCGAAATTTGTTTGTACTTTTAAGGGAAGAAAGAGCCAAAAGGGATGAAAATGCTACAAAGTAATGCAGCAATATTTGTAAAAATCGGTACCTTCCCCTGACAACGTAGACTTGCAACATAAATGGATTTTTAGAATTTTGTACTTTTTAGGAGCTAGCGGCACAAAAAGTGATAAAAATGGTACCAATTAAGAATTGCAGCTATAGACGTGAAATTTGGTGTGCAAAATCCCTCTGACAACGTAGAAGCGCAAATCTAAATGGATTTTTCGAAATTTGTATTTAAAAGGGGTGAGTGGAACAAAAAGGGATACAAATAGTACCAACTAAGGTATTGCAGCTATAGTTGTGAAATTTCGTGGTGTCAAATAAAGTACATGTTTTTAGGGGAAGCAAACACATGGTACCTATTGTGATTTTTCAAAATGTGGAAAAGAGGTACAAAAAGTTATTAAGTGGCCAGCTGTATCTAGAAACATGAGATCGAGGATGTAAAATGCTCTGCGGTTGTAATTTTTTTGTTCAAAACTGGGTAGAAAATGATAAAAATTATACATATGAAGGGAGTTTATCGACCGAAGCAGCGGGCACTACTAGTGCATTATAAATTAAAATAGCTGTGTTTAAAATATTTATTATACCCTCCACCTCCAGGATGGGGGTATACTAATTAAGTCATTCCGTTTGTAACAACTTGAAATATCGACCTGAGACCCTATAAAGTATATATATTCTTGATCGTCATAAAATTCTAAGACGATCTAGCCAGTTCCGTCCGTCCGTCCGCCTGTCAGTCTGTTGAAAGCACGCTAGGATCTAAACGAAAGGAGCTAGGACGTTCAAATTTTCCATAAATGCGTCTTATAGTCGTAGATCGGTTCGGATTGAAATTGGGCGAAATCGACCCAACGGGAAAATTTTTCCCTAACAAGGACTAAAATACCCATTATAACCCCAAATATTTTAGAGTATTTAAGCATATTTTTTCAATATCTGCTGCTTGTACTTATTTGATATTCGGTATGCGCATTCCCCCTATAAGAAAAATGTGCACCATAAAGTGATTTTTCTTCGTAGGGGGTGAAATGGGGCAAAAAGGGATAAAAATGTTACCATTCAAACGGCTACAGCTAGAAACACGAAATTTGGTGTGTACATTCCTCTAATTGAGTAGATACATAATATAAATGTATTTTTTCAAATTCGTACTTTTAAGGGGGGAAATGGGAATAAATATAAAATAAACGGATTTTTCAAAAGTCGTACTTTTTAGGGTTAAAATGGAAAAAGGGGATAAAAATAGTACCAACCAAATGGCTGCTAGAATCATGGAATTCGGTGTATACATTCCTCTGACTGCATAGACACGCAAAATAAAAAGAGTTTTCCAAATACAACCAACTGTAGCACCCTCTATCTACCAATATTTATAGTATTTAAACTTTTTGAAAATGTAAATATAAGAATATTTATTTTTTGAATTGGCTCGAAGTATTATTTCGGCAAAATTGGCAACCCTGCTCTTTTACAACGTGTGAAAGTTTTGTGCTCCGTTCTAATTTGAATAAATATTTGTTATATTGCATCCACAGCTATTTTAGTGCATCAAATTCATTACTAATACACAGATAAGTATTTTTGTGATTTAGTTTTACTTGTGATATTGTATTTGTGTGTTTATTTTTTGATAAAAAATCGTGTCTTTGGCTAAGAAATATTTCTTGACCAAAAAACAACAATTGTTTTGTGATTTCTGTGCACTTTTTTTATACCCTCCACCTCCAGGATGGGGGTATACTAACTTTGTCATTCCGTGTGTAACACCTTGAAATATCGACCTGAAACCCTATAAAGTATATATATTCTTGATCGCTAGAATCTAAACGAAAGGAGCTAGAACGTTCAAATTTTCCATAAATGCGTCTTATAGTCGTAGATCGGTTGGGGTTAAAATGGTGGGGAAATCGGCCCAAAGGAAAAATTTTTCCCTCACAATTACTAAAAATACCCATAATAATCCCTAATATTTTAGCGTATTTTTTGAATATGTCTGTTTATATTTGCTTGATATTTGGTATGCGCATTCCCCTTATAGCAAACACGTGCACCATAAAGTGATTCTTATTTGTAGGGGGTGAAATGGGACAAAAAAAGGGATAAAAATGGTACATATTAAACGACAACAGCTAGAAACACGTACATTCCTCTAATTGAGTAGATACATAATATAAAAGTATTTTTTCGAAATTCGTACTTTTAGGGGGTAAAATGGGAATAGAGGGATAAAAATGGTACCAACCAAACGGCTGTACCTAGAATAATGAAATTCGGAGTATACATTCCTCTGATTGCATAGACAATAGATTTTTCAAAATTAGTTCTTTTTCGGGTTAAAATGAAAAAATGGGATAAAAATAGTCCAATCTAATGACCGCAGCTAGAGTCATGAAATTCGGAGTATACATTCCTCTGACTGTGTAGACACGGAAAATAAACTGATTTTTCGAAATTTGTACTTTTTGGGGTTAAAATGAAAAAAGGGATAAAAATTGTACCAATAAAATGACTGCAGCTAGAGTCATGAAATTCGGAGTAAATATTCTTCTGACTGCGTAGACACGGAAAATAGACGAATTTTTCGAAATTAGTACTTTCAAGGGATACAATGGTACAGAGGGATAGAAATAGTACCAACTAAACGACTACAGCAAGAGTGATAAAATTCTAATTGCGTAGAAACGTCAAGGGGGTAAAAATGGTACCAACCAAATGGGCGCAGCTGGAATCATGGAATTCGGTGTATACATTCCTCTGACTGCATAGACACGCAAAATAAAAAGTTTTTTTCCAAATTCGTACTTTTTCTTTTACGGCAAAAATTGGTTGAATCATGAAGTTAGGTTATTTTACACTATGTACGTCTGATGATGGATTTTCAAAATTTGTACTTTTGGAATTAAAATAGAATGGAAATACAACCAACTGTAGCACCCACTATCTACAAATATTTATGGCTTTGAAAATATTTTTGAAAATATAAATATAAGAATATTTATTTATTGAATTGACGTATTGGTAGCATTACCTTATAAGCGTGGTTTGAAATAATTAAAATATTATATTTATTTATAAAACTAATTTTTCAACATTTGTATTTGTTTTGGTTTGGCTATATTAAAAAAAATGTATTTTCCTGTAATATTACTGCACTTCTACGAAAACCGACAACCTCTGTGGAATGCAATCCATGGTGGAGGGTATATAAAGTTCGGCCCGGCTGAACTTATCGCCGTTTTTTATACCCTCCACATCCAGGATGGGGGTATATTCACTTTGTCATTCCGTTTGTAACACCTTAAAATATTCGTCTGAGACCCCATAAAGTATATATATTCTGGGTCGTGGTAAAATTCTAAGACGATATAGCCATGTCCGTCTGTCTGTTGAAAGCACGATAGCTGCCGAACGAAATGAGCTAAGAGGTTCAAATTTTTCCTAAATGTGTCTTATGGTTGCAGATCGGTTGGGATTGAAAGTGGGCGAAATCGGCCCAGAGGGAAAAAATTTTCCCTCACAAGGACTGAAAATACCCCTAATATTTAGAGTACTTCAGCATGTTTTTTGAACATACTAGCTTGTATTTAGTTGATATTTGCAATGCGCATACCCTTTATAGCATAAAAGGGCACCATGGACTGATTTTTATTTGTAGGGGGCGAAATGGGACAAAAAGGGATCAAAATGGTACCTATCAAACGACAACAGATAGAAACACGAAATTTGGCGTGTACATTCCTCTAATAGAGTAAATATATAATATAAAAGTATTTTTTCTAAATTCGTACTTTTAAGGGGTTAAATAGGGATGGAGGGATAAAAATAGTACCTACCAAATGGCTGCACCTAGAATAATGAAATTGGGTGTATATATTCCTCTGATTGCGTAGACACTCAAAATAAAAGAATTTTTCGAAATTCGTACTTTTTGGTGTTAAAAGGGGATAAAAATAGTACCAACTAAACGAATACAGCTAGAATGATGAAATTCAGTGAGTACGTCCCTCTAATTGTGTAGATACGTAAAATAAAATCTCTTTATTTTACGTATTGTCGTACTCTTGAGGGGGCAAAATTGGAAAAAGGGGATAAAAATGGTGCCAACGAAATGGCCGCTGATAGAATCATGGAATTCGGTGTATACATTCCTCTGACTGCATAGCCACGTAAAATATTTTGTTGCTTTTACGACAAAAAAATGGTAGAATCATGAAGTTGTCTTATACTGCGTACGTGAGAGATAAGGTATGTTCAAAATGTATACTTTTGAAATTAAAATAGGATGGAAATACAACCAACCAAACGACAGTAACTGAAAATACACTCTCTACCCCCCAGTATTTAGGGTATTTATGATTGCTGCCTTATATTTACTTTATGAATTGAAGTATTTTTTCCATTATATATATATATATATATATATATATATATATATATATATATATATATATATATATATATATATATATATATACATTGTATAAAAATATTGGTAGCCTTGGCTTTAATTTAATTTAATTAATAAATTTCTGATTTTCATACATTTGAAATTTGTTGCGGACATTCCTCTTGTTGCTTGGAAGCACCACAAAGAAAATAAAAGTTTTAGCGGGCGAAGTGGGACAAAAAGGGATAAAATATGGTAGCAATGATACGACAACAGCTAGAATCATGAAATTCGGTGTGTACATCCCTCTAATTGCATAGACAGGTAAAATAGGGGGATTTTTCGAAATTCGTACTTTTAAGGTATATAATAAAAAGGGATAAAAATGGGACATAAAAATATCACAATTTTCGTAATATGATACTGAACTTCTATGTAAAGTGGGCATCCTTTAATCTGCTGGTAATACTGTGGAGTGCACTCCGTGGTGGATATAAGATTCGGCCTTGCCGAACTTAACGCCTTCTTACTTGTTGTTATTGCTTATAACGTTTTTCTTGTTGTGTGTTCTGTCCATTTCGTTTATTTGTAAAGGGTGGTATTTTAGAAAGTCATGTCGTGCTCTTATGATAGTTGTAAAATTGTTTCGGACAGTGAGCGTTCCATTGAATGCTGGTTGTGTACCAGTCAATGGCATGCTAAATGTGCCGGTGTAGGGGCAAGGGTCGTGGACGCATTGTACGGGGAGAACATTGATGTTGCACCAAATGTAGAGAAATTAGTGTAGATTTTTATAACTTTTTCAAGACTTCTATGTCCGAGGTTGCTGAAAAGGGAAAGGACCTCTGGGCGATTTATTCAAGATTTAACTAAGTCTCAGGTAGTTTCAGGCCAGAAACGTAAGAGAACGACGTCTACTCGGCTGTGAAATCTGGGACACTTAGCACCATTAGAACGGATGGTGTTATTTCGGTGGCTCCGGCTGTTCCTGAGGCTACGGCTATTGTAGTCGCCGTTGGTTAGATATAATAAAAAAATATTATAATTATATCTAACCACGCTTATAAGGCAAGCCCCTTCCGACCGAGAGGGCCACGTCCCCATAATATTTGTTTGTAACACCCAAAAAGAAGGGAAATAGACCCATTGTTAATTATACCGATCGACTTAGAATCACTTTAGGAATCGATTTAGCAATGTCCGTCTGTCTGTCTGTCCATCTATTCTTGTAATCACGATGCAGGTCGCAATTGTAGCCAGAACCAAATGAAACTTTGCACATCGATGTTTTTCGGGACAAGGACGATTCAGATTTATATATAGCTCCCATAGAAATATCGCTCTCGATTTGACTTTTTCCACTCGAGAAACCACATATTTTATCAGATTTTTTTCAGATTTGGCAAAACATCTTATATTTGATCTAGGAATACCTGTGGTGAAAATGGGTCAAATCGATTCAGATTTATATATAGCTCCCACACAAATTTCACTCCCGATTTCACTTTTTTCATTCTCTAAACAACCTATTTTAACAGATCTTCTTCAAATCTTTCAAAATATCTTATAGTATATTTTTGAAGTGGAAGAACTTATTGTGAGAGTTAGTCACTTTATTCCATGTTTGGATATAGCCCCGATACAAATATTCTTCTCGAATTGACAAAATGGGCCAGGTCATATTAGCCTATGATTAGGAAAGATACACAAATCCTTCCCGTTTTCAGTTTTTTACCGAATTGCATTGTATTCGGATAGAAAGTGGAGTGTATCATATAGTCGGCCCCGCCCGACTTTAGCCTTTCCTTACTTGTTATTTATAAAATTATTTTTTCAATATTTGTATTCGTTTTGGTTTGGCTATTTTAAAAATATATATATTTTCCTGTGATATTACTGCATATCTACGGAAATCGACACAGAGGCTGTCGGAATGCAATCCATGGTGGAGGATATAAAAAGTTCAGCCCGGCCGAACTTAACGCCTTTTTACTTGTTTTTTTTTTTCTTTTTTTGTGGTTTGTTTTCTTTTCGTGTGTCTAGTACGGTGACTTACAATTAAATAAATAATTTCTATATGTGCATCAAAGTAGCTGCAGTGATTGTTACTTGTACGTAATGCTGCTTTATAAACTCAGAATCCACTTTGAAAGGATTTTGGTTGCGTAAAATGTGGATTTTAATTAATCTAGGTAAATTAAAAATAACAAAAAATCCGTAGTATATAAATGGAATGCCTCACTAATCTAGTTCTAATTAAGAACGCATACCTCAATTATATTTCATCAACACAGTTTAAACTAAAAATATACAAAATTTTGTAGATAACCAAAAAATGATGTAAAACGAAAAAGCGGGACTGGGCATCAAAAAGTTGGATAATACCACGGAAAACGGAATGGATGGCCACCTTAGGTATTACCGACTATTTATTGCCTTGCAGGACCAAAATATCAACATTGAATTTTTATTTCTGTCGTATGGGATCGACCAGTGTGCAATGGTCGCAATACTTCCTTTAAAAGACTGGAAGAATATAGGGACGAGCCATGCGTTGACAACAGAGAGAAAAATATCTATAAGCCAATGAAAAACCCTTCACTTTCTACGCCATTACAATTCAATTCACTGAGGATTTTGGAATATGTCCGATATCGATATTAACGTGTCTTGATCAAAACCTGTATATTCTAGAGCAGAAAAAGTCAAATCTGAGGCGACAATTGTACGGAAGCTATATATAAATCTGAAGTTATTTGACACATTTTCTCTGTAGTTGTTTCTAGTCAAAATATAAGGCATGATGCAGAATTTGATTAAAATCTGTTAAGTTATGTCGTTTCCCATCCCATTCAATAGGTGTTTCCAGTTTAAATAAAAGATGTTTTGCCAAATTTGAACACAATCTGATAAAATATGTGGTTTCTAGAGCGGAAAACGAAAATTGGGAGCGAAATTTGTTTGAGAGCTAACTATAAATCTGAACCGATCTAACACATTTTCACCACAGGTGTTTCTAGTTGATATATAAGATGTATTGCCAATTTTGAAGAAAATTTGTTATAATGTGTGGTATCTAGAGTCAAATCGGGAGTAAAATTCGTATGGGGACTATATCTAAATCTGAACCGGTTTTTTTTTTCAAATTAATTTTTTTTCTTATCCCGAAAAACTTAGCTGTGCAAAGTTTCACTTGGTTCCGGCTACAATTGCGACCTGTACTTTGATTACAAGAATAGATGGACAGACAGAGAGACGAACGATTCATATCAAAAATTATTTTAAAAACTTGCTATGCTCCCGGCAAAATGGCGCATTAGGGCTTGGATAGCGCTGTATGGGGTTCTTAGAATTAAGATTTGGATACACTATAACCCCTAACTTTGTGAGGTTCCGAAAGAAATGCATAAGCAAACAAGTAAGTAAAGGCTAAAGTCGGACGGGGCCGACTATATGATACACTCCACTTTTTATCCAAATACAATTCAATTCGGTAAAAAAGTGAAAACGGGAAGGATTTTTGTATGTTTCATAATCATAGGCTAATGTGATCTGACCCAATTTGTCAAATCGAAAAAAATATTTGTATCGGGGCTATAGTCAAACATGGAATAAAGTGACTAACTTTCACAATAAGTTCTTCCAGTTCAAATATAACGTGTTATGCTCACTTTGAAGAAATTCGGTGAAAATTCGTGGTTTCTGGGGCGGAAAAAGTCTATCCGGGAGCGAAATTTGTATGGGAGCTATATGTAAATCTGAACCGATCGATCACATTTTTACCACAGGAGTTTTTAGTTGAAATATAAGATGTTTG
Source organism: Polietes domitor (assembly GCA_947397865.1). NCBI lineage: Eukaryota > Metazoa > Arthropoda > Insecta > Diptera > Muscidae > Polietes > Polietes domitor. The sequence goes on along the minus strand of OX377619.1, from coordinate 117,699,951 downwards.
CCAATTTTGAAGAAAATCTGAAGGAACTATATCTAAATCTTCAAATTAAATAGCGTTCGTCCTTGTACCGAAAAACTTCGTTGTGCAATGTTTCATTTGGATTTGGCTACAATTGCGACCTGAATCGTGATTACAAGAATATATGGACAGACAGACAGACGGATAGACGGACATTGCTACATCGATTCAAAAGGTGATTCTATGCCGATCGGTATAATTAACAATGGGTCTATCTCGCTTCCTTTTGGTTGTTACAAACACATGCACAAAGACATAATACTCTCATGGTGTGGTATGTGGGTGCATGTGCTTACTTATCGTGGCCAAAGATGGTGGAAAAGGACAATCTTCAACCCTTGAGTTGGGCTGTGACATTTGTATGGAGGCCATATCAAACAAGTAAGGAAAGGCTAAAGTCGGACGGGGCCGAATATATGATTCCCTCCACTTTCTACCCCATTACAATTCAATTCGGTAAAAAAGTGAAATTGGGAAGGATTTTTTTGTGGGGCCTATCCATGGACCATTGTGATCCACTGTCATAATGTATGTTTCAATGTAAAATATACCGCGTTTTGTCAACATATTTAAAAGTATTCTGTAAATGTATGTGTTTGACAAAAAAAAAATTAAAATCGGAAAGGACATTTGTATGGGGGTATATAAAACCTGGAAAGATGAGACTTATTTTCACCATGTTCATATGTGAAATATAATATGTAAAGTTTGGACAAAATCTGTTAAACATTTGGGAGAAACATTTGTATGGGACTACATCTAAATGTGAACCGATCTTTTCCACTTTCATCATAGATATTGCTATCTAGATTATAATGCGTTGAGAAGAAAATCGGGTACAATAAATATGTGGTTTCTAGAGCGGAAAATTTCAAATCGGGAGCGACATTTGAATGGGGGCTATATCAAAATCTGAACCGATTTTCTTCAAATTAAATAGCGTTCGTCCTTGAGTCACAAAACTTACTTGTGTCAATTTTTGTGAAGATCGGACAATACCTTTCGACCTGTAATTTGAATACAACAATAGATGGATAGACGAACAGACAGACGGACATTGCTAAATCGACTCAGAAAGTGATTATAAGCCGATCTGTGTAATAAACGATGTGTCTAACTTGTTTCCTTTTGGGTGTTACAAACAGATGCAAAAAGATATAATACCCTAGTGGAGGGTATAAACATGGAACATGAACATCATCCATTTCTACTGCAGATATCCGCAAGTAAAATATAATTGTACTAGCTGAACCCCGCCCGCTTCCCCGGCAAAAAAAAAAAACAAATGGTAAAATTAAAATCAGGTTTCATATTGATTTTATAGTGGTCAGTAATATATACGTTTCAATTCTCAGCCTACTACCTCTCAAAAACACGTTTGACACGCCCACTCCGCCCACAACGCGGAAATCCAAATTTGGCCATCAAATTGATCTTTCTCGTGGTCAGTACTATATACGTTCCAATTTTCAGCCTTTAAGCTCAAAAAACACTATTGCCACGCCTACTCCGTCCACAGAGCAAATTTTTTTGCCTATAGTTCCTTCCAGACCTGCATCTATCTGTACTGAAAATTTCAACAACATCGGTTCAGCCGTTTACGCGTGATTGCGGAACAAACAAACAGACTTACACTAATGTTTTATAATATTAATAGGAATAGGAATACGGATGTGCATTTGCTCAAAATATGTTGAATAGACATGTTCACCGTAGATGTTTCTACTTTAAATAGAACGAATTTTTCCAAAGTTGAAGAAAATCGATTAAAATATGTGGTTTCTAGAGCGGAAGTAGTCAAATCGGGAACGGCTTGTATGGGAACTGTACCTAAACTTGATCCGTTCTTCATTAAATTCATTAGCATCCTTGACCTGCAAAATTGTTTGTGCCAAGTTTTTTTTGGATCGGGCAACAAATGCGACTTGTACTTTGATTACAAGAAGACGTGGCTAAATCGAAAGGAATGTCTCTCTTCCTTTTGGGTATTACTATCAAATGCACAAAGGCATAATACCCTAGTGGAGGGCAAAGTGTACAAGGGCTACCAGCGAGGATACAGTGTCATGTGTTTTCTTCGAAAATGTGCCAGACGAAGTACTAGAAGTCATGCCAAAAACGAGTACTGTTATATGTAAATGTTGCGTCCACAAGTCATTTACACTAAATGTAATTTATTCAGGAGATGTCAGTCTCACAACAGGCGTGTCCCCAGGTGGTGGATAGGTGGGACGCTGCATGATCACAGGGAGAGGGACATCAATGCACGAAGGGTCTCAGGGGATACTTGTTATCCTCCGCGGTCCAAAAACTGGAAAGGGAGAGAAACAGAAATAATAATGAAAAGTAAGAAGAAGAAAAATAATATTGCGGTGCAGGGCGTAATTAATCCAGTGCCATTCTTGTGCCGTCGAAATCCATAGATTTCCGTAGTCCAAAATGTGATAAGTACACATCTAGCACCTAACAACCCTAATAAAGAAGCGAAATCTTCGGACCCAGTGCACTGGTAAACGCGGACGTACGTTTCCAAGACAGGTGGGGATCATGAAGATTCCGACTCTTTCAATGAGAACTACACCATTTCCAAGTGTAATTCAGAAAAGATCAATTGTAATTCAGAACTCGCCAATTGAAATTCAGAAATTCCATTTGAAATTCAGAACTCATCAATTGAAAATCAGAACTTGTTATTTGAAATTCAGAACTCTCAAATGAATTTCGGAACATTTCATATGAAATTCCGAAGCTATCAAAATAAATTCGGAAAACATTTATGGAGAAATAACTCGATATTCTCCAAATTCAGTCATACATAAATATATTTAAATTGATAAAATTTATTAAAGAACACAATTAATTATTTCCATATGTTGTTTATTATTTGCATTATCAATATGCAATGAAATCAAGAAATAGTAAAGTAAGAATCGTATAATTCAATGAAATAATATGAGAACATTATGCAGAAAAATTAACATTAACCATGGCTAAAGCTTGTTGGTGAAAAGTCGATGAATGTTGTATAGCACGGCTGCAATCTCCGACACTAATTGTAGCCTTAGCTTCATCTATAACAGATTCCAAATATTGCAGTCTTTTATATATTGGTTCAAAATGTGCACATATTTGCAAATTTGCATGGATAACTCCGCAGGGAATAAAATGTATACAAGTGGACAGGTTGGTTGGACGGCACACAGTGGTTCCAAATCAATTTTTTAATTAATTGTGTAACGGAAAACAGATCTTGACCTACATAGACCTGAAGTGTTTTCCATATGATTTGCCAAACTTTGTATCCATAGTGCGAAGGGGGGCTACTGGGTGTCCAAGTTAAATTTTTGTCAATGTTTATTTATTTACCGATTACAAAGATATTTTGCACAATGTTCGCGAATACCTACCAAAATGCACTTATATGTGTGTAGCTCAATTAGTTTAAGAGATTTTTGTATATCTTATTATTAGCCCGATTTCCAAACTATTTACATTGTTCGATTGGAAAGGGGAGAACACAAGCTTTAATAATATTTAACAGGCAATTAATAGCGAATCACTTTTTGAGCGTCAATAGACGTGAAATTAAAAACAACAAAAAGATGATTTTTCTGTAATCGGTACATAATGTTCGTTTCAAAATTTAACTTGGCCGAGTTAACCAACTTTACAAGATAAGTGGAGTGTTACCAAATACTTTCTATATTCAAGACAAGTAATCTCGCTCTTTGCTGTTATTACCGATGCAACATTGAGAGATGACAGCGAATGCAAATTTTGCAGCCATGTTTACATGTTAAATCAAAATATGAAAATGTGGAAAAGAATGAGTACTTTTAAGAATATACACGAAAACTAAATGAATACATATATTTTATTGTTAGATGTTGTAAAATATATTGTTTTTGGAAGTTAACATACAAATAGCGATATTTCTCCTCCTGTAGTTTTACGATATTTGTGTGTTACCATTCCATTCCTTGTATTAAGAGATTTGTATGATTTAATTCCGGCGATCTATAAAGCTAAGAATATATACAACCGTATTTAATAAATAATATACATTTTATGTAAAAATCTTTTAAAAAGTTTTACATACGTAGAATATAATTTCTGAATTGATAACTTATGAATTTCAAATGAAAAGTTCGGAATTTCATATGAAATATTCTGAAATTCATTTGATGAGTTCTGAATTTCAAATAACAAGTTGTGATTTTCAATTGATGAGTACTGAATTTCAAATGGAATTTCTGAATTACAATTGATGAGTTCTGAATTTCAAATGGAAATTCTGAATTACAATTGATCTTTTCTGAATTACACTTGGAAATGGTGTAGTAAAGAAAGGTTACAAAAATAGAAATAGAAATATCCATTCGTCAAATGCCGACTTAAGCCAAGAAAACGAAAATTATATAAATTTGTTTAGTTTTTGTGTTGTTTGATTAGTGAACAATTTGATTGATTTTCTACGTGTTTTGAATGTAGTATATTCGAATTCCAGCTATTCGATTAAGTAATGTTGCAAAAAATCCAAATGGCGTTATGTAAGGAAATTCAAGGATACAAAATGTATTGACATTGTGAACATCCTTGTTCCACCAGGGTATGGACTACTCGTTGTAAAGCAGTCTTCAAGAGCTTTTATAATACGACGATGCATGCGGACAATAATTGATCTTATAAAAGTGCGTTTATTTCTAGAAACACTGTAGCATGAATCATATTCCGTCATGTAAGTATAGCGTAAGTAAAATATACCAAATAAGCATGCAGGTATTATTGAATATTGGGAACCATAGATTATTGCTGAATAATCTTATTTACGATATAAATATCGCCAATGGTTCCCCCAATAAAACACATCATAATTACAACCATAAAACTGCGTTTCAATCGCAAGAGTAATTAAAAGGATAAAAGTTAGTTGAACACTGTAAATTGCCAACTTTGTCAAATCACAAAAAAACACACTACATTGAATAAAAAATTTTAACGTCGAAATTCGCTGCAACGAGGAGCAGCAAACGTGCCAAATTTTATACAAATCGGAGGACCTCGGGTTCGCGAAAATGTTGATTTTTTTTTAAATCACCCAGATCTGATCTCACATAAACAAATCGCAATAATAAGTACTCGATATACTCGATATAACTATTGATTGTCAGAATAACGACAATCAATAGTGCGTTAAATCGGGAATCCACGATTTGATTTCGTATTTCCAAATCGTAAGGTTTTACTTTTGCTTCTTCAAAACTTCCTGGTTTTGATAAAACCGAAAAAATAGAAATCGAACATTTCCTATTAAAAATGTGGTAGCATTGACCCACCGCCGTCAATAATTTCGGTTGAGCTCCACACTCTAATTGGCGTTAGTGGGAATTAAATAAAACTAAACAAACAAAGAAGTGTTTTATTTTCTGATACATGTTCTTCACGTTTGTCTTCCAATCTACCCATTTTTCCATTCGGAAAGATTCATAGAAGGCGGTCCAACACCGTTTTTCAGGTTTCGTACGATTTGGATTTCTGTGATATGCCTGTATATATCGAGGGCTTATATTCATAAGTGGCTATGATCAAAGACACAACTTTTCTGGAGAGCGAACAGACAGATTTTCTCCTTACTGTTAAGCGTAATTATTAATCATTCCTCTACAGTTTAATCTAAAGAGGATTACAAATTGTTACGATTAAAAAGTTTTCGAAATTTCCTATTATTCGCGGTTGTATGGTTCATAGCCACATTTGCATGTTTATAATTAAGCACTATGAATGTTGAAATAAGCACTTAGCCATTTATGTCCAAATATATAAATATAATTTATTTTTAACTCGATAACGTTTTTCATGAAATCTTGGCAATGTTGTATAGAAAACGAATTTAAAGATTCCAGCTTCATCAGTCGGATTGGTACCATTTTTTTTTTAATTTTTTTACAAAAAGTGTATATTGCGGTAGGGCACGGTAAACAAAAAATACAAATTGGATATTTTTTGGAAAATTTTCATTTTCTCAGGAAGTATGGCTAATATGATTTTCATACATGACATTTGTGTTTTTTTGATTTTCTCGCGATCTAGCCAACGGATCCGGCTGATTTTTTGTTTGTTTATTAAGAACCAATGTCGCTTGTAACATATATGTAGTCTGTCGGGAAAATCGCTGCAATTGCTGAAAAATCCAAAATTCGCGGTGGCAATTGCTTATATTTTAACTTTCTTCATCCAGAATTCTGAAACTTATCTGATACAAATATTCACATGCCAAAGAAATATTTTGGTATTCTCAATATAATAAAAAGTTACGAGGGTTTTTCTAAAGATACTTTTCACAATTTTTGACTTTACAGCCACTTTTAGCCTGATAACTTGTGAATCAAAATGCTATTAACGCGAATTGACGGAATTTGATAGTAAACAAAGTCGCTGTAGCGAATTATAACCTTCGGTTATATGCTGCTCCATTGTTGAACTATTTTATTTATATTATTTTTATGTTCATAGCCACTTCTGCAGTCACTAAACTAACGTGTGAGTGGATAGCCAAATCAGACATATTTGAAAAAATAGCTTTAGAAAAAGAAAACTCTTTTTCAAATTTATTTGACAGATGACATCCAATCTGAGAATAGTTTGACATCAAAAACTCATTTTCGAGAAAATGGTTCATAGCCACTTTTGAATATAAGCCCTCGATATGTATATTCATATACATATATATCGATATATATTTCAACATAGTTTTGTACAGCGTACGGTTGCTTAATATTATTTGATTATTAATAATACTCATACGCCCAGAGGGGCATATTGAAGTTGATCGGTTTATAGCTAAAACAAGGCTATTCCACCTACATTAATGTATGGGTAGTCAAACGAATGGAAATCACACAAGGAATTGAAATATGAATAATTATGGTTGTGGACCGATTAGGCCCCAAGGGCCTTAAAATGGACCCGATAACATACATATAAGTGCGGGAACTCAAACGAATGGAAATTGCACAAAATGGTGTAAAATTTGGTCAATGACGTATTGGGGTCTCAAGACTACCTAAAAATGACCCGTCTCTTGCATTTCAATGTGGACTTTCAAACGAAATGAAATTATACAGAAGCCGTATGTCCCAGAACGGTTCATAATTTGGTCGGGGACCCTAAAATGGACTCGACAACATACATATCGACCCTAAAATGGTCTCGACAACATACATACAACAACATGAATCTTACAAACCAACAACGCTTGCAAATTATTGAATTTTGTTATCAAAATGCGTGCTCTGTTAAGAAAGTTCATCGCGCGCTTCCATTTTATGGTTAGTTTAATCGACCCACTGAAGCGGCTATTCGGGCTATTGTGACTAAATTTCGCACCAAATTTACATTGTTGGACATTAAACCACCAACACGCTTACGTAGAGTGCGAACTGAAGAAAATATCGCAGCTTTATCGGCCAGTGTTAATGATGACGATCAGATATCGATTCGTCGCCGTTCGCAGCAATTGGGCCTCTGCTACTCAAAAACGTGGAAATGCCAAAATTGGACTAAGCAGATGGAACATTTGAGGCGCAGTCAAGGTCAACATTTGCATGAAATAATCTTCAAACATTAAATTATATGGACCGTACTATCGATTCAAATAAAGATTTCATTCATTTTTCTGAATTTTATGTATTTTTTTTTTTTGAAAAACTTTCCTATAGCTTTTAAAAAATCACCCTTTATAAATGTGTACACTCAAACGACATTATTCTATGTCGCATGATCCCCAAATACGGACCAGTCCCTTGCGTGTCAATGTGGACACTCAAACGAACTTAAATTGTACAAGGCTTTCAAATAATATGAAACTGCATGGGCTGGGCGAATATGACTCTCAGGATCAAAACAAATCTTGAGGCCCGTTTGGGTCTAGGTAGAAAACATCTTTGTCTACACCTTCGATCCACTTGAATCTGTATACTGAAAAAGTAATATTTCGACCTAAATATCAAATTCTATAAAAAAATAAAATAATAAGAAATACAATTCTTTGTAGTAAACAAATATTATAAAAAATTCAGACTTTGGCACTCTGTAAGTAAAAAACTTTGAGTCGCAGCGAAAAGCCACTTTTGTGACTTAATATTCAATATGCCTATATTCTAAAAATGCCTTAGATTGTTCTCGTTTATTTTTTTTGCCAAAAAACAGGGGATTTGGCCCGCAGTGCAACGTATCGATTACTTCTTTCATAGTATGTATGCATAGTATGCTCGTTTTAAGGAGAATTCATCAATTAATGTTCAGAAATTCAGAATATTTAGTAAAAAACTACCTGGGGAGTTTGAAAACTACTTAGCTCGTCAGAGGATATTGCTGGAGCTGGGAATAATCATAAAACATATCAATCTCCACGTTCACGGGGAGGGGGTAACCTTTTATATATGTATGTGTGGTGCATATGCAAATACACATATAATGTAGTACTCACACTCATGAATTCATCATTTGAATTTCAGAACTTTTCATATGATTTCCAGAAGTTCTATTTGAAATTCAGAAAATAAAATATCATATTATCGATGTCATTAGAAATGCAAATTGATACAAAGTAATCACTGGTTGTATCTGATTTGTTGTTGTTGGGCAACAAACCATACCACGATTTATGATTAAACGGAATAATAAAATGCATCAAATACGGCTTGTGCCTCCTTAAGAAGGCCTTTCAGAAGGCCATGTGCACTTCCTTCCTTTTCCCGCTGGGATATAATATATGCACGCACAACTATATATAGATTGTATATATATGTATGTGTATGGATGTAAGAATGAATGTGCAAATACATATAATGTAATACTCACACACACACACATTGTTTTAAATATTTTAGCGATATCATTATTAATATCGAATATTTATCAGCTGATAAATTGTAAACAATGAACGCGCACTCTCTGGCTTTCTCTCACCCTCTCTCCACATCGCTATGCCCAGTACGTGCTCTTCCTCCAGAGGCACACAAGTTAATCTCACTCTCACTTTCTCTGCCTGAGGCTGTTTATTGAAAACGATTGGTGTGCGCACAATCGCTATTTTGCTAATCCATTCGTTCGCCGTATGAGTATTTGCGTTTTGTTTACATTCATGTGTATCTCTGGGGCTTACGCCGAGGTATCACATCAGAGCACACGTACGAATACTCTGAGAGTATCTCGTGGTAAAAGCTTTTCTGTTGGGCACAATTATTATAAATGAGTGTGCACTGGAGAATATGTCTCAGTCGTTAACACAAATTGTCGTACGTTGTGTGGATGCGTTCATTTGCAAATTATTTATCCGATTTGCGTTCGACGTGATACGTAATGTGAATTGACTTGGAAGTCGTCCAACTGCATTACATACAAGTGCGTAATATTTACGACTTACTGACAGGAGAAGCAACCCGTATAATCAAAATCGAAAGATTCTGGAAATGCAAATTTTAAAAAACTTTTTACAGATAGTTAGTACTGATAATTAAAAGCAATAAACAAAAATATCTTATTGTTGTTGCCATGCTGCAAAGTAATATTAAGTTCCCGCAACAAAATGCGACATGGCTGCAACAATTTGAAATTTTTGAAACGTCCTTCACTTAGCTTTTCGTACTTATGGCAGTTTCTTTCCCGCGATAACTACAACATAATATGTGGCAGTTAGACGATAGTGGTCTAAGTAAAAAATCCAAAAAAATGAGATATGCTATTTTTTCTCTTCACTTTGATCAGTTCTCTAATCTCTCTATATATAAAAGAGTTGCGTGATTGAGTGACTGACTGATCACTCCCCAGACAAAACGGCTAGAGCTAGGATCATGAAATTTGGTGTGTACATTTCTCTTACAGTGTAGAGGTGTGATAAGACGGGATTTTTCGAAATTCATTATTCCCCGGCTGGGACTAGAATCTTGAAATTTGGTACACAAATTTCTCTTATAGCTTCAACGCGCCCAAGAAAATATTTTTAAAAATTCGTACTTTTTGGGGGTGAAATCGGCTAAAAAGGGATTAAAATAGTGCTAATAAAATGGATGGAGCTGAAACCATAAAATTCGGTGTGTACATCCCTCAAAATGTTTAGAATCGCAAAATGAAGGAATTTTTCGAAATTTGTACTTTTAAAGGGAAAAGGGGGCCAAAAGGTACAAACAAAACTGATGACGCTACAATAATGAAATTCGGTGTGTATATTCGTTTTACAGCGCAGATCACTAATAAGAAAGCATTTTTTCGAAATTTGTACTTTTAAGGCATTAAAAGGGATAAAAATTGTACCACCATCCTGACCAAACGGCAGGGCCTAGAATCTTGAAATTTGGAACGGGCATTACTTTTACAGCACGAATGCGACTAAGAAAGTTCGTACTTTTTGTGAGTGAAATTGGGTAGAAAGGGATACAAAATGGTACCAATCAAACAGACGGAGCTGGAATCATGAAATTCGAATGCTTACAAACGCAAATTGAAGGAATTTTTCGAAATTCATACTTTAAAGGGTAAACGAGAAAAGCGGGATAAAAAAGGTGCCAAGAACATGGATGACGCTACAATAATTAAATTCGGTACGCATATTCGTCTTACAGTGTAGATGAGTAATAACAAGGAATTTTCCGATATTTGTACTTTTAAGGGATTAAATGGGTTAAAAATTGTACCACCGCCAAATTGTCTCAAAATACTGTGGATAGAATCTTGAAATTTGGAACGCATATTACTCTTATAACGCGAATACGACCACGAAAATATTCGTCATTAATTTAAACTTTTAGGTGTGAAATTGGGTAAAAACGGATAACAGCGGTACCAATCATGAAATTCGGTTTGTACATGCATAGAAACACAAAATTAATATATTTTTCGAAATTTGTACATTTTTAGATCCCTATGGTACCAACAACACGGCTGAAACTAGAGTAGTGAAATTCGGTGTGTATATTCCTCTGACAGTGTAGACGCGAAACATTAACTGATTATCAATATTTATACTTTTGTATATGTACTTTAATGGGGGAAGCGGCTCAAAAGTGGTGCAAATGATACCAACCAAAATTGGGGATTTGGGATAAAGATAGTACCAACCAAAGTTTTCAGCTAGAATATGAAAAGAAATTCGGTGTGTACATTTCTCCGAGTACATAAATTAATTTTTCGAAATTTGTATGTTTAAGGGCACAAACGGCACAGAAGGAGTTATGTGTGAACATTATAGTCATTATCCCCGGTAAAATAAAAAATAGATTTTTTAGATAGATAGAAAACATTTTAAAATCTTGAATTGCAACTAATCTCAATCATACGTATGGAAGTTATGTCAGTTTTCTTTTGTCCAAAGCTTATGTCAATTTGCGTGAAAGTATAGAAGTTATATTAGGTTCAATTTTACGTACGGGTCGTTTGTTTTGGAATATGGACTATACGTGTGTGGGTACCATAAGATGTATATCAATTTCCACCATTTTCGAATTTAAACTAAGTTTGGAAAAATAGTACTATGTGCAGAGTTTGAATAAATTCTTTAAGTCCCTTCCAGAGTCGTCGTGTATACCAGCGAGCCAGACGGACGTGAAAGGGACTTGGGACATACTTATGGTTTTAAATCTCTCCTTCAATGCGTTACACTTTTATTCTACCCCTAGTGATATTTTCACAACTTAAGAAAGAAACGTCCAAATAAGTTTCTACTTTATATGATTGTTTGTAGAAAAATTGTTTCCATTTTGTGCCTATAAATTAAACTATTGACTACGTATAAACGCAGAAAGTGATATCCTTAAAAACAGTTTGAATACTGATGCAAACTACTGTCTTACCATATCATATTTCCGCATACGAAGTAGCGGGTATTTGCTAGTAATTTATAAAAAAAGTACCGTTACAATGACATTTCTCGTTTATGCACACCAAAACTACCTTCGGTACTAGTTTGGTCTGAGTCACACTATATCCTCTGTGGTGATTAAAACACACTTTTTTATTTATAATGTCAAATTTAAGTGATTCAGATAATTTGAAAGACGATTTCAATATACATAAGTTATATTTATTTCTTTTTTAATTTCTCTCTTGAAATAAAATATTTTCTTCTTTTTCATCTTTGGTAAAGAAATATTACCTTTTCGATTTAAAATATGATATATTTTGGTTTTATAAATATAACCATTTTAAATTGCCTAATTTTTTAAAATTTGAGTAGAATGAAAGTGGTCTTAGATGTACCAACGACATTGACTTTTCATAAAAGTTCGATATATTAGTAGAATATTCTGAGAAAAAAACTAACACTACTAACAGGCACATTTGATGCAACGAAAACTTATATAGGAAACATTAATGTCCAGTTTTTCAGTAAGTTATAATCTTGAAGTTAGGTAGACAACACCATTTAAATATAACTAATTTCATCCACGAATGAATATGAAGTTACGTCGTTGGCATCATTGAAACGATTCCATTACAGAAACGCAAAAAAAAACAAGTAAGGAAAGGCTAAAGTCGGGCGGGCCGACTACATGATACACACCACTTTCTATCCGAATACAATTCAACTCGGTACAAAAGTGAAAACGGGAAGATTTTTTGTATGTTTCCTAATCTTAGGCTAATATGACCTGGTCCAATTTGTCAAATCGAAAAGAATATTTGTATCGGTGCAATATCTAAACACGGCATAAAGTGACTAACTTTCGCAATAAGTTCCTCCAGTTCAAATATAACGTGTTATGCTCACTTTGAAGAAATTCGGTAAAAATTCGTGGTTTCTGGCGCGGTAAAAAATCAAGCTGTGTGCGAAATTTGTATGGGAGCTATATGTAAATCTGAAGTGATCTGACCAATTTTCACCATGAGTGTTTCTAGTTGAAATATAAGATATTGTGAAAGATTTGAAGAAGATCTGTTAAAATGCGTGGTTTATAGAGTGGAAAAAGTAAAATCGAGAGTGAAATTTGTGTGGGAGCTATAAAATCTGAACCGATCGGACTCATTTGCACAATGGCTTTTTATAGAACAAATATAAGATATTTTGCCTAATTTGAAGAGGATCTGTTAAAATATGTGGTTTCTAGAGCAGAAAAAGTCAAATCGGGAGCGAAATTTTAATGGAAGCTATATATGAATCTGAACCGATTTGACCTATTTTCATCACAAAAGATCCTAATTTAAATATAAGATGTTTTGCCAAATCTGAAGACAGTCTGATACAGTATGTGGTTTCTAGAGCGGAAAAAGTCAAGCCGGGAGTGAAATTTGTTTGGGAGCTATATATAAACCTGATCCGATCTAACACATTTTTACAACAGGTGTTTCCAGTTGAAATATAAGATGTTTTGCCAATTTTGAGGAAAATTTTTTGTAATATATGGTGAGTGAAAAGAGTCAAATCGGGAGTGAAATTCGTATGAAATAAATCTGAACCGATTTTCTACAAATTAAATAGCGTTCGTCCTTGTATCGAAAAACTTTGTTGTGCAATGTTTCATTTGCACTCTCGTGGAGTGGATAAACATTAGTACAGCGCACCGATTTCATTACCGAAACGAATTCATTACAATGTTTCATTTAATTTCAAATCAAAGAAACGAAATGATTAAAATTACCAGCATCAATTTTGGAGTTTTTAGCTGCACTCCCTTCGTATGCATAATTTTTATCATTTTCTACCCAGTTTCGAAGAAATGATAACCGCAGAGCCTTTATATCCTCGATCTAATGTTTCTAGATGCAGCCGGTAATTTTATTTTTATACCCTCCACCTCCAGGAAGGGGGTATACTAACTTTGTCATTCCGTTTGTAACACCTTGTAATATAGACCTGAAACTCTATAAAGTATATACATATATTATTGATCTTCATAAAATTCTAAGACAATCTAGCCATGTCCGTCCGTCCGTCTGTTGAAAGCCACGCTAGCTTCGAAGCAAAAGGAGCTACGACGTCCAAATGTACCATAAACATAAATTGTCGTAGATCGATTGGGATTATCGGTCCAGAAGGAAAAATTTTTCCCTCACAAGGACTGAAAATACCCATAATAACTCCTAATATTTTTGAGTATTTATCTTATATTGGGTATGCGCATCCCCCCCCTATAACAAAACGTGCACCATAAATTGATTCGCATTCGTAGGGGATTAAATGGGGCAAAAATGGATAAAACTGGTACCTATCAAACGACCACAGGTAGAAACACAAAATTCGGTGTGTACATTCCTCTAATTAACTAGATACATAATATAAACGAATTTTTCCCAAATTCGTACTTTTAAGGGGTAAAATGGGAATAGAAGGATAAAAATGGTACAAACCTCTGATTGCATAGACACATAAAATAGACGGATTTTTCGAAAATCGTACTCTTAAGGGGGTAAAATGGGAAAAAGGCGATAAAAATGGTACCAACCATATGACCGCAGCTAGAATCATGAAATTCGGTGTATACATTCCTCTGAGTACATTCCTCAAATTTCACGATTATAGCTGTAATACTTTAGTTGGTACCATTTTTATCCCTTTTTGTCCCATTTCACCCCCTAAAGGTGTGAATTTCGTAAAACCTTGTCATAGTCCGCGTCTCCGTCATATTTGGCGACTACCCTGAAAATTTCATGACCTGATCAATGATAAGTCAGTCAGTAACGCAACTCTTTATACCCTCCACTAGGGTATTATGTCGTTGTGTATTTGCTGGAAACCGAGATAAACCCATTGTTAAGTATTTGAATCGATTTAGCCATGTCCGCCTGTCTGCCCGTCCGTTCATCTATTCGTGTAATCAAAGTACAGGTCGCAATTATTGTCCGATCTTAACAAAAATTGACACAAGTGAGATTGCGGCTCAAGGACGAAACCTATTTAATTTGCAGCAAATCGATTCCGCTCTAAAACCCACATATTTTACTTTATTTGCTTAAATTATAATTCAACTAGAAACATCTATAGTGAAATTCGGCCAGATCAGCTCATAATACAAAATGTCATAATACCAGTGCTGTTAAATTTCGATTACGATTAGTAATCAATTGCATTACTTTTTAAAAAGAATCGTAATGATTATATAATCCACTATTCAACAATTTCTGATTACTAATTGATTACGATTACAAATAATCAGGATTACTTGCGATTACTGAAAAATAATCAAAAGTAATCAAAAATGAGTTCGACTACTTTAAAAGATTACTTTTGATTATTTTTGATTACTTTTGATTACTTTTGATTTTTTGTGATTACTTTTGATTATTTTTAAAGGAATCTTGTACATTACATTTATTGAAAAAAAAAACTATACAAAGTTAAGTTAGGGTGAATCCGCTAAATAATTGAAAATCTGAATTAAGTAAGTAACATAAATAAATTAAATTCTGCTACAATAAAATGAATAAATAATGAATAATAATTCTCATTTACATAAAATTTGAATTGGCTTTCATTAAAACTAATTTTTTATTTTTGATAATTTTTCAGTAATCGCAAGTAATCCTGATTATTTTTTGATTACTTGTAATCGTAATCAATTACTAATCGTATAAAACTGAATGTAATCGTATTGTAATCATTACTTCTACTTAAAAAAAAGTAATCTAATTACTAATGATTACGATTACTAATCATTACTTAACAGCTCTGCATAATACAAATGTATTTTTTCATTTCATATATTAATTCTATGGACAATAAAGTTCCTTACAGACTAGCAATATACACTCCACGAGAGTATTATGCCTTTGTGCATTTGTTTGTAACACTCAAAGGGAAGGGAGATAGACCCATTATTAATTATACCGATCGGCTTAGAATAGCAATGTCCGTCTGTCTGTCTGTCCGTCCGTCTGTCTGTCCATCTATTCTTGTAATCAAAGTACAGGTCGCAATTGTTGCCAAAATCAAATGAAACTTTGCACAACGAAGCTTTTCGGGATAAGGACGAACGATATTTAATTTGAAGAAAATCGGTTCAGATTTAGATATAGCTCCCATACGAATTTCACTGGGAGTTCCATTTGAGTTTTCTGTCAAAGCGGACGTAAATTTTTCAAACTTTTTCTGTGCGGAGAAAAAATATTTTTTCAAATAAAAAATTTAAATTTTGTATTTGATTTTTGAATTCGTTCTTCACGTTTGGAATTATGGAAGACCCACCAAAGGGCTATTCTGAACCGAAGAAACCACCGGACAAATCATCCCATGGACGGGGCGACATTGGTGTGGCTTTGAAAAACGCTGTTTTCGCCGATGAGGCCGGCAACCACAATCAAGATTCTGTTACTCTCAACATCGGGAAAAACATGAATGCAACAGGACATGCCGACGTTGGTACAATTTTTAATGCTGCTGTTTTCCCCGACGAAGCTAATGGTCGCAAGGTATTTTCGAAGCAGGATACAGTTTTCCTCGTCAACAAGGGCAAAATGGTGTCTGCTCCTGGACAAACATCCGCCATTGGGTCAAAGCCATACGACACCAAAAAGAGAGGTATAATTTCTGCTAAACAAACGCCCCCTTACATACACCCATCGGCTTTTGGGTTGGAGTCCGTCGATTTTATAAATACAGATAGGAGTCATGTCGTACAAACTACTACCACCAAACATCTATCACAAGAAACTCCCACAAATGGGAACCTTACTCAGATTCAAAGTAATCCTAACAACCATGTCAATATTTTGGAAGATAAACTTTTGAGCAACCCTTTTGAAGCCAATATGGATGTGGCTATCGACTCGGATGAATACGATGAAGGTTTCCGGCCTGTACAAAACAAGAAATGCAAGCAGAATTCAAGAGGTGATTCTAAAATAGATTTTTCTAAATTACCGTCTGTTAGTTCACATACTGGTAATATAAATAGTAATAGGGAAGAGGCTGCGAATTCGCGCAATAGATTCGCTATTTTAGGATCCTTAGATATAGAGCCAGAATGTAATAACTCACATGTGAATGTTAATGTGAATCAGCCACATAAAGTCCAGCCACGTACACAGATAAAAATTTTTGCCCTCCAATTTTTTTATTCAATATAAATATTGGACATTTGATTAAACAGTTAGATTCAAAGAAAGTTGTTTATAAAATTATCAACAAAAGCAGATTCAAGAGTAAGTTGTATGTTCAAGATCCCTTGATACACGCAGAGATGATGGATATCCTTAGGGAAGGTAAATTTGAGGCATATACGTACACTCCCAAGGAATTGAGAAATATAAGCATTGTTTTGCGTGGTATCTATCATGGCACGGATTTAGACGTTCTCAAGGCGGCGATGGATAGGGAGGCGCCGGATACTATAAAGGGTGTTTCGAAGTTTACGACTACACTTTCTAGGAAGAACGGTTTTGATACTGGTCTGTTTTTGATTTCTTTACTGCCTGGGAAGACTATCTCCGATATTTCACACGTGAAGTATGTTTTGAGACAGAGGGTTACTTTCGAATCTCCCAAGGCTAACATGACGGCTGTGCAATGTTGGAGGTGTCAACAATGGGGTCATGTCGCAAGGAATTGTACTCGGGATCGTGCGTGCATTAAGTGCGATAAGTCTCATGAACCTGGCAAGTGCGAGTTTGTGCAGAATGAGGATAACAGGCCGTACTGTGTGAATTGCAAGGAATTTGGTCATCCATCTAATTATAGGAGCTGTCCTGCCTATCTGAGATATGAGGATTTGAGGAAGAAAATTCAGGTCGCCGCTAAGGAGAAGAGGTCGCAGATTTCTGCTGGTGTTTTCGGAGTATTGGATATAACGTATTGGATAGGACGAATTTAGTCCAACAGGGAAAAACTTTTGCTAGTTGTCTTCAGGGTTCTACTCCTTCCCAGGGTCATAGTAGGGTGTCTCCTATTGTTCAAGAGTTCTTGAAAATAGCGAAGGTTCTGTGTGAACCATAGGTAATTTCTTTGGAGGAGAAATTGGAACGATTTGTTAGGGGGTATAAGGCGCTCTCGGTGGATGAGGCCAAGGCACAATGTTTAGGATTATTGGATGAACTTAACAGGTCTTATGGTCCGTAGGTGTCTGAATTTCATAACTTTTAATGTTAGGTCACTGGTCGAAGTGAGCCGTAGGATCGAGTTGTTGGAGTTGTTGGGAGCTAACAATATTGATTTTGGTTTCATACAGGAAACCCACTTGGAGGGAAATCATCGCGTAATTTTAGGAGAATATAAGTTTTTGAGAGACGAAAGTGCTCTTGGGTTGGCTTTGGTTTTGAGGGATAATGTGCAATTTTCGAGGGTGGGAGTGACTGGCCTTCAGTTTCCTAATTTGTTTATCACTGTTAATGTGTCGGTTGATGGTGTTTTGCGACGAATTTTGTTTGGTTCGATTTACTTTCCGTCTAATTTGAGAGAGACTGTTATTCATGATGGTCTCTCTAGGATTTACGATTTTTCCAGGAATTTTGACGGTGTAATTTTGGGCGGCGATTTCAATTCGAAGAACATTGCTTGGGGTGATACTGGCAATAATATGAATGGTAACGGTCTTCTTAGGTGGATTAATGACAATTCATTGGTGAGGTTATGCGACTCTTTACCTTCATATCCGAACGGCTCTTCATTTTTGGATCATTTTTTGATCAGTCCTGATTTAATTGACGTCCTTAATCCGAATTTTTGTATTCAAACCATTCCAACGTTCTCGGATCATTTCCCTTTGAAATTGCAGATTACCTTTACTGGAGTGGAGGTTATGGTGAATAGACCCAGAGACTTTGTTTCGTTTGAGAGGACAAATTGGGATACATTTCGGAGGGATTTGGCGGCAGAGCTTGATGCACATTTTCCACCGGTGGACAGAAATCTCGCTGAGCATGAGATTGATCAATATATTAATGAATTTTCCACAACGGTTGGGCTTATGACGACATTACATTCGGAGAGGATTGAATGCAGGAGTAAGAAATATATAGTATCGGAGGATATAGGAAGATTATATAGGATAAAACATGGTTGGCAAAGGGAGTTGAAGAGGATTTACCATCGGACCTTAAATAGGCACAATCCTGAATATCGTTTGCTGTCGAAACAAATTCAGTTGCTGAAGATTTTGATAAAGGAACAAGTCGAGAGGGAACAGTCGAGGCTGTTTGATGACAGGTTAAGGAATATTATACCCGGGCCGAATGCTTATAGAAAAATTTACGAATTAATTGGTAAAGAAAGGAAGTCTCAGGTTGGGGATATTTCAGTTGGAGGCGTGGTTATTTCGGACGAGGATCAGAAGCTTGATTGTTTAGGGAATCATTTTGCTCGTGTTTATAATGGTTCTACACCTAATAGGGACGTATCTGTAATAGATGATACGATCGAGACTGTATTGTCACAGGTTCCGACGAATTTGGTGGATTTCAGTGGGGCACTTACTGCTCTCAATGGGGCTATGGATGTCAGGTTTACTTGTGTTGAATCTGTTCGGGGCTTATCCAAGTCCTTGAACAGCAAGAGGTCGTTTGGGTTGGATGATATATCCAATTATGTAATCAGGAAATTCCCAGTGAGAGCATTCGAATATTTAGTTGTTATTTATAACAACTGCATAAATAACTCGTATTTCCCCAGGGGTTGGAAAATTGCGAGGTTAATTCCCATTCGGAAGAAACAGCATTCGTCTGATATCAGCGATTTAAGGCCGATCTCTCTACTATCTAATTTGGGCAAATTATTTGAGAGGATTTTACGTGATAAGATGGATTCTGGTGTAGGTCCGGATTATATTCCCCAATACCAATTTGGTTTCAGGAAGGGTCATTCCACGGTGGATGCATTGACCAAATTTAGTTCTGATGTCATCAGTAATCTGAGAAGGAGGGAATGTACTGTTGCTGTATCGTTAGACATCGAAAAAGCTTTCGATAGGACCTACCATGACGGAGTTATTTTCAAGATGATACGGATTGGGTTTGCACCACATATTGTGAAGATCTTCCGAAGTTTTTTTACTGATAGACGATTCTATGTTCAATTGGGGCAGTCACGGTCCTCTATGCATTCGGTCGCTTGTGGGGTGCCACAAGGGTCAATTCTTTCTCCTCATTTGTTCAGTATTTATATGCATGATTTTCCTCACGAGTACCGAAACTCTTTGGGAGTGTTGTATGCTGATGATTGCCTGTTATATGCCCATGCGGAATCGCCGATTGAGGCGTTGGGAATTGTGTCAAGGCATCTTAAAACTGTCGACGAATTTTACTCCGAGTGGGGGATTAAAATTAATACTTCGAAAAGCGAGGCAATGTGTTTGAGGAACGCTTCGGGAAGGTGTAAGAGTTGGGTCGTGCCTGAAAGTAAATGTCTGAAGTTGTTTTTGAATGGTGTGGAGATACCAGTCAGAGACAGCTTCAAATATTTGGGAGTACGCTTTAACAAATTGGTAAAGTTTAACGAGAATGCGCGATGTGCCTTGGCAAAGGCATGCCGAATTAAGGGCTCCTTTGGGAGGCTGTTTAATAGTAGAACTTTGCCGGTTCGGACTAAGTTATTGCTGTATAAGATAAGTATAAGACCGGTCTTGCCCTATGGTTTCCCAATTTGGTTTACGATTTCCCCAACGGTTATGAAGAAGTTTGGCATTTTGGAACGTAAAATACTTCGCTGTTGTATAGGCAAAAACTTTCAATCATTTAATAAGCGTTTCTCAAACAGATTTGTGTATGAAACTGCCTCTGTCTTACCCATTTCTGTGTATGTGATGGACTTAATTAAGAGATTTGTAAACAGACTTTTAATACACGATAACCCCTTGATACAGGGTGTAATTCGGGATCAATCTGGTTTCGATTGGTATAACAATTATTATATCGCATCTCTTGGAATGGATTTATCTATGGACGTGGCGTCGACTTTGTGTCCTGAGTTCTATAGTCATGCTCACCCCGGCACACACAGAGGTTAGTTGTTCACTTAAATGTAGAAGGTATTTTGGGTGTTGTGTATTTGGTGTTGTTTGTTGTGCTTTCGAAGGATTTGAACTTCGTTCTCGCACAGTCTCGAAACAGACTGTGCGAGAACGAAGTTCAAACTTGCGTTGGGTTTTGTTTTTGTGGCGTTTCGGAGCATCGAGTTTTTTCGGTGATGTTCGATGAAGGCTGAATACGCTACATTCAAACTATCACTATTATGTTTAATATTTTGGTTGTTGTTTTTTATATCTTCTCACATTGAATATATTAGGGTTAGATTAAGTTTTAGATTAAGTATTAGATTAAGTTTAGATTAAGTATTAGATTTAAGCATATTACATATGAGATAAGCTCTCACGTTATGTAAGTGCCGGAGCAAGCGCGAATTCATCCACCTTTACAGTCAATGTATAAATGTTACACTTAATAGTAAAAAAGCAAGATGCTGTATAATTACTTTATAGTTATTAGAACAATACGTAATAGTTTTAAGAATTTTCTAAATTATGTTTTCAAAAACCATTTGTATGTTATAAAAAGACTCAATAAATCTAACTTGAACTTGAACGAATTTCACTGCCGATTTGAATTTTCTGCTCTAGAAACCACATATTTTAACAGAGGAAATTAGGCGAAATATCTTATATTTGTACTACAAACAGCCATGGTGCAAATGGGTCAAATTGATTCAGATTTATATATAGCTGCCACATAAATTTCACTCCCGATTTGACTTTTCCCACTCTATAATCCACATATTATAACATATCTCCTTTAAACCTTTCAAAATATCTAATATTCAACTAGAACTCCCATAGTGAAAATGGGTCAGATCGCTTCAGATTTACATATAGCTCTCATACAAATTTCGCACCCGGATAGACTTTTTCCGCCCCAGAAACCAAGTGAGCATAACACGTTATATTTGAACTGGAAGAACTTATTGTGATTATTGTGATTTAGATATAGCCCCGATACAAATATTCTTTTCGAATTGACAAATTGGACCAGGTCATATTAGCCGCTTTCACTTTTTTTTACCGAATTGAGTTGTATTCGGATTGAAAGTGGAGTGTATCATATAGTCGGCTCCACCCGACTTTAGCCTTTCCTT
Organism: Polietes domitor; assembly: GCA_947397865.1. Taxonomy (NCBI): domain Eukaryota; kingdom Metazoa; phylum Arthropoda; class Insecta; order Diptera; family Muscidae; genus Polietes; species Polietes domitor. The sequence goes on along the minus strand of OX377619.1, from coordinate 117,677,885 downwards.
ACTTGTTTTATACTTTATTTGTTTGGTATTGAATCTGCTCCTTAGGAGCCTAACAATATGTATATAAATCCCGTTTTGGAATGTTCTTCGGACCTCTGCACTGCATCCACGGGGTGGATATTATTTTGTTCTGCTGGGTTTAACAAGACAAGTGGTCACGCGATTGAGAGGTCCCAATACGACATCGCGATGTAGAATGGTCGACATATTTAACGATCGTGTAGAAACTCTGATAATCAATTCTTTTCCTCTTGTATTTTCGCGTGTTTCGAAGATTTCAAGATGATTATTTGTCCTTAAAGTATTTGACTGAACCCTTTGGATTTTTTCGATATTACTCGAGCATGCATTGCCCGATAATTGAGCGCCGCACAGTGTATTATCAAACTCTCAAATTTCCTGCGCCAAAATCTAAACTTTACTGATTGAATTTTGCAAAGAACATTCCTATTAATCATATTCTAAAATATCGCGGTTAATTTTAGCTGCGGATGTATTTAAAGTTCATAAATGCTAAAATCGTTGAAAATTTCATCATAAGAGAGGTTATTTTATTGGAATGTATCTCGGAAACCATGTATCGTATTGCAATTTCGATTTGTTCGTAGAAAGTATGTGCTCTTGAGGTGCTCTTTTGCATTTAAAAAGTGTAATTACGTTTTTGCTTTCCTTTTCAGACAGTGGTTTACCTGAAGGTTGTATTTATTCAGTATAAGTAATTTCCTACAGTTTAAAACTATATTCGTGAGGCCGACCGATGCCTCTGCATTTACAAACATTGTTAAACCATTGTCTTATTTATTCGTTTTAAGAAGAATATTCTGCCAACATCGATTTAATTACTGAAATGGTAAAACCTTCTAAACCAAAAATGAAGCAATACATTCTTCGTTGTACTCTGTTAATGTATTTAGGAAAACCATTTTTTATTTTGGCCTATAAAAAGGTGTTTATTTTGGATTAGATACATTTAAAATTTCATGATCATGAGAAATTCAGTATGACGATGATAAGCATCTTGAAAATATACAATTCATGTCACCTAAACAAAAACCAAATCTTAATGGATAATTAAATTAAACGACCGTATAAAGGAAACAAATAAAGCACTGCACCTTTGCATATTTGTTCTGTCAAAATCGGAATACCTTTTTTTATCAAATGTCAGTCCCAATTTCAGTCATTTAGTAGGCTGAATGAATAATATAATGATGAAAGAATATACAACTTAAATATTGTTACAATATTTTAAATAAACCACGGGAAGGAAAGTAAACTAAAACAAATAATTCATTTTATATAATAAAACAATATGTTGCGTTGGGAGCAGTAGTAACAGCAAATCACTAGAAATTAAGTTTTTGCACACAATTGGAAAGTCATCTTGCATCTTGATTGCAATTGCAATTAATCTACTTGAAATCAAACGAGGGCGATAGCGACAGCTATAGGGACCCATTGGCACTGTAATTACTTGTCGTTCCAAATTATTACGATTTGGTCCCACCAAATGCGGCGACAAATTTATTGATGACAATGCCAGCTCATCGTATGGTATGAGATTGTCGATGTTGACAACTCGATATTTGCTCGAAAGGTATTCGCTTCGCTCGTGTAGTGTTAGAATATGATTTATCTTATTTTGCACTCCAGTTATGAGACAGGCAATCTTAAAACGTTTTTCATCAACTTGTAAGTGTTTGCAGGTTACTCTTAAACGAACAGTATTTATGGAAACTTCAGGGACATATTCGCCCCAAACCATTTTTGCTTTGTTGTATTTGATGCCACGTGGAAAGAATTCAACTTCCCAGGTGAAGGGTTGTTCATCTTCGGATTCTGCAGTATCTCCCAGTTTAAAGAAACATGTCACACAATTGCTATACTTCTCAATCATATCGAAATTGTTGACCACTTTGCTTATGCTCCACGTATCGTTCGAATGCAAACGGGGGGTGAATTGTAAACAGCCATCGTCGGAGTTGCGTACCTCTGCCCGGACTGGTACGACACTCTTTGTGATATTCCAAAAGTGGAAATATAAGCAGATGGGCTAATTCTCGTGATGTCGTCATGGCAAAGCCGTTTGCTCCAACAACTGTATGAAATGGTCCTCCTTTTCGCCATCCGTCAATGAGGCATCGTTATCCAAGAGATCTTTTCGTTGCAATGGCCAATTTTGCAGTATACCAAACAGTTTGTATTCACTGCTCACAACCAAAGCATACTTTAAGGATGTAAGTTTTTTCATTTAATTGTGGACTCGAATGAAATCACTGGCAATGATTTGTATTCACATACATACATATTTAAATAAGAATTTTTTCCATTTAAACTTACATGGGAGGTGGACGTGGTTGTGGGCGGATTTAAACAAAAAATTGTTTTTGATCTAATATGACGATATAAGGGGTGCGATGTGCGAAATTTCAAGGTCCTAGCTCTATTTCTGCTAATTTTTGCCGCAGCTTGTATGAAAATATTCCACTGTGCGCCGTAGTGCCAAACTGGTTTTATCACGCTGTTGTAGAGCAGTACCTTGAATTCTAGATTTAGCCTCGAGTTTGGGTTAAGCCGCCAATGAAGCTGTCGAATTTTTAGGTTAATTTGAGTTCTTTTGGCTTCAATGTGTCTTCGCCAAGACCAGTTCGGCGGTCCAGGTGGATATCCGGGTATGTAACATTGTCAGATTGTGGAACAGAAATATTGTTTAGTTTAACCGTTTGACATGTATTGAAATTTAGAGTAAATGTTACCTGTTTATAAAGAGTGATTTTTTTGAGGTTAGGATTTTCATGCATTAGTATTTGACAGATCACGTGGGATTTCAGACATGGTGTCAAAGAGAAAGATGCTCAGTATGCTTTGACATTTCATCATGAATCGTCTTACAAACGAACAACGCTTGCAAATTATTGAATTTTATTATCAAAATGCGTGCTCTGTTAAGAAAGTTCATTGCGCGCTTCCATTTTATGGTCAGTTTAATCGACCCACTGAAGCGGCTATTCGGGCTATTGTGACTAAATTTCGCACCAAATTTACATTGTTGGACATTAAACCACCAACACGCTTACGTAGAGTGCGAACTGAAGAAAATATCGCAGCTGTATCGGCCAGTGTTAATGATGACCACCAATTTTCGATTCGTCGCCGTTCGCACCAATTGGGTCTCTGTTACTCAAAAACGTGGAAATGCCAAAATTGGACTAAGCGGATGGACCACCTAAGACGCAGCCGCGGTCAACATTTAAATGAAATTATCTTCAAAAAGTAAATGTCATGGACCAATCTAACGTTTCAAATAAAGAACTGATGAGATTTTGCAAATTTTATGCGTTTTTTTTTTAAAAAAAGTTATCAAGCTCTTAAAAAATCACCCTTTACTTTGTCTCGTTAACTTTTATCTCCAGATGGACAACCATGGTTCAACGCGTTTTAAGAGTAATTGATGCCATTCTCTGGTTTTTGTGTCTTCTCATCTATATATATAAAAATGAATCTGTGTTTGTTTGTTTGTTTGTTATTTATAGCAGCCTAAACTACTGGACCGATCTTCTTGAAATTTTCACAGTATGTTCATGCTGAACCGGTGGTGAAAATAGGCTATATAATTTTTTGATATTTTCAGTGGGCGTGGCACCTCCCACACAAATTGGGGTTTTAGTCGTTTTTTATAAATTAGCATATTTGGAATACTGTTGGAGCTAGAGCCTTGAATTTTTGTGAAAGTTCACTAATTGTTAGTCTGCACAGTTGTGCCAAAAATGGGCGGTATTGGAAAAGTGGGCGTGGCACCTCCCATACGAAGGTAAAACCTATTATTGACTATTGTCAGTTCTATGGCACCTAGAGTGCTGAAATTTTGTGCAAGTCCATCTAGCATCAATGTGCGTAGTTGTACCAAAAATGGGCGGTATTGGAAAAGTGGGCGTGGCACCTCCCATACGAAGTTAAAACCTATTATTGACTAATGTCAGTTCTATGGCACCTAGAGTGCTGAAATTTTGTGTAAGTCCATCTAGCATCAATGTGCGTAGTTGTACTAAAAATGGGCGGTATTGGAAAGGTGGGCGTGGCACCTCCCATACGAAGTCAAAACCCAATTTTGAATATTGTCAGTTCTAGGACACCTAGAGTGTTGAAATTTTGTGTAGGTGCATCTAGCGTCAATGTGGGTAATTGTGCCAAAAATGGGCGGTATTGGAAAAGTGGGCGTGGCACCTCCCATACGAAGTTAAAACCTATTATTGACTATTGTCAGTTCTATGGCACCTAGAGTGTTGAAATGTTGTGTAGGTGCATCTAGCGCCAATGTGGGTAATTGTGCCAAAAATGGGCGGTATTGGAAAAGTGGGCGTCGCACCTCCCATACGAAGTTAAAACCCAATTTTGAATATTGTCAGTTCTAGGACACCTAGAGTGTTGAAATGTTGTGTAGGTGCATCTAGCGTCAATGTGGTGGTTTTGCCAAAAATGGGCGGTCTTGGAAAAGTGGGCCTGGCACCTCCCATACGAAGTTAAAACCTATTATTGACTAATGTCAGTTCTATGGCACCTAGAGTGCTGAAATTTTGTCTAAGTCCATCTAGCATCAATGTGCGTAGTTGTGCCAAAAATGGGCGGTATTGGAAAAATGGGCGTGGCACTTCCCATACGAAGTTAAAACCCAATTTTGAATATTGTCAGTTCCAGGACACCTAGAGTGCTGAAATTTTATATAGGTGCATCTAGCATCAATGTGCGTAGTTGTGCCAAAAATGTCCTCTATTGGGAAAGTGGGTGTGGCACCTCCCATACGAAGTTATAACCTATTTTTGAATTTGTGTTAGTAGATCCAGTGTAAATAGTTGTGCAAAGATGGGCGGAAAGTGGCCGTGACCCTTCCCATTCGAAATTAAAAACCGTTTTAGAGTATATTCGACGCCAAGATTCCTATATTGTTTTGTGAGCTAATACAAATATAATATAGAAATAACAAAGGGTGATTTTTTAGCTATTATCTTTTTGGCAACACTGGTTTAAACAGCTGACGCACGTTACGTGTTTTGTTTCACTGTCAAACATCTTCAGTTTAGTCTATAATTTAACCATGAATCGTCTTACAAACGAACAACGCTTGCAAATTATTAAATTTTATTATCAAAATGCGTGCTCTGTTAAGAGAGTTCCTCGCGCGCTTCAGTGGTCAGTTTAATCGATCAACTGAATCGGCTATTCGGGCTATTGTGACTAAATTTCGCACCAAATTTACATTGTTGGACATTAAACCAGCAACACGCTTACGTAGAGTGCGAACTGAAGGAAATATCGCAGCTGTATCGGCCAGTGTTAATGATGACCATCAATTTTCGATTCGTCGCCGTTCGCAGCAATTGGGCCTCTGCTACTCAAAAACGTGGAAATGCCAAAATTGGACTAAGCAGATGGACCATTTGAGGCGCAGTCAAGGTCAACATTTGCATGAAATAATCTTCAAACATTAAATTATATGGACCGTACAATCGATTCAAATAAAGATTTCATACATTTTTCTGAATTTTTTGTGTTTTTTTTTTGAAAAACTTTCCTATAGCTTTTAAAAAATCACCCTTTATACAATACAATATACAAATAAGCGGGATTTGAAAGATGGGGAATTTTTTATTAGAATTTTGTAAAATTACACGTTTTCTTTTTTTTAGCACAATAGTAAAGAAAGCTTAAAAAAGGTAATATTCATTCGTCAAAAGCCGACTTAAGTCAACAAATGGAAATTATATTAATTTTTTAGTTTGTGTGTTGTTTGATTAGTGAACAATTTGATTGAGTTTTTATGTGTGTTTGAATGTTGTACATTCGAATTCCAGGTATTCCGTATTCCAGTAAGTTCTTCTTACGTAGAAATTTTTTTGTTTTGGTAATGGAAAGGAGGAGAATCACATTCAACCTAAAATCAATTTTATTTTTGACAATTCTTCCTTTATTCGCCGCAAACTAAAGTTCTGTTCTTCAAAATTCTCCATGGAACATATCCATTCTTTTAGTATCTCAGGGAAGTACCTTGATTATAAGTGGTACATATATTACCGATCACAAGAAAAACAATATAAAACCTGATTTTAATTTCCGTTTGTTCTTTTGCCTGGCGAAGCGGGCGGGGGTTCAGCTAGTATAATTATAAAATTTAATTTATTAAGTTATTTAACAATATGTATTTTAAACTTAAAACTAGGAAGACTTAAATCTATCGATTCACAAATAGAGTTGTAAAGTCTCATTGATTTCTGTAGAAGTTCATTAAGGTCATAATTGTAAAATTGTGTTTCGCCATCGTAGCAAAAGTAGCTATGTGTTTTTCCCAATTATTCAGGAGAGTGTAACAACTGTCTACTTTTTTCATTTCGCGATAATTTTGATATGATTGATTTTTTGTTTTTTCCTACACCCATTTCTTGTAAATTTGTCAAAAAATTTTTCATTAATTTATGCCGTTTTAGCGTGTTTAACTGATTTTCTAAAAACTACACATAGCTACTAGGATTTGCATCCCGCGATTTCCTGCGAATTCGTACTGGAATCCCGCGGGAATTCGGTAGAAAATTTTACATATTTCTTCGCATATTTTTTTCATCATTCCCACAATAAAATTTAAAATTTTGTATAAAAATTTAGATCACATAGCTTTTAATCAGGTATGCCAAATAATGCAGTTGGATGACAAAATATTTTTAAGCTGTGTTCGGATGTAGACTCAAAATCCATTTTTTCGGAATTTTCCTGTCAAGCTCCATATGAAAAAGATAAAATCCGGTAAAAATAGATTTTGGGCGTGTATCCGAACGCCAAAATGAAGAAATTAAAGTTTTCGAAGCGACGATGTGAACGATCGTTCTCCGACGCGTCCACATTTTCCAATAAAATAAGAAATATCTGATCTTTAGTTAATTTTGAAACTTGAAAAGATGTTTGAATTGATCTCACAATGCGCTTTTTTATATGAATTCTGTAACAGGTTCGTTGTGAAATATATATATATATATATATATATATATATTACTTTAATAAAATGTGAATGTTTCATTGGAAAAAATAAATGTATGTATGTTGATGATTTCTCGTGCTGTTCTGGGACATTGAAAAAATAATTCCCATTTCCTGGGAAATAAAAAGTACGGAAAAAAAGCAAACCCTAATAGCTACTTTTACTACAGAATTTATTTATTGAAATTTGATTATTTCATATACATATGTAGCTAGTTTTGTTGAAAGAGATTTTGTGAATCTAGGAGATCGTTAGACATGGATGTTTAAAGAATTCATTAATAATATCATTAATTAATATGATGTACTATTCACGATTTTTAGCGTTTTAAGATGAGATGCTGGAATATATGTTACTTCAAATGGGCAAATATAGTAGTCCGTCTAAATGTTATCTAGTAAAATAATTTAAAAATTTTAGGTCCATAATTGCATAATGTTTATACCCTAAACCAGAGCGTGGAATTGGGTATTATAAGTTAGTTACACGCCAAATGTCTGTAACACCAAGAAATAATCAAGCTACACTGAAAGAAAAATCGTTCGTTGCATCAACGAATCATATTCGTTATTTTCATTTCGTTGCAGCAACGAAATATTACGTTCCCACAACAAACCGCGACGTTCATGCAAGGATTTGAACGTTTATGGTATGAAACCCGTTTTTCGAACTTTTCGTACAATTTAATATTCGTTGATGCATCGAAAATACGCTCTTTTATTTTTTACATGGGAAAATATTAATCAATACAAAAAATCTATAAATTTATGATTATAATCATTGTTTTTAGACAAATCCATATAATTTTGTCAAAATTTATTAAAATTAATGGAGTTTACACAATATGTTAATATCGCGAAAAGTACACTTTGCCTCAACAACTCATTCGTTGCAGGAAAGAAACTGATATCGTTGCAGGAACAATTTATTCACACACAGATTATGTGTTTTTCTAGAGTGCGTGTTTTTGGGATGTATTCGATAGGTATGTTGTAATTCTCATTCACGTTGTTGGAGTTCTGCCTTAAGTAGTTGAGGTGCTACTGCGAATAATCACTTCGAAGTCCATGAAAGTTATTATGAAACTAAATTCTCTATACTGAAAGAAAATCGTTCGAGGCCGGGACGAATTTTGTATTTGAACATCAACTAACGTCGACGTTCGTTGCTGCAACGAATATTTTTGTTTCAGCAAAGAAACCGCGTTGTAGTAGCAACGAAACAGAGTTGTTGCATCAATGAAACAGGATTGTTGCAGCAACGAAACAATATTGTTGCAGAAACGTTTCTGATTCGTTTCAAGATTCGTTGCATCAACGAATCATTTTTCGTTGCAGCAACGAACGCCGACGTTGGTTGACTTTCAATTACCAAATTCGTTTCTTAAGCTTATGATCAAAGAACAGATAGCAATTGTTGTGCGATCAGAGAGAGATTTTTATACCCTCACTCTAGAGTAGGAGGGTATATATCATTTGGGACTGAAAAAAAGTGTAACGCATTGAAAGAGTGACTTAAGACCCTAAGTATGTTTGGACCAAATCCGTTTCACAACTTTTTAAGATGTTTGAGTCATGTCCGTCCGACTGGCTGGTGTCGAAAGGAGTTAAGGAATCGATTCAAGCTTTGCACATCGTAATATTTTTCCCAAACTTAGTTTAAGTTCGAAGATGGGCGAAATTGCCACACCCCATCTGGTACCTCCCACACAAATGGCCCATATTCCAATGTTAAATTAAAACACATATAACTTCCGCACGGATAATCAGAATCAGCTACATTTTGGTATTTGATTATGTTTTTATAATCACATTAAGTGTTCTAAATATCACGGGTTTTGCCACGCCCCTTCCAGTACATCCCACACAAATCATGCAAAACTACGTAAAATTAAAGATGTTATAACTTCTATACTGACGATCGAAATACTGCGAAATTTGATATTTAGCAATGCTTTTTTAGTGGTTACATTCGAATGGAATATGGGCGAAATTACCACACCCCATCTGGTACCTCCCACACAAAGTGGCATAAACTTTGGTTACAATAAAACCGATATAACATCCATATGGGTAGTCAAAATCATTTGCAATTTAATATTTAAAAATATTTTTATAATCATTTTAAACATAAGAAATATTTACACTTTAGCAACGCCCCTTCTGGTACCTCCCACACAATTGTCTCAATCGTAGGTAATATTAAATCCTTTATAACTGTTATACTGGTGCATGGATTCCACTATGGCGTGATATTTGATCATGTTTTACAATTATTTTATAACTGGAATCATGTGACACGAACCTCCAGCACCTTCCACACAAATTATCCTGCCGTAGATAAAATGTTATTCCTTATAACGTTCGTATATATGTTCTCTGAGAGTGAGGGTATGTATAAGTCGGTTTAGCCGACTGAAGTTTACTTACTTGTTTCTGTTAAATTTTCGGACCAGAATTATTCTTTCGATTTACTGATCCAGAATCCACATTTTAAATTGGATCTTGATCAAATTATCCATATCATGTTACATTTCATATAAGGAATATATGCAGCAAAAGTGGAACAGGTGTGTTGACGATCCAACATATGATCAGTCAGCGCCGCTTACATTCAAAATGAAAACACATCACTGGTGTTGGTGGTAACGCCATCACTGCCATTCTTGGGTTTCTTTAGTTGTCAACACCCCTAAACTCCGTCTAGGATAGGATATGAGATAAAATCGTTCCAACGCACAGGTTCCAAATCAATTTTTGGAGTTAATTCCGTAAATTTTAAACGGATAAATATATCTCGAAGAAATTTAACATGTCCAGAGCTGAATTATTTCCCAGATGATTTGCAAAATTTTGAATCTCTAATGCGTATGGAAGCAACTGGTTAACATTCCAAGATTGGTAACCTCGACCATGCCAAATTTTGAAATGAATGTCAAAATTACAATAATGCACCGATTGCAAAGATTTTTAGCACAGTGATCATCACCATCATAATTTTCCATTCGACTCCTTGCGGACCATAGGCCATCAATGATAGTCCTTTCTAAAATAAAAATATTTGCAAAAATTTTCAAAATTCAAAGCACCGATTATAAAATGAATACTTGCGTTAACGAATGCCGTGATTAGGTCCCAGCTTTTTCATTCAAAATACCTTTTTCGACATCAGTTTTGGTACAAAACTCTCAACTAGTGGTCCATGTTGGAATGTGACGTAAAACACTATTAAATCGTTCAAAGTTATCCTTCGGGTGGATCCCAAATTTTAGCGAGTAAAAAAATGTTTATTTTTCATTTGAATTTTGTTCGAAAAAAAATTAGCTATGTGCTGGAGAACACATATCTACTTTTGATAAAAGTTTTTATACCTGAAACACATAGCTACTTTTGTTACAATCTGAACCATTGTATCATGGACTTGGATTTCAAATGCAGCAATAAACATTTTTTCGAAAAAATACAACTAGCTACTTTTTGCTGCGATGACGACGATATAGTGTCTTAAAGCACGAGATGGAGCACTAATTTGAACAAACGACAACAGTTTAGGGCTCCAAATAGAAGATGCATACTCCGATTTGGAACGAAAAAAAGGACAAACTAAAACTTTCTTAGTGTGCGAATCAGAAAATTAAGAGGTGTTTCTACGAATATATAATAAAATACATAAGGGATTAAGCCTTCGGAACGATGTAGTCCATATGACCAGGAAAAGTTAATTTTTTATCAAAAACAACTCCAAGGTCACGAACTCCATCTACCATATTCAAATTATAATCTGAAATATTATATTGGGAAATAAGTTTGTTGCGGCATCTATGAAATGTCATGTGCCAGCATTTAGATAGATTAATAGGTAAACCATTACACTTAGAACAACGTAGGAATGTATCTATGTCACTCTGAAGCAATTTCACATCATTCAATGACCGAATAGCTTTAGAAATGTTTAAGTCATCTGCATATAACAGATGCCTAGAACAAAGGAAAATATCATTTACAAAAAGAATGGACAATAAAGGACCCAAAATACTACCCTGAGGTACACCAGATGTAGGAATATAAATGTAGGCATTTAAATGTTTGAGCTCTAGAGTTCACATATTTTAGCCAATAATCACACATTTGGCACAAGACTTTATATTTCAACTAAAAACATCTCTGGTAAAAATGAGCCAGGTGGGTTGAGATTTAGATATAGCTCCCATACAAATTTCGGTCTCTATTTAACTTTTTGCGCTCTAGAAACCACATATTTTAATCGATTTTCTTCAAATTTGTTACAGCAACTGTTATTTCAACTGGAAACTTTATGGTGAAAATGGGTCCATATAGCCCTCATAAAAATGTCGCTCATGATTTGACTTTAGCCGCTCTCGTAACCATATATTTTAACCGATGCTCTTCAAATTTGTCAAAACACATTCTATTTCAACTAGGAAAACATACAGTGAAAGTCTGGTTTTAATACAACCCTCATGTCCTTCCCGATTTAACTTTTTTTCTCAGGATATAACAGATTTTGATCTAATTTAGCAGAACACGTTATATGTCAGGTGGAAACATACATTGTGGAAGTAGGTCACATTACTGAAGTATATTTGATTACGATCAAAAGCCGTTCAAAACGTGAATGACAGCGACACGTAAATTTGAAAATTGATTGGAGTGTTGAGATGAAACACCATCTGTAGATATTGTTGATAATAATTAAATAGTAGTGTTCCTCGGGATTCTCTGCGGGCTCCTATTAGGGTTCACCAATTTGTAATGTGTTCGGAAATATAATTCTAAAATTCCAAAAACACAACAATTAAATTTTTCTACAAAAAATGATTCCTTTATTTTCAAGTTCCAACAACAGAATGAAAAATTTCTCAGACATTTCAATATTCAGAAAACAAAGTGTCAAAGCTAAAATGATTAAACAATTTTAATTTTACACATATATTTTGCATATTTTCACTTTCCCGTATCCCGGAAAATTTGTATGGGATTGCTGCTATTTCCCGCACATTTGTTCATCCCTTTTTCACAATAAAATTGTAAAAGGTACAAAATAATTTAAAAAAGATCATTTTTAATTCGATATGTGTCAGCTAGGCGATATACGTCTTCTAACATGAATATGGTAATTCAATATAATTAATATAAACTGAATATAACGGAATAGAAGGCTTCAATAACGTTGTTTATAATTTGAGATAACTAAATTTCAAAATTGTTGATATCTTTATGAAAAAAAGTCTTGATATGCTAATATTTGTGGAGAAATCGTACACAATTTAACTAATAAATTTAAATATATATATAATAATATAATAAATTAAAAATATATACAATCTGGCTCAAAATATAAATTTAGGTTTTCGAAGCTACAGGAAAGGGAACTGATAATAAACGATCTACTAACAATACAACTCTCGAGTATATAATATCGTTCTCTATCGCGCTCACTTTCTCCAATAAAATTAGAAATAGACTATCTTATGAGTCTTCAAATGTGTTGTCTGCTTTAAAAAAAATTATATTTCAAAAAACCTCTTAATTTAAAAAATATTTCATACTCAACATCACCTCGTGGAATAGGGCATTATAAGTTTGTTTCACGCCAAATGTTTGTAATACAGAAATATAATAATTTACTTTATAAGTTATATATCGAGGATGATTTTTCAAAACGTGCTATTTGCATAATCACAATTTTTCAGGAGGGCAAAAAATCTGATTCTTTAGTTAATGTAAAGAGTAAGAACTAATCTTTCTTCTACAATATTATTTAAAAATGACACCGAAGTTCTATATATGTTTTTTTTTCTTTAATTCCTATTATTTGCGCAGATAGCACTTTTTAGAATTTAAATTTGATAAAATTATATTATCAAATAAGCAAATAGCACTTTTTGTACAAAAATATAAAAATTCTATATTGTATACTATTGTATGATTTTTATTTAAATTGCATGCTTTTTAATCAAGTTAATGGCGTTTTAATGTAAAACATTATTGGAAAGTAATATAATAACAATATTAATACATATAAAAATGTTAGAAGTCATAGAATTTAAAGTAAAAGGTACATATTAATATAAATAACATTTGTAGGTATCTGCGATATGTAGGCCTTTAAAAACACTCGCTTAGCTTTCCAAGACATGTTCCAAAACATTTTGAAAATATTGTTTCTGGTCAATTCATCAAAATTTTGGCAGTACATTACCTTCCTTTTTATACAAATTGCCGATAAACACGTTGGTCCAATTTGTCTTGCCGCTTTTGGTACATTTTGTTTGACAACTTTATCTACCGTCGAAAATCCCAAATATTGTTGACCCTTCATCCGCTTTATCTTATTTTCCTTTCGAATTTCTGCAAAGTAATGGGCTCGTTTTTTTCTACGGCAAGCGACTACATTGTTGTTGATTTGTTCATTCTCGGAATCTGGATAAAATTATTGTTTACAATTATAATTGTCACGAATTTTAAACAACATACCTGATATGAGATCGTGCCCAACATCGTCTTCGTCGGATGAATCATAATCAATTGCAATACGTTCTAGGGAATTACAATACACGGCTTTATGCTGCTCACTTCTTGAATAAATATTCATTTCAATCATAACAAATTTCAGTATAATAATAACAAAAAAATATTTTTTTATGCAAATAGCACTTTTTGTATGCACAAATTAACGTATTGCAGATAGCACAATCACAAATTTCGCAAAAAATGATTGAAGAAATAATTTTTCACTTTAAAATAAATATGACACATGACAACTAAATCAGCGAACACATTGCCATCAAAAACTCATTTTCGACAAAAGTGCAAATAGCACGTTTTGAAAAATCGACCTCGATATGTATAATAATTTACTATATAATTTTTATATAGAAAACAATATGTTGACGATTTCCCATCCGGGATCCTGGGAAATAAAAAGTACGGAAAAATGCAAACCCTAATTGGGATACACACCACCTCAAGACCCCACTGTAAACAATCAACTAAGTGAAGTGTTCCATGTTGTGGCATAGCCTCACACAAATGTCCCTAATATTTTCACTATTGGCGCTCGTGAACATACATCTAAAACCTACAACCTTCAGATGGGTCGATCGACCCATCGTTCGATCGACTTAAAAACACTTTCTAAATCGATATATCAAAGTACAGGTCAAAATTGCTGCCCTGTCTTAAGACAAGGACGTACGCTATTGAATTCGAAGAAAATCAGTTGAGACTTAGATATAGCTCCCGTTCAAATATCGCTCCCTATTTGAATTTTCCGTTTTGGAAACCGCTTACGTATAATTCCATTAGAACCGACCCATAGATTTGGAAATTCATCCCCTCCGATTTTGATGACATTTGGTACGTACATTTTACTAGTAGTTGCGGGTAATAGAGCGTTTAGCGTAACTAAAAGTAGTACGTGGTCCAAAGTTGGTGTTTTTGTGAAGAGATGGCTTCCTTAACGATATCATAACGATATCATGAATGGCGTCATAAAATTCTGACGATATTGGTATAATTTGAAGGCTTTCACCTCCTCTTAAGAGCGATAACATCTCACGAGTGAATGAGCTCTTTTAAAGGACCAGGTACGAATACATTATACATAGAGATATGAATTTTAATAAGTTGATTATAACTGCTATATTTCTTGTAGGAAAAAGACAAATTTTGAGACATGGTGAGAATCCGCAGGTGGAAGAAGCATTAATGACGTGGTTCATTCAACAGCGTAAGTACCATGTGCCAATTTCGTCGGATCTTATAAAAAGCAAAGCAAGGTACTTTCACAGAAAAATTGTGGGACATGATAACACTACTCAACAAAATGAAAAAAATTTCATGTACTCCGGATGCGATAATTTTTTCTGTGTAGATAACCTTGACATGAGCTCGAAAAACGCAATAAAAATTTTTTTTTTCGTTTGTTTTTTTTTTATTTTTTTTTTTAAATTTTAAAAATTTTTTTTTGGTTAATTTGTTTCGTCCGGCATAACTCGGGAACCACTAGCCCGATTTAATAGAATTAAATTTTAAAAAATTTAAAATTACAATTCCCTTAATCTGTTCATATATTGTTTTCCTATACAAGCAACAGTTTCCAAGTTAAAAATGAATATATAAAGGAAAAAACTTATTTTTTGCCTAAAGATTTAAAATTTTTTTTTTTTAAAAATCCATAAAAAATCCAAAATGAAAAAAAATGTCAAATCTTATTACTTTTACGTAAAGTCACATAACCTATGAGCAAAATGAGACAAAGATCATGAAAATCGATGCACGCGTTTCGCTTTTATTCGCAATTGAGTAAAGGTATGAATTTCAAAAATTTGCTCGACATATGCACAACTTTGTCTATGGTAAGGTTTTTTCTTTTTTTTTTTGATTCTCAGAATTAACAAAACGGAATAAACAAAGGGTTATTTAATTTTTATGATTGCGTAAGCAAAGTAATAAACGCTAATAAATGTGCGTGAACAATTAAAAGGAAAAAAGGAAAGGGGACTTTTTTAATTATTTGGGTTTTCCGTTGGCTACCTGTATGATTTTTTACAGAAATGCAACCCACATTTAAGGGTGGTCATTATTCGGAAAATTTAAGACTCACACATGGTGAAACAGGTATGTAGCCACCGTAAAAAAATATACACCCATTTATAAGTACCTGTCAGTAAAATACTAAACAATACACAGTATAAATAGGTCTTCATTGATCGATTTTACTCATTCAACAAGTGTCGACGAACGCGATAGTTAAAATGAGCAAACGTTCGCGAGGATTTGAATGCAATACCAATCCAAGTAATTTTTGTTACATGTGCGCCATGCTCGTCACTCACATCGCCCAGGTTGTCCGGAAAGAAGTCCAAGTGCGAGTGTAGAAAATGTATCTTAAGCGACATATTTGCTCTAATTTTTTTATAATTTTGGAGTAGTTGTTCGACGATCTCTCTGTAATTTGAGCTTTTGTTGTTTCCAAGAAATCCGGAAACAATTTGCCGAAATGAGTTCCAAGCTGCAGCTTCATTTGGTGATAAAATGTGCTCAAACTGTTGGTCTTGCAACAACTTTTTAATTTGCGGACCGTCGAAAACGCCTTCCTTAATCTTTGCCGATGAAAGGTGAGGAAAAATGGTTTTTAAATAGGCGAACGCTTCGCCATCTTTGTTGATAGCTTTCACGAAGTTTTTTATGAGTCCGAGCTTTATGTGAAGAGGTGGGAGAAAAACATTTTCCTTTTTTATGAGTGGTGTATATTTCACGTTGTCGCTGCCGGGGATGAAGTTAACTCTTTCTGTCCAACTCCTCCTGGTGTAATGATGTTGACGATCGCGGCTGTCCCAAAGGCAGAGAAAACAACAGTACTTTGTGAATCCACCTTGTAATCCACAAAGGATACCGATAACCTTAAGGTCGGCACAAACTTTCCAATCGTGCCTCTCATAGTTAAGGCACTTTAGTAGATTGTCCATGACTTCGTATGTTTCCTTGGTGTCAACGGCATGAGCAATTGGAATCGAAGGTTTCTCGTTGCCGTTGTGCAGTAAAATTGCTTTAAGGTTCTGCTTGTTGCTGTCGATGAAAAGACGCCACTCTCCTGGATCGTAAGAGTACCCGAGTTCACCAAATAATCCGGGAATGTCCTTACAAAAACAGATGTTGTCTTTTTTTGTGTAGTACCTTGCGTATGGTTCATGACGCTTCCTGTAGATTGTTGTCACCACACCAGGAGCCAAGAAACCGAACTGTTGCATGCGCGATGCATGCAACTCTGCATCTTCCTTGGAGAGTTTCAATTCTCTAACCCAATCGTTCAGTTCTGCTTGGGAACATAAGCGTTGACCTCCATGCAATGTATATGTTGACTCGCATTCTGATGTGGTTTCTACTGTCTCCGGATCTGATGTTGGATGTATCGCCTCATTATTAGATGCCCATCTTGAAACGGGCGGTTGCGGGTCCACTGGTTCTTCGGAAAATGGCACTGGAAAATTCACTGTTGAAACAGCAGCGTAAGTCCATCGTATATTTTTTCCCACGCCTGTTTTTTTGCTAAGACAGAAGTAGCAATCTGTTACATGGCAAAGCGGAGCTCTCCAAAGCATTGGCATGATGATTCTCGGCTGTCGTCTGAAAGAATTTCAATAATAAGTTATATATGTTCTTGAATTTCGTAATCTACACTTACCTTGAGTCAGCTAGCTGTACGTAGCACCTTGGACATAGAGCACTTGGTGTCCACCGCTCATCTATGTTTGAGACCTTTAAATTGAAGCTCTCTTCAAATGAATCTCTCAATTTAGGTGAAAAACAACGCTTGTTTTTTCAGAAACGTATTCTCCGCACATGTAACAAAAATTACTTGGATTGGTATTGCATTCAAATCCTCGCGAACGTTTGCTCATTTTAACTATCGCGTTCGTCGACACTTGTTGAATGAGTAAAATCGATCAATGAAGACCTATTTATACTGTGTATTGTTTAGTATTTTACTGACAGGTACTTATAAATTGGTGTATATTTTTTTACGGTGGCTACATACCTGTTTCACCATGTGTGAGTCTTAAATTTTCCGAATAATGACCACCCTTAAATGTGGGTTGCATTTCTGTAAAAAAATCATACAGGTAGCCAACGGAAAACCCAAATAATTAAAAAAGTCCCCTTTCCTTTTTTCCTTTTAATTGTTCACGCACATTTATTAGCGTTTATTACTTTGCTTACGCAATCATAAAAATTAAATAACCCTTTGTTTATTCCGTTTTGTTAATTCTGAGAATCAAAAAAAAAAAAAGAAAAAACCTTACCATAGACAAAGTTGTGCATATGTCGAGCAAATTTTTGAAATTCATACCTTTACTCAATTGCGAATAAAAGCGAAACGCGTGCATCGATTTTCATGATCTTTGTCTCATTTTGCTCATAGGTTATGTGACTTTACGTAAAAGTAATAAGATTTCACATTTTTTTTCATTTTGGATTTTTTATGGATTTAAAAAAAAAAAAAATTTTAAATCTTTAGGCAAAAAATATGTTTTTTCTTTTATATATTCATTTTTAACTTGGAAACTGTTGCTTGTATAGGAAAACAATATATGAACAGATTAAGGGAATTGTAATTTTAAATTTTTTAAAATTTAATTCAATTAAATCGGGCTAGTGGTTCCCGAGTTATGCCGGACGAAACAAATTAACCAAAAAAAAAATTTTTTAAATTAAAAAAAAAAATAAAAAAAAAACCAAACGAAAAAAAAAATTTTATTGCGTTTTTCGAGCTCATGTCAAGGTTATCTACACAGAAAAAATTATCGCATCCCGAGTACATTTTGACTGTTGACTAGTGTAATTTTTCTGCTAGCAATGGTTGGCTGCAAAAATTTAAATCTCGAAGCGGTATAAAATGCATAAAAATATGCGGTGAACAATTATCAAGTGATCTTTCAGCTGTCGAGCCGTTTAAGGCAAAATTTTTGAAAACAGTCAAGGAAATGGGTCTTAGTGAAGATCAAATATATAATGCAGATGAATCTGCTCTCTTTTGGAGACTGCTCCCAACAAAAACATGGGTTCACCCAACGGAGACTTCAGCACCTGGAAGAAAAATATCAAAAGATAGATTCACTTTTATGCCATGCTCTAACGCAAGTGGATCGCATAAGTTGTCCCTACTTGTAATTGGCAAGTCTGCAAAGCCAAGGGTTTTTAAAAATTTCGAGCTACCTGTAACATATAAGGCAACTAAAAAAGGTTGGATGTCAACTTTAGTTTTTGAAGATTGGTTCAAAAAGGTCTTTATTAAAAATGTGAAAGAGTTTTTGACCACCGCTGGCAAGCCGTTAAAAGCGCTCTTGGTATTGGATGACGCACCATCACACCCAAAAGAAAAGGAAATCAAAACTGACCCTAACTTTCGAGTCTTATTTTGGCAATACTACAACCAATGGACCAGAATTTAATTCAGAACATCAAGGTACGCTACAGAAAATATCTTCTAAGCCATATTCTCGAAGAAAATGATGCAAACATTGGAAACGTCCTGAAATCCTTAAATTGACGGAATGCAGTTTCCTATTTAAACATCGCATGGCTTGCTGTTACTAAAAATAATATAAACAAAAGTTGGTCGAATCTGATGCCAGAGATTTGCTCAGGAGGATGTTGGGAGGATGAGGACGATATACCTCTCTCTCAGTTGAGAGAAAAATATATTACCTGTCAGGACATAAATAGCATTCATGCAACCATTACAACTCTGAATCCTTCTGCTAACTTAAGCAGTTCCGAAATTGACCAATGGGCTCGCGGCGAAAATGAGTATGCCGACGATTTTTCTGAAGAAGATATTATTCAGTCAGTCTGTTAAACCAAAATGTTGAAGAAAATATGGACTCAGACAGCAGTATTGACCAAATTGAAGAAGTCGAAGATAAAGTATCGAATAAAGAGGCAGTCGTGGGCTGAACAAACAAATGCAACTGAAAAAGAAATATTATTTTTAAAGGAATTTAAAAGAAAGGCAGAAAAACTACACAAAGATAAGTGTATTCAACCTAAAATAAATTTATTTTTACCCACTAAAATATAATTTTTTATTAGTCTAAATGTTTACTATAAATGAATTAAATCTATGTAAATGAATTTGTTATGTTATTTATTTTTTGTTTCTTCTATTTTACCCGTCTTTCTAAATATATATGTAAAAACCCAACCCACCGGATACTTTAAAATTTTTTGTACTGTAGTCCGGACAATTCAGTAATCCGGACAAAGGTCGAAACTATATCTGTCCGGATTAGGGAGGTTGTACTGTATTTCCACGTTAATAATCGGTATATAGCAAAATAAATCACAAACATACAGCAAGTAAAGAAACATTAAATATTTTGATACTTTGGATTCGGAAAATATAGATCCTAAAATTGGTAAAATAAATTAAGCACGCCCTCCGGCCAGAGAAATAACTCCGCCAGAGACCCATCTCAGTGCAACCGATCTCTTCCAAACGAGCAAAAACACAGGTCCAGCTCAAATAATCAAAGGCACCTTTGAAATCAACAAAGTTTCGTAACGTTACGTTGCACCATTATCCTATCCAACACTTTACCAAGTACTGGAAGAAGGTTAATGCCCTGAAAAGAACTAGGATTGCTCCTCACCTTATCGGGCGACTTCAAGAGAATGATCACTCTGGCAGTTTTCCACACCTGTGCGAACGTGTCCTAACTCTCACATCTACCAGGCAAAGCCTCCAAGTACTCAGGAATGACTTTCCAGATGCTTTTGCACATCTCTCCAGTCAAATCTCCATACCTGGAGACTTCCTAGACCGAACCGTGTAGACGCTGTAATCAATCTCACCCCTCTTCAAGACAGGAGCAACAGACCCACCCTCAACGGGAGGATGACTCTGTTGCTCCGCTCTTAGAAAAAACTCATTCATTAATACAGAAACACGTTCACTCCATGCAGTCAGAACTCTCTCACCCACTTTGATGCCAGAAACATCAACGGTTCTACCGCCAACCTACATATACGATATAGGTGGTCCCAGGGATCGTCACGATTCTGCTCAAAAAAACAATGCCGATGATCATCTTTCGCCCTACGTATCATCTCTTTATACTCACACAGGCACTGCCTATATGCAGAACTCAGTTGAACCAGATTATCAGCATCGGCCCTGCGACCTCTTTGGAATCGCTACCGCAGATTTCGCACGGACCTCCGCTTGATGCTCAACGCACTATTCCACCAACGCAACCTTTGGGATTGATTCTAAGAGTACTTCCAAAAAGACCATCGTAGACGTCTGACACTATATTAGTGAAGAGGTAAACCTGTTCATCAACTGTCATCTGCGAAAATACATCCAGGGGAGTATTCAAAAACGCCTCTCTCACGCATTGGCCATAGAAGAACCAATCAATGCCTCGAGTACGCCAACTCCTAACATCCGGACTTAAATCCACAAACTGAACAGGGGACACAACAACTTTTATCACTTTGTGGTCACTTATACCCAACTCCGCATTAGCAGACAGTGCAAATCTAAATCGACGGAGTGCAGCATCATTAACACATGAAATGTCAATATCGCTCACACCATTCGCCGTGCAAAAGGTATATACCTCACTCGGCTCATTCACAGCATTAATGGACCGTGAAAGGAAACATTCCCTATTGTAGTTCAGATGCCCAGACGAATGTCTAGACATCGTACTGATCCAGATGGGAGAAGATGCATTCGCGTCCAAGCCGAGGATGGTAGGATGGCTACTCACCATTAGTAGCACCTCATCCATATACCTAAGGTATGGCTCTAACGCCTCGTTGAACTTGTAACATAAACTCACTAGGAAGAGATCCCCAAACACACCACTCACCGAGACACACACCCCGAAATCACTTTGACTGAGCAGGACGCAGTCAACGTCTAAATCATCAACAATAACTGCAGAGTTACACCTCAGAACAGGAAAGACACGCATGCCCAAAGGCAAGCCCCTTACACACCCCTGCAGTGAGTAAGGCTCCTGAACGAGGGCAAAACTGCAGCCCGACTCTCGCATATACATTGCGAGGTCAACCATCGCATACCGCGACCCCTGACAAGTTAATTTAATTACATTCATCAGTGTCTGTCATTCGCCTTGGCCACCATGGCACTGTAGACCGGGAAAGCATCAGCCATCATCATCAGATGTCCAGACGGCTTCCCGCGGAATGTGCAGTTTCGGCAATTCAGTGCATTAATGCACCTCTTTGCGTAATGCCCCTCAAAGTCGCAACGCCGGCAGACGTTGCGCTTAAATCGTCATTCCCTAACCCTATGATCGAAGCAACTAGGAACGATGTCCAACGGTGTCACCTGGTATGAAAACCACTTCACATAATACCGTCCTACCGCCATCAGCGAATCAGTGATTCGGCTGCGGCCATAGGTGTTTCTAGTTTAAACAGTGTTGTGCCAAAATAAATTAAAATCATATTCATAAAGAATCAAAAATTCTGAAATTTTTGTATCGCCTAGCTGACACATATCTCATTAAAAGCGATCTTCGTTAAATTATTTTGTTACCTTTAACAATTTTATAGTGTCAACGTGGTAAAAAATCTGCGAGAAATATGAATTGCCGAAGAAATCCCGTACAGTATTCCCGGGATACGGAAAACAGAACATGGTTTGCATCATGTATAACATCCAGTTTTGGGGTGCTTATTTATCTATATGATTTAATTCAAATTTATGAAAATCAATGAATCAATTGTAGCGATTTATCTAAATGTGGTACAGTATTTAGCGCTTATATACATTCCCAAAAATGTTCGATTTTAAGTGCATATATAAAAACTCGGTTAGATGCACAATCTGTGCACATATAAAACACTGGTTAGACAGATCGGAGGTGCATGGCTCCATGAATATATGAATCATTCCATGTCAAGCGGTACGGTTTTTGACCTTGACAGCTGCGATTGTTTTAAAAGTTTGTGTATGTATTCTTCTCATAAAATTATTTAATACGTATTTTTGGAAAGAATTGAAATTTTTTACGTGAGTTATGACCAATTTAACATTGAAAAAATACTACTTTTTTCATTCATTGCCTGTATCTCCTGAAATAATTTACCGATTTTAATTTGTTATACCTTCTTTTGAAATGATGGCTTCTATTTTTTAAGATTTTTTTAAGATATTTTTCGATCCGACAATATCAATGGACATTTGTGATCGAGCCTAAAATAATTCTGCAATCTTTTTCAGAATTAATATATATTATATGGTGAAAATTGAAATTGATGAAAAATATCGATAGATAAGATTACTCAACGGCGAAAATGAAAAGAATGTCTTTAATTTTTCTATAAAAACATCCAGTTCAGTGATAAATTTTCTCAGTTTGAGATATGAGACATCTCAAAGGCGTTTTTCAAAAATAATACGATTAAATTGATTTACATTTACGTGGTCCACTGTTTTTAATTCCTCATCTTGCTGCCCTGAGCACCATCTGGCATTCCAAATTTCTAGAACTTAGATTGAAAGTCATTCTCTATTTCTGTAGCGGACCCATTTATGACCAACTCATCTGCAATATCTTTTCCTTGTACATTACAGAGCCCTGGCAGTCAGAACAGCCTGACAGCATTTAGAATAAAGTTTACATGTCGATTTGGCCTGTCTGACTGACAACATTTTTAAACATTACTACCTGCTATTGCTATCCCTATGTTGTTCCTTATTAATCCTGTGGCTTTAGAAATGGCCAGAATGTTTGCGAATAAACTTTTGTAATGTAAATTGTCAGTTTTAGAGAGGACCTTCCAGGAGGCCGATTGGCAACACAAAAAAATATAACCATATACGGACACTACTACGTGATAAGAGACCAGTTTTGCCCAAAGCCATGCACTTCTTATGGGCCCCTAAAGATGGGGCCTTGGTTTTTTGCAAAAAGTGATCATTTTCTCAGGCCCATATCTTGCAAACCTTTTGGAATTTTGATTTACTCTCTGACGAAAAGTTGTAGCTCTTGTCATAAAGAACAAAAAACTACATCGAAATCGCAAAAACTTTAACAAATTCGATTTTTTAACATTTTCCTCTGTTCAGGTCCATAGGTAGCAAACCGTTCAAAATTCAAGGAAACAATCAGCTACAAAAATGTACTTAAGATTTCAATAAACAACTTTCTAGAACATGAATGATTCATAACACCGCTTAGGTAGCCGCAAAAGTGAAAATTTTCCCGATTTTTTTTTAATTTCATTTGTTTTTTCTTTACTTCAATGCTGAGATACTCTGCTATCTATTAAAAAAAATAATAAAAATAAAAAGACACGGGCCTCTTTTTGGTCTTTTATCACGTAGTGGTGACCGTATATGGTTATATTTCCATGACATAAAAAATTACACACAATGTAATATAACTTTGTTTGCATTACGTATTCTTAATTAAACTATAATAGTAAGTATAGGCCCACGTATTTATAAGGCAAGTGCAACTCTCATCCCAGTCTCAAAATCTTACCCCAATGTCAATCATATGAAAAAAACATCCAACACGCCTAACACCGGGGTACGTATACGTTATTATGGCATAATATAATTAATAGTATATATTTTGGTAACAGATAGCAGAGTATATCAATGTTGAAGTAAGAAAAGGCCAAAGTCGGGCGGGGCCGACTATATGATACCCTACACCACTCTCTGCGTATATACCTTATTTTGATTACAAAACCCAGTTGTTTTATACATCTTTAGTCAAATTTAACGAATATGAACTGGAGTGTTATGTAAACAAATCAGAAACTGATAATGAGTGGTGGCAATTACTTTGCGTAATGCTCCACCATTGCTGTAAGTATTCCTAACTGAAATATACGTCTAAAATTGGGATCCATGGTCCACTTCATCAGTAAGTTTTTTATGTGAAATAATCCATGATCTGGAAATTTTAATCCAGATCCGATGTAATATGAAGGATATAAAACGATAATATTGAAAATTGGTGTGACAGTTGTATTTGGAAACATTGTCCCATATGGTCCAATTTTCGGGTAGGTATTCCGAGGGTAAATATAATATGATCTGGAAATTTTGAGCAAGATCCGGTGACAAATACAGATTTTACAGCTGTAGTAGGATAAATTGGACGGACATTTATAGGGGGCCTATAACAACACTTGGGGGTTGTACCATAACATGGGCCATAATAATTCCCTTTAGGTATTCCAAGTGGAAATGATTATTTTTTTTTATTCAATCTTTATTTAATTAGTGTATCTTTCACAAAGTGAAACTATCAATAAGTGTACAGATCTTAAATAACTAACAAATATTTTATTATTGCTTGCCACAGCTTACAATAACATATGTGAAATTACGTATGCTTCTTAGTGAATCATGTCGACAGTATCTCGTTTCTTCAGGCGGTTATGGACGCCATAACTTCTTAGGTCCCTTGTCAATGCATTTGGATGTGTAGCTAGGTTGTTGAGGTAGTTTCTACAGTTTAGAATAATTTCTTCCTTAACGGTTGCCATGTTTAAATCGCAATGTATATTTGAGTTTTTTAAGTACCATGGTGCGTTTGTAATCTGTCTCAGGATTTTGTTCTGTATTCTTTGTATTTTATCAATGTTCGAATTTGAAGCAGTTCCCCAGAGCTGAATGCCATACATCCATATTGGTTTAATTATAGTCTTGTATATAAGCAATTTGCAGTCGAGTCCAAGTTTGGAGTTACGATTTATGAGCCATGCGAGTTGTTGCGATTTAAGTTTTATTTGGGTAAGTTTAGAATCAATGTGGGTTTGCCAAGTGAGTCTGCGGTCAAGATGGATTCCCAAGTATTTGATGGAAGTATGCTGGAGAGTACTAAGGCCATTAATGCTAATTGATGGGCATGTGTTCCTTCGCAGAGTAAAAGTGATATGTATGGACTTTTGTTCGTTTACTTTTATTCTCCATTTAAGGAGCCAATTCTCTAATAAAACTACATATTTTTGAAGAAGACCAGATGCGACGATGTGATTCTCATGGACACTTGAAATTGCGGTGTCATCGGCGAACGTTGAGATATGGACCAGATTGCTAGTAGGCATGTCGGAGGTATATAGAACATATAACAGTGGACCTAAGATGCTACCTTGGGGGACGCCGGCTTTTATAGGAATTTCCGAAGATATGTAGTTTTTGTGTTTAATTATGAACTTGCGGCCAAGAATGTAATTTTCTAGCAGATTGTGTGTATTATGAGGTAGAAACATTTTAATTTTGTGAATTAGGCCGTCGTGCCATACTTTATCGAAAGCTTGAGAAACATCAATGAACAGAGTTGAGCAGTATTTTTTTTTTCTTCAAGAGCATTGCGTATATTTGTTACTAGCCTGTGAACTTGTTGAGTCGTGCTGTGGTTTTTACGAAACCCGAACTGGTGGTTTGGGATGATGTTATTATCGTTTAGGAATTTAATGAGTTTGGCGTTAAGCAGCTTTTCAAAAAGTTTGGACATGTTAGGGAGAAGACTTATCGGTCTGTAAGAGTTTGCTTTTGTAGGGTCCTTTCCTTCTTTATGAATCATGGTGATAGATGATGTTTTCCAAACTGTGGGGTAATACCCGAGACGTGATATAGCATTGAAGATTAAGAGAACAAGCTTTTTTGTCACTTCCGGTAATTCAATTATCATTTTGTTAGTTATTAAGTCATGTCCTGGGGCTTTTCTTGGATTTAATGCTCTAATTTCTTTTTTAAGATATTTGAATGAGAAGCTCCATGGAGACTGCGAGATTTGATGTGGAATTGGAGGCAAGTTGTGAGTAATGACAGCAGGATTCGGTGAGAATACCTGACGTAGATAGTTAGCAAATACTTCTCCTTTTTCAAAATCACTTCTTGCCCATTGACCATTTGGTTTGCGTATAGGTTGGTCGGTATTCACTGGTCGTTTGAAATCTTTTTCTGCTCGCCACAGTGAGTAATTGGATTTGGCTGTATGGTCTAGTTGTTCAACAAAACTTGAGAATTCATCTTCCTTTTTGTTTCTTAAAAGTGTTTGTAGTTTCCTACTGCATTCGTTGAGCAGCGAGTTAAGCCTCGGTGATCGATTTTGTTGCCACAGTCTCCTTGCTCGTCTTTTTTCTCTCACTAGTTTTTCGATATCCAAGAGCGAAATATTTGTTGTGGATGATTTTGGTAGATGAAGAACGTAGTGATGCTGATGTGGATACCTCTGCTGCCATTTTGATGGACCCCATAAGGTTGAGAAGTCCCTGGTCAATGTCTTCAGAATTTTGGAGTTTGATATCTAGCCGAGTGTGAGAACTTAGATATTTTTTGTATTTCACCCAATTGACTTTGTAGCTTGTAGGTTTGCAAGTGCTTAGAAAAGGGGTTTGTATCGTAAAAATTGTCGGTGTGTGGTCAGAGCTAAGGTCTAAGCAGGCTTCTACTTTGACTTGTTCTCTGTTGAACATCCTTGTAACACCAAAGTCAATTAAATTTGGTCTTTTTCTTAATGATTATAAATGATTTATAAAGATCCGATGTAAGATATAGTTTCTGGAGCGGTAATAGTGTAAAATGTAGGAACCATTTGTACGGGGATTGTGCCAAAATATGGACACATATAGTTGACTTTCACAGTAGGCATTCCTAGTTGAAATATAATATAATCTGCAAAATTTAATAAACTTCCGATGTGAAATGTGGGTCATAGAGGGGCATTAATAAAAATGGGGCCCATTTGTATGGGGCGCTACATTAAAAAGTGGACCCTTATAGATCACTTTAAAGTAGGTATTCTTTACTGAAATATAACATAATCTGCAAAATTTTATCAAGATCCAATTTAAGATGTGGGTTCTAGAGCGAGAATAGTGTGAACTGGGGGCCATTTGTATGGGGGCTATGTCAAACCATGGACCCATGTGGTCCACTCTCCCGTTAACTGTTTCTAGTTCAAATATAAGACTGAAAATTTTGATCCCTTGTCAAACGTGTATTCTAGAGCAGTAAGAGTGTTAATTATAGGGATATTTGTATGGAGGCTATATCTAAATCTGAACCGATTTCCTCCAAATTCAATACCGATGGTCTTTGGGCCAAAAAAATAACTTCTGCCAAATATCACGAAAAGCGGACAACAATTGCGACCTGTAGAGTGCGAACAAGCTTAGACGGACAGCAGACGGTGATTCTAAGCCGATCCGTATACTTAAAGGTGGGTCTAGCTCAATTATTTCTTGGTGTTACAAACATTTGGAGTAAAACTAACTTACAGTCCACGAAGTGGTGTAGGGTATAAAAATTTCGGGAAATTTTTTACTTTTGCGGCTACCAAAACGGCGTTAAGAATCATCACCCAGAAAAGCAATTTTCAATATTTTGGAAGCAATACGATTTTTGGTTCAGCACACATTTGTACATTTGAAATGCGCTTCATAAAATACATGCAAAAATGGCATAAAGTAAGGCAAAGAATGCATTTTTGCTTCGTGTCCACTTTCGCATCGCGTATGCCTCTTTTGATGCGTTTGTGTAACGCAAACGATTTGTTAGATCAAATATGCCAAATTGAAACGAAAAGGGGTTGATTTCAGTTGGTTTTGTGAATTTGATCAGTAAAGACTCACTCGGTAAGTAATAACGATTAAGTTACTGCCTGGCCCACGATGTCGAACGTTAACGTTCGCATGCCTCTCATGCCACAAACAGCTGATTTGGGACCCACTAACAGGCACCAGAACGACAAAGCGAACGAAAATCTATGCGAACGATAACGTAAGCATTTCAGTGCAAAATCGGGGCCCACTAACTTTTTGTTCTGTCATCTGTGCGAACGTAAATGTCAAGAGCACTCACTTGTGTTGTGTCTGTCGTTACAGTTAACAAAAACATCAAAACATCAGAAAAACATCAATATAATGGAAATAAAGGTAAGTAAATAATGTTATGAATAATTGTTCGTATTTTATTGAAATATATGTTTGTTTCAGACCATCAGGAATTAAAGTCATAGCAGTGATTACACCAACTTGACATCAGATAGCAACAGTCTCATTAACAACAACATAAGCACATTCAACAACAACAACAACGTCCTCCGGCCGACAACAGATCCTCAACCAAGAAAACATAAACAACACAATAACAATAGCAGCAAAGGAGTTCAGATGCCAATGACAGAAACAAATTGTAGAATATTTTGAGTTAAAAAATAAAGAAAGCGCACAATACAAATGTCTTTTTAATTAATTCAATCATTTTTGGTAAAATTTATATTATTCTACAACACAAAAAAAACAACCACTAAGTTTTGTTTGTTTACATTTTTCTCTCCGTTATAGTGGTGTCTACTTAATTTTTATATGGTGCAATTTACACATTTTGCGTTTTTTCTTGTCATATTTGCAATTATTTGAGAATTTTTTGATCTGGCAACATTTTCATTCACTCACAACACGTAAGGCTATGCGAACGAAAAGTCAGAAGATAGTGGGTCGCTTTTTGATGCGAAAGTGAGTGACTGGCTTTCGTTCGCATAGGTTTTCTTTCGACATCGTGGCCCAGGCAGTTAACATTTTTCTGCATGCGTCATTTATGTTGTACTTGCAGTACCCGCTGATTCGCACGCGAAAATGCCAGGTATTTGTTATTAGTTTCTCCGTCTCCGTCTCTGTTTTAGGATAGTATTTATTTGATTTTCTTTTCTAAAATAGTAAATTGGAAACATAGCACTCATATACAGTCAAATGAATGTGCTTGTCGATGTGCACTGTTTTAGCTGAACTGATTGTCTACCCAGTTTTTAACAAAAAAAATACAACCGCAGAGCCTTTTATTCGAAAAAAATCCATTTTGATGGCACTTCTACATGGTTAGAGAAATTTACATTCTATATTTAATGATTCTAGCTGTAATCCTAAAGTTGGTACCATTTTTATCCCTTTTGGTCACTCTCTCCCCATAAAAGTACAAATTGCGAAAAATCCATTTATGTTGCAAGTCTAGGTTGTCAGAGCAGACTATAGCAGCAATATTTTAGTTGGTACTGTTTTTATCCCTTTTTGTCCCGCTAAATTTCGAAAGATCCAATTTTACTGCGCTTCTACATTGTCAGAAGAACTTACATATCAAATTTCAAGATTCTAGCTGGAATACTTTAGTTGGTACCATTTTTATCCCTTTTTGTCCCGCGCAACTCTTAAAAGTACAAATTTTGAAAAATCCAATTTTAACGTGCTTCTACGTGGTCAGAGGAGTTTACATATCAAATTTCACGATTCTAGCTACAATTCTTTAGTTGTACCATTTTTATCCCTTTTTGTCCCGCTCACCCCTTATAAGTACAAATTTCGAAAAATCAATTTATATTGCAAGTCTACGTTGTCAGAGCAATGTAAATACCGATTTTCACGATTATAGCTGCAATTCTCAAATTGGTACCATTTTTATCCCTTTTTGCCTCTTTCCTCCTTTAAAAGTACAAATTTCGAAAAATCTCTATTTGTAGCTCGTCTGCATGGTCATTGCAACGAACACACTGAATTTCATGTTTCTAGCTACTGCCATTTTGTCAGGACGAAGGTTCGATGTTTATCCCTTTTTGTCCCATTTTACCCTCTAAAAGTACGAATTTCGTAATTTTGGGAACTACCCTGAAAATTTCATGAGCCTGGGTTCAGCCGTTTGGTCTGTGGGATGTTCAATGATAAGTCAGTAAGTAACGCAACTCTTTTATATATATATATAGATAGATTATCCACGTGTGTTATATTGTTGTTTCTACTATCTGTATATATAAAAGAGTTGCGTTACTGACTGACTGACTTCTCATTGACCGGTCCTCAGACCAATCTGCTGGTCATGAAATTTTCAGGGTAGTTCCCAAATATGACGTAGACGTCGACTTAGATAGGGTTATACGAAATTCGTACTTTAAGTGTTCGTACAAAAAGGGATAAACATCGAAACTTCGTCCTGACTAAACGGCAGTAGCTAGAAACATGAAATTCAGTGTGTTCGTTGCAATGACCATGCAGACAAGCACAAATAGGGATTTTTCGAAATTTGTACTTTTAAGGGAGGAAAGAGACAAAAAGGGGATACAAATGGTACCAATTTAAGTATAGCAGCTATATTCGTGAAAATCTGTATCTACATTTCTCTGACAACGTAGACTTGCAACATTAATGGATTTTTCGAAATTTGCACATTTAAGCGGCGAGCGGGTACCAACTAAAGTATTACAGCTAGAATCGTGAAATTCGGTATGTAAATTCCACTGACCATGTGTAAGCGCAATAAAATTGGATTTTTCAAAATTTATTCTTTTAAGGGTTGCGAGGGACAAAAAGGGTTAAAATGTTACTAATTTAAATATTGCAGTTTTAGTCGCGAATTTTGTGTGTAAATTCCTTTCGAAATTTCTACTTATAAGGGGTGAGCGGGATCAAAAGTGATAAAATTGGTACCAACTAAAGTGTTGCAGCTATAGTCGTGAAATTTGGAGTGCAAATTCCTCAGACAACGTAGACTTGTAACAAAAATGGATTTTTCGAAATTTGTTCTTATAAGGGGGAGCGGGACAAAAGGGGATAAAAATGGTACCAACTAAATTATTATAGCTAGAATCGTGAATTTTGGTATGTAAATTCCTCTCACCTTATTGAAGCGCAATATAAATGCATTTATGTACTTTTAATGGGCGAGCGGGACAAAAAGGGATAACAATGGTACCAACTAAAGTATTGCAGCTATGGTCATAACGCTATGGTCTGACAACGTGGAAGCGCAAATCTAAATTAATGTTTCGAAATTTTTTACTTATAAGGGGCGAGAGGGACAAAAAGGGTTAAAAATGCTACTAACTAAATTTTTGCAGCTATAGTCTTGAAATTTATGGATAAGTTCAATATTTGTACTTATAAGTGGTGAGCTGCTAGAACCGTGAATTTGAATAGTACACAACTGTCTATGAGTGCTATCTAATAATTCCAAATTATTATTTTAGATTTATCTATGTCCGCCAAACGAAAATTAAAAAAATACTATCCAAAAACATAGACGGATAAAACTAATAACATAAACATATTATCGAATATATTCATTTCTGTGACACCTGGAGTCCTGAAATTTTGTGTGAGTGCATGTAGTATCAACGAAAATCGAATATAGTCACTTCTTTGCCACATTATGTGCTGCAATTTTGAGTGAGTGTATATATCATCAAAGTGAGTAGTTGTGCCTATATAAAATATAATATATATATAAAACCTATTATCGAATATATTCAGTTCTATAACATCGATAGTCTAAAATTGTGGGTGAGTAGATCCTGTGTAAATGCACGTAGTTGTGCAAAGATGGGCGAAAAGTTGGCGTGACCCCTCCCATACGAAGTTAAAACCGGATTTTGTACATTCGCTTAAATGACACCGAAACTCCTAAATTGTTGTATGAGTTTATTTAGTTGTAACCAGCTTAGACATTATACAAATGGGCGGGATTTGAAAGATGGAGAATTTTGATTTGAATTTTATAAAATTACAAGTTTTCCTTGGAATTTCTTAGGTTACAAAAAAGATCCAATATCCATTCGTCAAAAGCGATTTTAAACGGCAATTATATTGAATTTGATTTTAATCATTTCTTCTCCGTAAACTAACGTTCTGTTCTTCAATAGTCTACATGGAAAATCTCCATTTCTTTAGTAACCCATGGACGTACCTTGATTATAATTTGTACATATACAACTGATCACGAGAAAACATCAATATTAAACCTGATTTTAATTTTACTGTTTGTTATACCCTACTCCACACCACCCAAATGGAATCGAGATAACCCAACGTTTATTATTCAGATCCACTAAGGATCCCTTTTTGAATCTATTTAGCAATGTTCGTCCGTCTGTCCATCTATTCTTGTAATCAAAGTACAGGTCGCAGTTGTTGTTACAACTAAATGAAACTTTGAACAACAAAGTTTTATGGGATAAGGGCGAATTAGATAAATTTGAAGAAAAATCGGTTCAGATTTAGATATAGCTCCCATACAAATGTTTCCTCCGATTTGATTCTTTTCGCTCTAGAAACCACATATTTTAACAGATTTTCTTCAAATTTGGCGAAACAACTCATATTTCAACTAGAAACAGCTCTGGTGAAAACAGATACAGTACAGATTTTATATATAGCTCCCATATAAATGACTCCCGCGACTTGGTTCTGTCCGCTCTAGAAATCACAACTAGAAAACCAATGATAATAATGGGTCAGATCGGTTCATATTTATATATAGCCCCCATTCAAAGTTTGTTTTCAAATTAAAAATGTCTTATAAATGCAGATAAAAGTTTGAAATTTGTAGTATATTCTCCTCTTATAGCTGTATCGAAAAGTAGCCGGTTCAAATGTAGCGACATTTGTATACCCTACACTACAGGGTATACTGTATATGCTACGACCGACTTTAACCTTCCATACTTGTTGTATGTCTGACGAAGCGGGCATGAGTTCAGGCGGCATTACATGTTTGTAATAATGGATACAATAAGATAAGTTATATAACTAATACACTTCTAATTGTTTAAAATAGCCAGTTATCTTATATTGATTTTGTTGTAAATTCAAGAATTAACAATTAAAATCATTTGTGAGACGTGAACGTTTATTAAATATAGACTCTTTATTTGCTGCATCTGCTGAACAAACGCATTTTTGAAGCACTTCAACGACTAAATATTTCGAGATATGCCAAATAATTAAAATCTGGGGTCCTCAAACCACAAAGACATTACAAAAATTCGGAAAGAGTAAGTGAAAACCTTTCTGATGATAGCAATTTCGTTGAAATCTGAGGACCGCTTTAAAATACAAACAACGTACTACTTTTAGCTACGGTAAAAGCTATATTATCCGCAACCACTAGTAGAATGTACGTGCCAAATTTCGGAGGGGATGAATAGCCAAATCCATGGTTTTTGGGCCGTTTTCCGATGACATTACCCATTAATAACTACAATAATATATTTGACGAAATATTATACTTTGTTCGACTCATTACGATTGTCAATTATGAGTCGTTCGATGTCAAGCGGTATGATGTTTGACCGCGATAGCTCGAATTGTTTCCAAAGTATGTATTCTGCCCTTAAAAATATTTTATACGTATTTTTGAAAAAAAAAAACTACTAATTATGCCCAAGGTTGGCTACCGTTGTCGTTATAATACCGTTGCCGTTTCAATACCCTTTCGAATTGAATACCGTTACCGTTAAAGTAAATATTTTTGAATATCGTTATCGAATTCTTTTTGGGTCGAGTTTACTCCCGTACAGCTGACAATTGTAGCAATATGCTGAAGTCGGTTTCAATAAAAACAATTAAAATCTCCACCACGGATCGCATTCCACAGTGGCTGTCGATTTTGGTAGAAATGCAGTAACTTTACAGGAAAATGCCAATTTTTTAATACAAAACAAATGAAAATATTGAAATAAATATTAAATTTTTATTATTTCAAATCAAGCTTATAAGGAAAGGCTACCAGTATAGCAACTTTCAAAAAAGTTGAAATAGTTGGTTGTACAGGGTTTTCCAACAAGAGGTGTAATAACACGGTCCGGAAACTTTTCCCGTAAAAGATCAATGGTTTCGTTGATTGTGTGGCACGTAGCGCCGTCTTGTTGAAAGTAATCGTTGTCCAGATCAATACCATCCAACTCCGATCATAAAAAATCATTAATCATCTCTCGATAGCGCAATCCATTCGCCGTAACTGTTGATCCAACCTCATTTTCGAAAAAGTAAGGTCCAATGAACCCGCCGGACCTTAAAGCGCACCAAACAGTCACACGGTGAGGATGGATAGGCTTCTCAACAATAACTCTTGGGTTTGCCGAGCCCCAAATGCGACAATTTTGCTTGTTGACGTAGCCACCGAGGTGGAAATGGAACTCATCAGTCAAGATGATTTTTCGACGGAATTCCGGATCATTTTCATTCATTAATTTTAATAATTTCAATGCGTTGTTGAAGCATGTATCGTTCCATTTTTAGCAATGGCATAGTTTCTACTTGTCAAATGTCAAAGAATAAAAGCTTCAAAAGTGACAGCTACCGAAATACCGGGTGATTCAAAATAACACCTCTCGTTGGGAAACCCTGTATTTCCATCCTCTTTTAATTCCAAAAGTACAAATTTGAAAATCCATTATCTCTCACGTAGACATGATTCAACCTATTTTTGCCGTAAAAGTAAAAAAGTGTGAATTTGGAAGCATCTTTTTGGTTTTCGTGTCTATGCAGTCAGAGGAATGTAAACACCGGTTTCCATGATTCTAGCTAGGGCCATTTGGTTGGTAGAATTTGCATCCCCTTTTTCCCATTTTATATATTTATTTTGCTTGTCTACGCAATTAGAGGTACACACCGAATTCCAGTCCTATTTCGCCCGCTAAAACGTGTATTTATTTTTTGGTGTTTTTACGCTTCAAGAGGAATGTACTCAACAAATATCAAGTGCATAAAACGCAGAATTTAAACAAGTAAAAACGGCGTTAAGTTCGGCCGGGCCGAACTTTATATACCCTCTACCATGGATTGCATTCCACAGAGGCTGTCGAGTTTCGTAGAAGTACAGGAAAATAATCTTTTTTAATATAGGCAAACCAAAACAAATACAAATATTGACAAAATAATTTTATAAATAAATATAATATTTTTATTACTTCAATCCACGCTTATAAGGCAAGGCTACCAATACGTTTACACTATATATATCGAAATAATACTTCAAGTCAATTCAAAAAGTAAATATTCTTACAAATATTTATATTTTCAAAAAAGCTTAAATACCACAAATATTGGTAGATCGTGGGCGCTACAGTTGGTTGTATTTCGATTCTATTTTAATTACAAAAGCACAAATTTTGAAAATCCATTATCTCACGTACATAGTGCAAAATAACCTAATTTCATGATTCAACCAATTTTTGCCGTAAAAGAAAAAGTACGAATTTGGAAAATAATTTTTTATTTTTCGTGTCTACGCAGTCAGAGGAATGTATACTCTGAATTTCACGACTCTAGCTGCTGTCATTTGGTTGGTACTATTTTTATCCCCTTTTTCCATGCTTTATATAAGGTTACTTTCTATATATGTTTGTGTGCCACAAAATTTGAAATCAATTTTTGAAAGCTTTTTTCTCAACCAATTTTGCTCAAATTTTGCACACTTAATCATTTTCGATGACAATACAAGGAAATGGAAAAATTTGACCAATTGGACAAAGGGGCGTGGCACCTCCCATACAAACCACAAATTAAAAATCTATTATTTCTGCTCCTGATAACGGTATTTAAACAAAATTTGGTACGTCGGTTTGGTGTGCATGTTGTAAGTGCTGCTGCAAATATGAGCGGGAATGGACAAAGGGGCGTGGTACCTCCCATACAAACCACAAATTAAAAATCTATTATTTCTGCTCCTGCTCCAAAACAAATACAAATATTGACAAAATAATTTTATAAATAAATATAATATTTTTATTGCTTCAAACCACGCTTATAAGGCAAGGCTACCAATACGTTTGGACTATATATATCGAAATAATACTTCCAGTCAATTCAAAAAGTAAATATTCTTACAAATATTTATATTTTCATAAAAGCTTAAATACCACAAATATTGGTAGATAGTGGGTGCTACAGTTGGTTGTATTTCGATTCTATTTTAATTACAAAAGCACAAATTTTGAAAATCCATTATCTCACGTACATAGTGCAAAACAACCCAACTTCATGATTTAAAACTTTTTGCCGTAAAAGTAAAAAGTACGAATTTGGAAAAATCTTTTTATTCCGCGTGTCTATGCAGTCAGAGGAATGTACACAAATTCCATGATTCTAGCTGCAGTCATTTGGTACCGTTTTTATCCCCTTTTTTCAATTTTATTGAATTTATTATTATTATTTTTGGTGACACTCACTGAAAATTTCCGGTAAATTTTTACGTACAACATTGCAATCTTAAATTTTAGATTTTCTCGAAAAAAGGGTCAAATCCTTTTGCATTTCTGGTGACGATATGTCCATACCGAATTTCATGATTTTAACTCAACCCTAATGTCCTACAATTTGTATATCTCATTTTAACTCTTTAAAGTTCGAATTTTCAAATATGCATTTATTTTACAAGTCTATGCAATTAGAGTGACGTACAAACGGAATTTCATATAAATTAAATTATTAATTTTGCAAAAATAAGTTTTTGTTTCGCGTTCAAAATAATAAATATAATAAAATAATAGGGCCGATAACTATTTCAAGGTGTTGTTAAAATGAATAAGGTGGAGGGTATAAAAAGGATAAATACATTTGTGCAATTATAAAAAACTATAATCGAATTTCTCAATAGTTCTATATAATAAAGTTCTCCCTGAAATGAATTGATTTCAAAAACACAGCTTTTTCGTTTCAATTTTACTGTATTCTGACCTTTTTTCTTTGCAATGAAAAAATTGTGCAGGTGTAAATTTGAATCGTATGCGTTTTTGTCTCCAAATAATGAATTACTAACTAGACTGTGTACCGGCACTGTATGAAATGTTTTAAAATTTAATTCTTAAAAGTGTAGAAGACGGGCATTTAAACAGGATTCGAACCTCTCTTTTTATACCCTTCAGTAGGGTATTATACCTTTGTGCATTTGTTTGTAACACCCGAAAGGAAACGAGTTAGACCCATCGTTTATTATACAGATTGGCTTAGAATCACTTTCTGAGTCGATTTAACAATGTCCGTCTGTCTGTCCGTCTGTCCGTCTGTCCATCTATTGTTGTAATCAAATTACAGGTCGCAATTATCGTCCGATCTTAACAAAAATTGGCATAAATAAGTTTTGTGAATCAAGGACGAACGCTATTTAATTTGAGGCATATCGGTTTAGATTTAGATATAGACACCATACAAATGTCGCCCCCGATTTGACTTTTCCCGCTCTAGAAACCACATATTGTACCCGACTTTCTTCAAATTTGGCTTAACACCTTATAATCTAAATAGAATCACCACAGGTGTGGTGATGGGTTAGATCGGTTCAAATTTAGATGTAGCCCCCATACAAATGTCGCCCTCGATTTGACTTCTTCCGCTCTAGAAACCATATACAACATAATCCATACTAGAAACACCTATGCTGAAAGTGGGTAAGATCGGTTCAGATTTAGATATAGCCCCCATACAAATGTCGCTCCCGATTTGACATTTGCCACTCTAGAAACCACATATTGTACCTGATTTTCTTTAATTTTGGCCAACAAAGATGGAAGTGGGTAAGATCGGTTCAGATTTAGATATAGCCCCAATACAAATGTTGCTCCCAAATGTTTAACCGATTTTGGCCAAACTATATACACATATTTCACCTATTTTGTTCCGATTTAACATTTTTTGTCAAACACATACATTTACAGAATTGTATTCGGATAGAAAGTGGAGTGTATCATATCGTCGGCCCTGCCCGAATTTAACCTTTCCTTACTTGTTTTAGTATATTGATGTGGCAATGCTCAAATGGGTAAGATGTCAATAAGACGATATATACATTGTACGCCGTTTCTTCATCAGTTGACGTACCTCGAACATTTGTGGAGATGATGCCTTGGGACGTATTTAAATCTCTAAATATGTTAGAAGGTTTTGTTCAGGAAGAAAAATGGAAGAGTGTACCCCAAACTAAAACACCTATATATATATATATATATATATATATATATATATATATATATATATATATATATATATATAAATGAATCTGTGTTTGTAAGTTTGTATGTTTGTTTGTTCTTTATAGCAGCCTAAACTAAAACTAAACTAATGTTCATGCTGAACCAGTGGTGAAAATAGGATATATAAATTTTTGATATTTTCAGTGGCGTAGCACCTCCCACACAAATTGGGGATTTATTCGTTTTTTATAAATTAGCATATTCGGAATACTGTTTCACCTAGAGTCTTGAATTTTTGTGAAAGTTCACTAATTGTTAGTCTGCACAATTGTGCCAAAAATGGGCGGTATTGGAAAAGTGGGCGTGACAACTCCAATACGAAGTTAAAACCCATTTTCGAATATATTCAGTTCTATGACAGATACAATACTGAAATTTTGTGTGAGTGCATCTAGCATCAATGTGCGTAACTGTGCCAAAAAATGGGTGGTATTGGAAAAGTGATCGTGGTACCTCCCATACGATGTTAAAACCTATTATCGAATATATTCAGTTATATGACAGCTACAGGCCCGTGCGCAGGATTTTCCCCTGGGGGGGGGGGGTTTTTATCTACACTCATAAAAAAGTTAACTATAATGAGTTAAAATTAACTAAAATTTAGGAAACCAAGTACATTTTTACTAAATATAAGTAGAATTTTGCTGAAATTTTCCTAAATCTAAGTAAATTTTTCCTAAAACCAAGTAATTTTTTACTAAATTTAAGCAAAATTTTCCTAAAATTAACTAAATTTTTTACTAAATCTTAGTAAAATTTTGCTGAGAATTTCCTAAAACTAAGTAAATGTTTACTCAAATCAAGTAAATATTTACTCAAACTGAGGACAATTTTGCAGATTTTTTCCTCAAAACGAGTAAATTTTTACTTCAACTGAGGAAAATTTTATTTTATACAAGGAAAAAGGTTCAATTTAACTAAAAAATCAATCAAATAGTTTTGCTTCAGAGTATACAAAACAGATACAAAAAATGACAACATGAAATATTTCTCAAAAGTTTCATGATACCTCTGCCATAAGGAGTTGAACTATTACTCCATAATTGTTGCGATGGCAAGATAGGCGCCTTCGCAGTGGTTGTTTAGAATAATTCATAAAGTATTTAAGAAATAAGTCTCTGCAAACGAACGAGAATTGCTGCTTAGATTAATATTTAAGATTTTTTTTAACAATTTCAAATGTTTTTTTTATAAGTTCATTACTTAAATGTATGAAGAACTCGGCATAAATTTCAGTAAACATTTTAACTTCATTTTAGTAAAAAACACATTTTTAAGGTAAAATTTCCTAAATGGAATTTTTCCATACAAAAATTTTTTTCTCACTTAAAACCTTGAAAATATTCTTCCACATAATTTTGGATTTACTCAAATGTAAGAATTTTTTATTAGATCCAAAGAAATGTATTTAAGTAAATCTACTACCCTTTTTCTAGTAAATTAACTATTTACTATGGCTTTGAAAGAAGGAAACTTTACTCATGCTTAGTTAATTTTCCAACTTTTTAGGAAATTTTTACCGCAGCGTTTGGAAACCACTTATATTATATTGCCAGGATCTTCGAGAAATATTTTGCTACATTCGTCCGACAGTCAGTTCGTCAGTACAATCAAAGGAATATGTCAGTAAAAGAAAGCAAAAAGTCTACTGAAAGAGCAGATTTTCTGCTGTTAAAAAAGAGACAGCAGATTTGTATCTGCTGATATGGTAAACAGCTGTTTGCTGTTTTTAGCAATATATGTGATACACATATTGTCCCAAGATAATATACAAGAAAGTTCGAGCTAAAATCGCTTATTAACGCTTATCTATTTTTATATTTTAATTAACAACAGCCACTTTTAGCAGACTGCAAACTCTTTAGCAGTGTGAATGGTGATGTAAGATTGCAGAAAACTGCTGTTATGCCAAAAAAAACCGGAAATAGCAGAAAAGTGTCTGCTGATAGGCAGCAGACAATCGCTGCTTTTATTAACAGACTTGTTCTCGAAGTGTATAACTTTTTTTAAATATTTGCTTCAAATTACATACATACATATCGAGGGCATATATTCATAAATGGCTATGAACAAAAACATAACTTTTCAGGAGTGCGAAAAAACTGATTTTCTCCTTAATTTGAAGAGAAATTATTAATCGTTCTTCTACAGTTTAATCTAAAAAGAATTACTAATTGTTATGATTAAAAAGTTTTCGAAATTTCCTATTATTCGCGGTTTCATGGTTCATAGACACTTTTGTATGTTTAAAATTGAGCACGATGAATGTTGAAATAAGAATAAGATTTATTGTAAACACTATAACTTTTTTCATGAAATCTTGGCAATGTTGTAAAGAAAACACGTTTTCTGTGGTGTACACAGCGAATTTAAAGATTCCTGCTTCATCCGTCAGATTGGTCGCTTGTAACATTTATGTAGCCAGTCGCGAAAATCGCTGCAATTGATGAAAAATCCAAAATTCGCCCTTGCAATTCCTTATATTTCAACTTTCCTCATTCATAATTCTGAAACTTTTCATGCACAAATATTCCCCATGAAGTCAGCAACCACATGCCAAAGAAATATTTTGGTATTCTCAATATAATAAAAAGTTACGCCGGTTTTTCTAAATATACTTTTCACAATTTTTGACATTACAGCCACCATTTTTCCTAGTTTAGCCTGATAACTGGGGAATTAAAATGCTATTAACGTGAAATGATGGAATTTGATAGTACGATATGCACTAAATCCAAAAAAATGTTTTAAACAAAATCGTTGTAGCGAATTACAACCTTCGGTTATATGCTGCTCCATTTTTGAACTATATTATTTATATTATTTGTATGTTCATAACCACTTATGCAGTCACAAACTATAGTGTGAGTGGATCAGAAACATTTGGAAAAATGGCTTTAGAAATAGAATTATTTTCCACATTTATATGACAGATGACATACAAATCTGAGAATAGTTTAGCATCAAAAATCATTTTCGAGAAAATGGTTCATTGCCTCTTTTGAATATAAGCCCTCGATATATATTTTGAAGAAATATTACACAAAAAACGATCAAATTCCTCGGCGATAAACCCTTCAGTCCCGCATTTTTTCTATGATAAATTCAGAAAATTGGATATGATTTTTGACAAAGTATGGGTTTAAATAGGATGTTTAAAGAGTTTTGGGATTTTTAATTTATATAGGACATGATTAACAGGATGTTTACTCAAAATCTTTATACGTATATTCCGATTAAATAAAAAATATTTGGAAATGTTTCTTCATTTTTATAACCTTAAATATGTATGAATTAGAATAACAAATACAGTTTTTTTTTGTTTTCGATGAAATGCAAGAAGAAACAACTTCACCAAGTGTAATTCAAAAGACACAATTTGCAATTCAAAAATTCCATTTGAAATTCAAAAAATATCAATTGAAATTCAAAAATTCCATTTGAAGTTCAAGAAATATTATTTGAAATTCAAAACTCGCCATTTGAAATTCTTCTTTTGTGGGAAAAAATAGTTTGTTTGCGGTAAACATGTCATCAGTTTTTGTAAATGAACAAAGAGAAATAAGTTTATGTATATCAAACAGTTTTCTTCGTTTGTCAAAATAGATTTGTATTATAATTGCAAACTCCCAAAACATTGGAAGTAACAGAAACCTTTGTTGTTGCACCTGTGATGAAAATAGGACACGTCGGTTCAGATTT